>OFHU01004581.1:600000-1002452 GCA_900245905.1 Lacerta viridis
TCTTCTAACATTGTGTATGCCATCAAATGCCAACAGTGCCCTTCAGCTCTCTATATTGGACAAACAGGCCAAACCCTACGCCAAAGGATAAATGGACATAAATCTGATATCAGGAATCACAAGACAGAGAAACCAGTAGGAGAACACTTCAATCTCCCAGGACATTCTATACAAGATCTCAAAGTAGCTGTCTTATTACAAAGGAATTTCAGAAATAGACTGGAAAGAGAAGTTGCTGAATTGCAACTCATTACCAAACTTAAAACCATGGAGAGACCTGGTCTGAACAAAGACATTGGATTCTTATCTCATTATACCTGACAGCCTTCTCACCCCTTGCCAATCACCCATTCCCACCACCCTTCTGAGTAATAACCCTCCCCACACTCTCACTATATATAAGGGTCTGGTGACTTCTGTTTCAGTGTATCTGAAGAAGTGTGCATGCACATGAAAGCTCATACCAAGAACTTGGTTGGTCTCTAAGGTGCTACTGGAATTTTTTTATTTTGTTTTGACTGGCAGACCAGTACAGCTACCTACCTGTAACAAAGACTAGAACGGACAGCGACAAAAGATTTGAATTGCCTACCACTGACCTAAAAGCACCAAGTTTATTCCTGAGGAAACATGCATGATGTCCAATTACATATGGTAAGTTCACTAGTGTACAGTTTTAGTCTCTCTTTCTACATGGCACAGAATCCATTTAGGATTCCATGGAGTCTGTGGGTGAGGATCCTATAGAAATCAAATTATGATTTGAGATCACGATGACAATTGTGAACAATGAGTGATCACTTAGCCATGCTGCAACAAAAAATATTTTAAGTTGCTGCTGACGTGATTCACGTAGGCCTAATTCTGCGCAACTTAAGTTCGCATTCCTTTGATGTTATTAGAGGGGTGCTGATTTTTTGTTACAAAACGCGTTGAGGCGATTATTTCAGAACCACATGCAAGAGAGACTCAGTTTGACTCGCATGTAAACCAGCCATTCTGTAAGAACGGAGCATGGGCGCAGCTCCATTAAAACACATTGCTTTTGGCACAATTTAGTCCTGTCTATAGTCTGCACCAGAGCAGCTTCTTTCAAACGACGGCTAGATATTTGCGATATGTGTAATGTGAAAGAAAACCCTGGCGTTTCATAGCTTTCTCTTTCTGGGGCTCTCCGTGCGGCAGCAGAGGCGGAGAGGGCCTCACTGAGGCGTTGGCAAGGTGCGCAAGATGGCTCCCAAGGAGCCTCGTTCACCTCAGCCGACCCGCCGCTTCTTCTAACCGTTCCCTCCCCCTCCCCCACCCCGCTCCAGCCCCGTTGCATGATGGTTAAATAGCCTGGCCCTGGAACCCGCCATTTTCTGTTGGGGCTGGCGGGAAAAGCGGGAAGGGAGCGGAGAGCAGCGCGAGCGCCGCCGCGGGACGACCAAACGGCACCAACGGCCGCTGAAGCGCGAGGCGTACAGCTCAGGTAACGAAAACGCCGCGAGGGGCCGCCGGCCGACCCCCGCTTCCCGCGCGCTCTTGTCCTGCTGGGTGGGGGAGGGAATAAAAGGGGGGCAACTGGAAACCGAGGTCGTCTGAGGCGATGCCTTCACTCCTTCATTTCTCTCCCCCCCCACACACGCCAACGCTTATACGCCAAGTCCCGCCTTCCGTCTGCATCTCGCCGCCTATTGGCTGAAAGAGCGAGGGTGACGGCCGCTTCGCTGATAGGCCCGAAAACTCTGAAGGAGCTCGGGGTGGGATTGGTCGGCAGCCGGTGTCAATCGCCGAGGAGCATTTTTCGGAGATTCTGTGCCCTCCCCCTCCCCCTTTTGCTCTCCCGGGTTACAAACCAATTGGCCGGCCGCGCGCTGGCCAGTCGGGAAGAAAGGCTTCTGCTGCCTGGGGGCGGGGGGAGTGCTCTTGTGCCACCTGACTCTGGGCAGCCAATACGAGGAAGCGTTCTCCGCAAAGGCTCCTGGGGCGTATAGTCCATTTGCGGTGTGGCCTCATAGGTGTTCCCCAGGTGTCCTGGCTGTGTAGCCGCCCCAATGCTTCCTGTTCCCAGAGGTCATCGCAGCCCCACCCCGTGAACAAACAATCCCCCCCTTTCCTAATGATATTGCACGTGCTCCCCACCCACCAGTACGAGATGTGGGGGGCTGTGGTTACCATGACAACTGCCTCTTCTGTTTGCCAGGACCACCTAATGATGACAGGCGTTTCCTTTTCTTTGGCCTTGCTGCTAACTCTGGTTTTCTAAAGTTAGGTTTTGCAGAATCAGCTGTGGAGACTGGTCCATTTAGGGTGAATGGGGAACTGCCCCAACAACCTCAGTCTGCCCTCATCCAGGCCAGGGGGTGACTGTTCCACTATCGAACTGCTCTTACTGTCAGAAAGTTTTTTCTGATGTTTAGTTGAAATCTCCTTTCTTATTTAACTTGATGCCATTGGTTGGAGTCCTGCCATCCAAAGCAGGATACAGCAAGCTTGCTTCATCTTCCATGTTGCAGCCCTTAATATATTTGAAGATGGCTATAGAATCTCTTCTCAGTCTCCTCTTTTCCAGGATTCCTCATAAGGCTTGGTCTCTAGATGCAGTATGTGTCTAGGATTTTAAAGCTGTTTGTAAGTTGTAATGGAAGTTACAGATATAGTGTAATCCTGAGCAAGTTTACATAGAAGCAAGCCTTCCTCTTTGAGCCAGGTGCAGTGTTCTCTCACTTCTGTTCACACAATACTGTACACTCTGTCTCTCTCTCTCTCACACACACATACACTTGAAGGTGAAACAGTTGGTTTTGCTAGGTTCTCCACCCCTCAGGTATTTTAGAAATTAAAAAATTATAAATTTGCTTTTGCATTTTGATAGCAGATTTTTTCACCCCCGAGAATGTTGAATTATAAAAATAATATTGTAACATTGGTTGTTGTTAAGGTTTTTATGTTGTTTTGTGGTCTTATATTTATGAGATTGCTTTACAACTACTAGAGATAGTTTAGGAAGCTCTTTGAATTCGGCATGTTTGATGTTACTTTTTATTGCTAGCAGTGAAGGTAGAGTTTTGAATCCAGAGTAGAACTGAGATATGAGCAAGGAAGCATGACTTCTACAAAACATCTACATTCTCACACCCAGTAATTGTTCATTGTGGAATAATGAATGCCAGCAATGTTACAGAACCAGATTCTGATTCAGAGGCATTACTGTGGACTAGAATAACACCTGCCCTTTGATTAGTCTGATCATACAGTGTTTCCCTCTCCAATACCGCATCCTTGCTAGTTTTTACTCTCTCCCAGAATTAGGAAGCTAGGAAGTGTTGTCTTAAGTTGTTTTTCTGCTAACTTTTCTCTCACCTTTTCCTTCTGGGAAAAGTTACTGCATCCAATAAAGTGAATTCTAATGCCATGAAAGTTTCTGCCATAATAATTTTTAAGAGTTGTATCCAAGTAAGTTCCACCCAGAGTAGACCGATTAAAATTCATTATTATTATAGTTTATTACCCGCCCTTCACTCTCAGGTCCTAGGGCAGGTTACACCAATTAAAACACAACATTAAAAACAATTTGAAACAGCTTGCAATCACATAAATAAGGTACCTAAGAAATAATAAACCCATGTTAGTCATATCCATTAATTTCATTGAGCCTACTCTGAGTAGGACTGGCAATGCATGCAACCATAAGCCTTTAGGGTGCCACAAGATTATTGTTTGGCTGCAACAGACCCCTGGAAATTAATCTCTCTGGAAATTAATGCTCTGTATTAAAGTAATTCTCTGTATTAAAATATGGCACATGCATTTCTTGGGCCTTCTGGTTTTTACCATGTAAGCCTATCTGTGCATTCTCAGAAGTAAGATTGGTTGAGTTCCATGAGACTTACTTCCAAGTACTGTATAGGATTGCAGTCTTATGTTAGCTGGTGCCTGCTTGATTTTTTTAAGGAGGAAGAGCAGAGAGCAAAGTCTGTGGAGCAGTGTGTATGACAGAAAGGGTGAAACAAAGGGAATATATCATGGGTCACCAACTTAAGGCCCATGGGCCAGAAGCGGCCCGTGGAGGTTGTTTGACTGGCCCACGAGCCGCCCCTGAACTGAGTTGCCCGCTCGCACGCTGCGCTAAACTGGCACGGCGCAGGGACTCACTTCTGCGGCGCCGGAAAACGCGTCTGTGCATGCACAGACGCTGGAAATCTCAGGCTCACATGCGCACATGATCTGGTCCACGGTACAGATACAAGTAAACAGGAATAGTTCACTTCCTACTGTGGTGTCGGTGTAGACAGCAAGAACTACTTTACTGCTAGTGTAAAACTTTATATTTGTCGCACACTTCATCTTTCTGTGCAAGTGAACTTTAGGCTCCTGCTCTTTAAACTGTTAAATGCAGATGTGTCTCAGATGAAATGACAAAAAAGTAGATATAGGTAATGCATCATGTAAATATTTTAATTTTAGGACTTTATCAGGTGTTGAAATAAGTTTCCAGAGAAAGTGGGGCTCGGCACGTCGTGTCCATCTGCTAAAGCTTCAGCAGTTCTCTTGATGCTATCTACTGTGCCGGCTTGATAGCCAAACTGAATTGGTTCAGACAGCTGAATATGGCAGCTGAATTGCTTAAAGAAGCTATGCATGAAGATGATGCATCAAGCTTTTGGACAAAATTGAGGAGTCATATACCGGTATACAGCAGGTGGTTGTTCTGGGGTGCTGCTATGGATAACCCATCAGGTTCCTTCCAAAACCTAGCTTCTGTTATTGACAGAGTTGTGCTTTCTGGTTTCGGGGAATGTTCATTGAAAATCTAGAGGTCCCCCCCTTTTTTATAAATATATTCTGTTCATAGATGTTTTTACCATGAAATGGGGTTTGTAAACTAAGCCCATGGCCCCAGAGTTGCTAGTGTGTAGTACCTTACAGTGCAAATTGGACGCAGAGCTATCAAAAGTGTCCCCGTTTCTCCATAAACTCAGCTGCACTCCATTCCCTTAGCAGGTTTCTTGCAGCTTAAGGACCACCCAGGATGGCCCGTACTAAGCAGACTGCCCGTAAATCCACTGGCGGGAAAGCTCCTCGAAAGCAGCTGGCCACCAAAGCCGCCCGGAAAAGTGCACCGTCCACTGGTGGAGTGAAGAAACCTCACCGTTACAGGTATTTCGAACAGGCACTTAATAGCAGCTCATTTTTTGGGCTAGTACGGGGTGGGGTGGGGGGCACAGAGAAGCCAGGCAACTGCTCTCAAGCCTACAATCTGGTCAGCCCCCAGCATCAAGTAAAACTGCTCTCCAAAGTTGTCATGGTGCTGGGGATTTGGGAAGGAGGGGTCTCTGCTCAGTTTCTGTACCCTGTTTCCCTCCATCCTCATGACTTCTGGCTGTGTTAGCAAGGTTGGAGGGAGATGACAACTATTTGCCTATAATTTCTCCCAGGCCTGGCACTGTGGCGCTGCGAGAGATCCGGCGGTACCAGAAATCCACAGAATTGCTGATCCGCAAGTTGCCATTCCAGCGTCTGGTTCGTGAAATCGCTCAGGACTTCAAGACAGACCTGCGGTTCCAGAGTGCTGCCATCGGAGCTCTGCAGGTTTGTGCCCTGTCTCCTTGTTGCCTCTCCCTTCTTCGTCCTGAAGACAATGCCTGGTTCCAGAGGGCTGCTCCTTTCTGGGAGTTGCTTAAAGGCCAAAAAGAACCCCTTGCTTGCTTTTTGCAGCACAAGCTGTGTCACGTGCCCTCAGACTATTCTCTTGAGCTGCTTGATATTTCTTGAAGTTCCCGCTGACACTTCCACCGTTGTCACCTTCTGAATTCATAAGCTGCATCCATTGGACATGTTAGCTGTGAGCTGGAGACTTGTGCCCTGGCAGAGTTGTTGTAGGGGATGTGTTGTGCTTCTCTCTGCTGTGCTGGAGTTTTGGGAAGGTGCTTTCTGCCTCAGTTGATAAAGAGGGGGTGGGGAACCTGTGCTGATTTAGATGCTCTTGGACACCCAGCTCCCATCAGCTGCAGCCAATGTGGCCAAGGATGATGGGAGTTGTAGTTCAGCAACATCTGGGGAGCCGCAGGTTCCCCGCCACTGTTGAAACTATTACATGGGCTGAGGCAGGATTGGAGAAGAGAAATGAGCAGGAGCTGTCACACCCTCCCTTCCAGTCTTCTTCCTCCTCCTCCTCTGGAGGTCATGCTTGTTCTGGCAGCAACCATCTGTGCTCGAAAGTAAGTGAGGAACAGCTTCTGCCATAGCAAGTGATGTACTTCTACTTCTTTAAAAAGAAGGTAAGTGTCGCTGTCAAAGATGAAATTGAGATAGGAGTGTGGCAGCGCCTCCTCCTCCTCCTGGGAGCTTTGGGTGTGAATAAGATGTTCTCAATATTTCTCTTCCACCGCTTTTGCCTGTTCCATCTGGCGATGCTCCTTTCTCCAGGGTTCCAAAAATTCCAAGGGAATTGAATTGCATGCATCCCTTCAGCACGCAGGTAATGTCTGTGATCGGCCTTCTGTTGCGTGCAAGACAAAGAGCTAGCATTTTGAAATCCATGAGTATGTCAACACACAGAGAGAGCAGTATAATCTGTTGCAAAACCTTGCTGCTTGTGTTTTGTATCCATCCCCCCCTCCATGCTTGTGCACTTATAAACTGTTCCCTACAAAGCAGTTCCATTATTTTTACTCTGTTTTTGAATTTCCTTGTCTCGACAGGAAGCCAGCGAGGCGTATCTTGTGGGTCTGTTTGAGGACACCAACCTGTGTGCCATCCATGCCAAGCGGGTCACCATCATGCCAAAAGACATACAGCTGGCTCGCCGCATCCGTGGCGAAAGGGCTTAAGTTCTCCTCCCCCTCCCCCTTCTAACATTTATGCCCCTCCCCAGGCAGCCCCACCCCTGCTTGTGCAGTGTACTTAGAATACACTCCAGGTTTTATTCCTCCCCCCCCCCCACTCCTGTTTGTAGTGGCTAGGACATGTGAGAAAATGTTAGATAATCTATTGTAGTACCTCTCCAAGACTTGGTTCCTATTCATCATGTACGAGCAAAAAAAAAAAAAAAAGTCCTTTGAAACCTGCAAGACTTCTGGATGTTGTTTTTTGTATTTTTTTTTCAGAATTGCAAAAAAAAATTAAATAAAAACCCAACAGGGGACACTTTTGAAATATCTGGTTTTGTACACACAACTTTAAGTAGATAATAGGCATTTCAATGATAAAGAGCTTTTGGTCTCCGGTCTGTAAAATATCTGCAAAGAGCACTACACTCTTGTTCTTTTGTTAGTCTTTTTTATTTTCATCTAGGCAAGGATTGCTTTCTAAATCCCTCCCCCCTTATTTTCCATGTGTCTTGTGTCTGTGACTCTGACCTTTGTACCAATAGGGACTACTCATCTTGAGACAGTAAAGGAAAAAAAAATAATAAATGTTGAATGACAACATATTTGCTTCCTTAATTTTTGCTTAATGGTGGTTTGTGGAATAGCTCGCCAGATCCCACTTTCACAGAAAGCGAGATCACCCTGTGGTTTGCAATGCTGTTGGAAATTTTAAAAAGCCCAAAAGTGCCAGCGTATGGGTTGTCAGTAATATTCATACAGCACCTCTTTGAGTGTACAGAGCACTTCGCGTACCTTGTCTTGGTAATCTCTTTGTAGGATAGGCCATCATTACCGTATACAGTGGTACCTCGTTTTAAGAACAGCCCTGTTTACAAACTGTTTGGTTTACGAACTCTGGAATACTGGAAGTAGTGTCCCGGTTTGCAAATTTTACCTCGGTCTAAGAACGGAAGCTGAACGGTGGAAGGGTACCAGCAACAGGAGGCCTCATTAAGGAAAGCACGCCTCGGTTTAAGAACGGTTTCGGTTTAAGAGCAGACTTCTGTAACGGATTAAGTTTGTAAACTGAGTTACCACTGTACTCGTATTGCAGGTCTGAGGCTAAGGGAAGAGTGGCTTGCCTAAGTCTTATCCAGTGCATTCGTAGCAGTGGTGACGTTTGAACCATGAACACTTGGCTCATAGCTTACAGCACCATTTCTAACCATGCCTAGTGAGAAGCAAGTCCTACTGCGTGCAATGGGGCTTACTCTCAGGCAAACGGGGATAGGATTGCAGCCTCGGTCCCTTACTCTAGTGCTCTCTGCGAATGACATCTGTTTTATACAACTGGATGTTTGGAGATAACAGCGTTGAATTAACTTGGCAGGTGGAAATTTGGGAACCCTTGACACATATCAAAAAGAATAATTTAGGAAGCGAACCTTTTCCTGGCATGAAGATCATTGTTGGGGGGGGGGAATCTGTTTAGCTGCTGTTAACAGGCCCAGTTCTAAAGACATTAGAAAAAGTTTATAATGCTATCCAGAATACAAACCTACCTCGTGTTTGGGGTTAAATTGCAGTCTAAAGTCAATTCATTAAAATCCTTTTGATTGAGTTAACCTTACTTAACAGAAACTAATCAATTTGCAAAGGATTTTTTGGGGGGGCGGAGGCACTTTGCTACCCTGATACATCTGTGTATCTCAGGGTAGAAGGATGTCCTAAACCAAGCTGTGTGTGTTAAATCGGAAGGGAAGGGCATTTTAACCTGCTTCCCTTGATCTATAGAATCATAGAATTGTAGAGCCGGAAGGGACCCCTTGGGTCATCTAGTCCAACCCCCTGCAAGGCAGGAAACTCAGCTAAAGCATCAATGTGTGCCAGTGTGGTGTAGTGGTTAAGAGTGGCAGACTCGTAATCTGGTGAACTGGGTTCGCGTCTCCGCTCCTCCACATGCAGCTGCTGGGTGACCTTGGGCTAGTCACACTTCTCTGAAGTCTCTCAGCCCCACTCACCTCACAGAGTGTTTGTTGTGGGGGAGGAAGGGAAAGGAGAATGTTAGCCACTTTGAGACTTCTTCGGGTAGTGATAAAGCGGGATATCAAATCCAAACTCCTCTTCTTCATGACAGATGGCCATCCAACCTTTGCTTAAAATCCTCCAAGGAAGGTTTGTTTGAAAAAAAAATTAAATGAGGCTTTTTAAAATTATTCCATTGGGTGTGATTTAAAAAAACCTCCCTAATGGTAAAAATGAATAGTTTTTTTGGAATATTTCTTCTCTCAGGTGCTTCTGCTTTAACAAATAAAAGCTCTAGTGTAAACAGTGGCAGAAATGCCGGGACATTGTTTACGACTGTGAAGTTGACAATGTATTTGAAGAACTGTGTAGTATGTCTACTTCTGTATAAACTCTGCAATGAAAAGCGGACCTGGGTGGTTTCACCTGCATGCTGGAAGGTGCTTTTAACAAGGTGAGTGTCCCCGGTCAATCGAGCAGCAGGTTTTTGTAGAAACCGCCCATTAGTTTAGTTGATTAAATTAATTTTAAAATTATTACATGCCGCTCTTCATCTGAATGACACCGGAGCAGGTCACAAAATGCAGTAAGATAAAATCCTGCCCGTGAGAAGGAGAAGTGTATATTCCAAGCTTGCTAATAAAACCTACGAAAACAACAAAAAAAATTTTTTTTTAAGCCTACAAAAACAGGCCTTAAGCAGGTGACTAAGATGTATGACAGGGACTGGGTGGCACTGTGGGTTAAACCACAGAGCCTAGGGCTTGCTGATCAGAAGGTCGGTGGTTCGAATCCCCGTGACGGGGTGAGCTCCCATTGCTCGGTCCCTGCTCCTGCCCACCTAGCAGTTCGAAAGCATGTCAAAGTGCAAGTAGATAAATAGGTACCACTCTGGCGGGAAGGTAAACGCGTTTCCGTGCGCTGCTCTGGTTCGCCAGAAGCGGCTTTGTCATGCTGGCCACATGACCTGGAAGCTGCACGCCGGCTCCCTCGGCCATTAACGCGAGGTGAGCGCCGCAACTCCAGAGTCAGACATGACTGGATCTAATGGCCAGGTCCCTTTACCCTTTACTAAGATGTATCACAGTTTACACCTGCCTTTTGTTTCCATGTATCCTGACTCAGCTAATGGCACTTCCAGCAATCTTAATGACCAAGCAGGTCTCTTCCCGGGACGGAAGGAGGGAGGGAAAGTCACCACCAGGGCTTGCTTCAGTCAGAATGTCCCCAAAACCAGGGACTGAGGACACCATTCTGCCGGAAAAGAACGAGGGCAGGGATTTATTTCTGCATGTGTTGGTGTTGCTCTCTGCCAGCGAGTGGGTGGGAGAACGGCAAAGCTGTAAACCACCTTGGGTGCCTTGGCAATAAGACAACGTATAAAGCAAATAAATAAATAAATATATGGGGAAATGCCTTCCTTCACAAAAACAACATGTAAAGAGCTGCAAGGAGAGAGGTGTGTGTCCACATACCTTTCACTTACGTGTGGGGTTTAAAGGTGGCCTCCTGTACAAAGGGTGGGACGCGAGTGGCGCTGTGGGTTAAACCACAGAGCCTAGGGCTTGCTGATCAGAAGGTCGGCGGTTCGAATCCCTGTGACGGGGTGAGCTCCTGTTGCTCGGTCCCAGCTCCTGCCCACCAAGCAGTTCGAAAGCACATCAAAATAGGTACCGCAACGACGGGAAGGTAAACGGCGTTTCCGTGCGCTGCTCTGGTTTGCCAAAAGCGGCTTAGTCATGCTGGCCACATGACCCGGAAGCTGTACGCCGGCTCCCTCGGCCAATAAAGCGAGATGAGCGCCGCAACCCCAGAGTCATCCGCGACTGGACCTAATGGTCAGGGGTCCCTTTACCTTTACTGTACAAAGGAAACGCCCTGCCTAGATTTGGTGGCTGGAGGGTGCCATCCTGTGGCCACACTTTCCACTTGTGGCAGATTGCTGTGAGTTCAAGAGGCAGGTGTGGATCGGGCGAAAGAAGCTAACTGGAAAGTATAGACAGCCCAAACCGTCCTGTATTTTTATCTTCAATCCACCACTTTGAATTGTGCCTGGAAAGTAATATACATTCCAGTGCAGCCTTTCTCAAGCTTAGGCCCATGTATGATGTTGGGACTACAACTCCCATCAGCCCTGACCACTGGCCATGCTGGCTAGGAATGATGGGAGTTGTAGTCCAACAACATCCAGGAACCTAAGGCTGAGAAGACCGCTGTAGTGGCTCGCCCTGAGAAACGGGTGAACTTTCCACTAGATTTCTGAGAAATTTTCCCTGCTTGGCATCTCTTAAACGAGTCGCCCTATCTCCACAAGCTTCTAATTGTCCTTTGTCTGGAGGCTGTTAATGTGCAGTTCCTCCACTCCATAGGCTACAGGTGTGTGACCAGCTGCTGGCCCCCAGCCTCGCTTTATGTGGCCCCTGACACCTCAAGCACCCCCCACTTCATCAGTGTTCCCTCTCTCCTGCTAATTAGTTTTTCTTGGCTTTAAAATATGTCCCTGCTCTCATCAGCCCATGCATTTTCAGAGCAATATCTTAGTTCTTCCTGGTTGTGCAGTTGGGGGAGCAAAGTCTTCTCTGTTGGCTATCTGTGAACAAATCAGTAGGCTTCTGTAGAGCACACTAAAGTCGGAAAGGAATTGCTTTCACTTGCTTTCCAGCAGCTGTTATCGGGTCTGCTGCACACAGACACACAAAATCATCTTACTTGAGAGTAACCCCATAAAACTCAGAAGGGATTATTTCCGAGTACTACAGAAGAGGTTTGGGAATTCTAATTTCAGGTTGCCGCCAGGGCAAGGCTTGCCGCAGAGCTGTCTTTATTCCAAATGAGCTAATTTGTCTCTCTGACTCTACCTCCGCTAGCTCAGTCCTCCACCTGGCATGTGGCCCTCAACAGATTACCCCCGAGCGAATGCGGCCCTTGACAAAAAGGTTATCCCTCCCTGCCCTAGGCCTTGTAATGCAGTAAGCCAGAGATCTTTGCTTTTCAAGCCTTCTCTCCCTATGGTTTTCCCCTTATGACCCTGTTTCCTGCCTACCCAACAAGCAATCTAGCCAGCCTCTCCTTAACAGCAAAATCCTAGACATGTCTACCGAGAATCAAGTCCTATTGAATTTCATGGGGCTTGTTCCAAGGTAAGTGAAGCTAGGATTGCAGTCTCTAAGGTTTCCCCCGCAGTTTCTCTTCCAATTAGCCCAGCTTTAACCATTGGTTAACACTGCTTTTGTTCCAGCTCCAACCAAGATTCGAGGCTGTATTTTCGGAGTGGAAAGCCAACCTGTCCTTGGATGTGCCTACCCACCTGTCAAAATTAACCCTGCTTGAGATGCCAGACGCCTAATGCTTATTAAGGCAGCTAAAATTGGTCAGCGCAGGGCTGGGCCCATGTGGCAACCATGCTAAATTTAATGCGAACCTGTCAGAAGCCATCAAGTCAAGATAATCCTCACTCTGGGAGAAGTCATGACTGGTTCGTTCCCCCCCCCCCGAAAAAAATCTATTTTAATTTCCAAAAAAGCCATGGATGTTTAAGTGGCATAAGAGTGCTTTAAAATGTATTCTGTGGGTGTGACCTCAATAGAATTGGCACGATGACCACAGAAAGTCGTGTCGGTTTCTGTGGAAGAGGAAGGCCTTGAGGCATATTTTGTTTTTTATTTAATTGAGTGATGCAGCAAGAAAAACACTATCCCGTTTACAAAGCTAAGCAGGGTCTGGTTTGATTTCAAAATGGATCGGAAACCATGTTTTGAAATTCACGCGTTGGCAATGGCTTGGACTAGATGACTCTCGGGATCCCCTCTAATACTCTTGATTCTGTGGAAGCCAGCAGCAAAAATGTTTGCAGGCTCGCCCCCCCCCCCAATTTTTTCCCCCTTCTTAAGGCAACTTAAAAGGTAATTAAAAGAAAAGAAATATTGACACTGGGTGGGGAGAGAGAACATTTTCCCCCTCAGAATCCCAGAGCTATCCGAAGGTAGATTATAGTTAAAACCAAAAAGTGAATTGAGCGGGTGCAAAATCCTTTGAAAAAAATAAAATTTTATTTTCCATCAACAGGGGGCAGCAGTGTTTCACTGAAACAGCACCTTAAATTGTCCAAGCCACAGCCTGTTTTGCACATTAAATGTGCTTGTGCGTAAAGGCAGGTCAAAGCTAGAAATTTGGCTGTGGTGGGTAGAAGGGGATTGGGACTAGTGGGTTATGAGAAGGGGTCAAAGAGCCCCTCTGCCATGGTCCCTCTTCCGGCTCCCAGATTTAGAAGGACATACTCTCCAACACTGGAAGGACAGATCCTGGTCTCCAATACTTTGGCCACCTCACGAGGAGAGAAGACTCCTTTGAAAAGACCCTGATGCTGGGGAAGATTGAGGGGAGAAGCGGGCGACAGAGGACCAGATGGTTGGACAGTGTTCCTGAAGCTACTAACATGAGTCTGACCAAACTGCAGTGTTGTGTCGGGGATAAGACAAGACTGGGGATAGGGGGTAGGGAAAGCTCTATTTATAGACACATTGGGACTGAGGGAAAAGATACATTTTAGCGGGAACCAATAATATTCAAACTTTCCGGCGGGACCCAATCAGGCTGTGGATTGTGATTGAACACTTCAAATTGACCAATAGCAATACTTTACCCTGCTGCCAGAATATCTTATTTAATACACAACACTCCCCCGCACCTAGTTGAGACTATACACGTAATCTTTCAAGTATTGCGGAGGTCTTCGAGTCCTACCGGATCGCCTAACCCCCGGTGTGTCACTCCTTGGACTATCCGTGGTCAGACTTCTCTCTCCAATAACCTCGGGTACCTCAGCTGGAGCTGTGTCACTAGCTGACTCTCTAGGCTGACTAGTTGTTTCCGGGTTAGGTTCATCAGTGGTGATCTCGGTTTCCTGACTCTCGGAGCCCTCCACCCCCTGTGGCCCGGAGTCATCCTGACTAGACTGCTGCGATTCACCGGACGCCGGCAGAGTTGTGCGCGGCTCCTCCCCCCTCGGGCTTACCCTGCTTGGGAACCGGCGCCTTAGCTGGTCAATGTGGCGGCGCATTACTCTGCCATCCTCTAACGTCACAAAATATGACACTGGCCCACTGGGTCGGGTGACCACCCCCGGCACCCATGCGGGTCCCCTTGCATAGTTCCGGACCCAAACCAAATCCTCTGTTGACAGGTATCGGGTTCTGTCACCCTCGGCAGCCGGTGGTTCTCTTGTATCGCGGCCCGGCACCTTGTCAGGGTGGACATAGTCTAGGATTGTGGCTAACCTCCTTCCCATTAATAATTCAGCTGGGGACTTGCCTGTGGATGCACACGGCGTTGTGTGCTGCAGGAACAACATCCTTGCAATGCGAGCAGACCAATCCCCTTCCAAGAGGCGCGCTATTGCACCCTTGGCTGTGCGCACCATCCGTTCGGCTTGTCCGTTCGAGGATGGATGAAAGGGAGCAGAAGTGACCCCTCTAATGAAATTATCGGCCAGGAATGCCCTGAACTCTTGGGACACAAAAGCCGCCCCGTTGTCTGATACTATGGTCTCGGGTAACCCATGCGTTGCAAACAAAATGCGAAGGGCCCTGATTACAGCAGCTGAGGACATGTTTGGAACAATTGAGACCTCCAGCCATTTCGAGTAGGCGTCTACTACAATTAAGAACACCTTTCCCTGAAACGGCCCTGCAAAATCTACATGGAGCCGGCTCCACGGGTTCTTAGCCCGCTCCCACCAATGCACTGGTGCCCTGGGCATTTCTGGGTGCACCTCCTGGCACGCTCGACAGGTGCGCACCCATTGTTCAATGTCCTTGTCCATGCCAGGCCACCACACATAGCACCTGGCTAAAGATTTCATCCGAACCATGCCCGGATGACCCATGTGTAATGTGTCCAACACCTCATTCTGTAGAGACCTTGGAATAACCACCCTATCGCCCCACAATATGCAACCCTTATGGAGGGACAGCTCATTTTGTCTTGCCATGAAAGGTCTAAATTTCTCTTCCTGAGTCCCACTTGGCCATCCCCTCCCCACCCACACAAGGACACGGGCGAGGACGGGGTCCCTTTTAGTTCTTGCGGCGATGTCGACGGCCGTCACGGGTGGTCCGGGAAGTGTCTCCATCATCATGACGTGCTCGGCCGGGGCTGGGTCGTCGTCGGCTGCTCCAGGTAGTGGTAGACGACTCAGCGCGTCCGCATGGCACAACAGCTTACCCTTCACATGACACAGTTCGTATTGAAATCCATTCAAAAAGATGGACCATCGGAGCATGCGTGGGGACAAGATTTGAGGCGTTTGTTTATGTGGGCTGAACAAACCCAGCAAAGGCTTGTGGTCCGTTTGAATTGTGAAAGGGCGGCCGTACACGTAGTCATGGAACTTCTTGATTCCTGTGACTATAGCCAGTGCCTCCTTATCAATCTGGGCATAGTTCCGCTCTGTGGGGCTCAAGGTTCTGGAATAGAATGAGATTGGACGCTCCGACCCATCCGCCTCCCGGTGACTCAAGACAGCCCCCACGCCATATTGTGAGGCATCACACGCCAGCACCAGTGGTTTAGCAGCATCATAGTGGGCAAGCGTACTTTCCTTTGACAGCACGCCCCGCAGCGTTTCAAAAGCTCTCTGTTGCGGTTGCCCCCAACGCCATGCACACTTCTTTTGGAGTAGCCGATGCAGTGGTTCGGCTATCGATGCCTTGTGTGGCACAAAGGCGTGATAGAAATTGACGAGGCCCAAGAAGGACTGCAGCTCAGCCTTGTTACTAGGTGTCGGTGCTGCGGCGATAGCCTTAACCTTGTCTTCCATGGGGTGGATGCCAGCAGCATCAATTCTGTACCCTAAGAAGTTCACAGCTGCTACCCCAAAACTACATTTCTCTTTCTTTAGTTTCAACCCCGCATCCCGGAATTTGCATAGGACTGTCTGGATGCGTCCCAGTAGTTCTTGAGCATCCTTGCCCGCAATTAACACATCATCAAAATACGGCAGGACACCTGGCAGGCCCCGTAACAGGCGCTCCATAAGACTTTGAAATATGCCAGGTGCCACGCAGACTCCAAACTGCAGCCTATTCACCTTAAAGGCGCCCTTGTGCGTCACAATTGTCTGGATTTCAGCGGACGCTGGAGTCACTGGGAGCTGCTGGTATGCCTGTGCCAAGTCAATCTTTGCAAACACCTTGCCCCCAGCCAGCTTCGCTAATAGTTGGGACACTACTGGAATTGGATACGAGTTGCCCCTGATGGCCTTATTAATCGTACATTTGTAATCCGCACAAATTCGTATTTCCCCATTAGCCTTCAGGGGTGTGACAATGGGTGTTTCCCATTTAGCAGAGTCCACTGGTGAAAGCACCCCTTGCTGTATTAGCTTCTCCAATTCAGCCTCTATTTTAGGCTGTAGCGCAAATGGAACCCGCCTGGGTTTGAGGCGCATTGGCGCAACCCCCGGGTCCAGTTCTAAGTCAATTGGAGGCCCCTTATAACATCCTAACTCTCCATTAAATAGCTCCCCAAATTCCGTGTACAGGGTGTTAAATGTCTCCGAAGCTATCTGGACCGTGTTGAGCCCTGAGATTCCCAACCCTAAGGCCGGGAACCAGTCCGTGCCCAGCAGGCTAGTGCGCTTCCCTTTTGCGATCACAAGCTTTAATACGGCCTCCCTCTCGCGGAACTGTACGTTCACTGCGCACATTCCCAAAATGTCTATGCGGCCAGCGGAATAGGATTGCAGAGTAGCCGGGAAGGGCTCCAATCTCGGAAGCTTACCTCTAGGAAATAACGATCTGGCCGTGTCCTCCGATACGATGGAGAATCCGGATCCGGAGTCCACCTCCATGTTACACGGCTTCCCTTCGATTAGGACCCGCACAGCTGGTTTCCCTTGGGCTGGAAATGGCACAGTTCTGCCCTCGATTTGCGTGAGGTAGTTGCAATCGTCGAGTTGGTGCGTCGCTGTGGATGTCCTCTGACCTCTTGATTTCGCGGACCCCGACGTGCCACTCGACTTGCAGACCCTGGCTATGTGCCCCGTTTTCCCACAAGCATGACACGTAGCTTCTCGGAACCGGCACTTCCTTCTCTCATGTGATCCGCCGCAGCCAGGGCAGACTCCCTGCCGACCTTTATTTGCTGTGCTCTCCTGTCGCACCATCTCTATTCCCCGCACAGGGCTTTGGTTGGGGCTGACATCCTGGTCGTCCACGGTGTGGGTTGACGCTCCAGCTCTCTTTTCGGCTCGCTGGTCCGGGTCTTGCTCCTCTCTCTCAGCGCTTTCTGTCGCAATGGCCTCACGGAGCGCTGTCGACAGATCCATATCTTGTTTTGCCGCAATCCGCCTGCGGCCCTTGCTGCTGCGAAGGCCGCACACAAACCGATCCAGCAGGGCCTCCTCCAAGTTGGCGAATTTGCAGTGTCTCGCCAGCTTCCTCAGTTCGGTGAGGAAAACTGCTACCGTCTCTCCAGGTCGTTGTTGCCTCTTGTGGAATTCGATGCGCCATGTCATCTTCGACGCTGTCGGATTAAGGTGATTGGAGAGGTGTTCCGTAATGCTCGCGAACGACGCCTCCCGCAGTGTCGTGGGGGCCAGAATTGCCCGAGCCAACTCAAAGGTCTCTGCCCCGCAGCAACTCAGGAACAACGCCTTTTTCCTTTCCTCGTCAGTGACCCCTTTTGCTGCCACGCTGAATTCAAAGCGCTCGAGGTAAGCATCCCAGGCCTCAGTTGCTCCGGGATGAAATGGTTCCATGAACCGTGACGCAGCCATCTTAGTGGACTGATCTGTCCTGTCAGTCACAGGGAGTCTTGTCGCCAGAATCAGGTCGCTAGGGTCAGCAGCCCTCAGCCGGCCTAATTCAATCCCATCCTCGTCGCCAGTATGTTGTGTCGTGGGTTCTGATAGCAAGAAGTCCAGCAACACTTCTTAGTGAAAACAGCTCTTTATTGTAAGGGATAAGACAAGACTGGGGATAGGGGGTAGGGAAAGCTCTATTTATAGACACATTGGGACTGAGGGAAAAGATACATTTTAGCGGGAACCAATAATATTCAAACTTTCCGGCGGGACCCAATCAGGCTGTGGATTGTGATTGAACACTTCAAATTGACCAATAGCAATACTTTACCCTGCTGCCAGAATATCTTACTTAATACACAACATGCAGGAAGCAGTGGAAGACAGGAGTGCCAGGCATGCTCTGGTCCATGGGGTCACGAAGAGTCGGACACGACTAAACAACAACAACAACAACACTCTCCAACATTTCTACAACAAAAATAGGGACGTCGCATTCCATAAGGATAATTTTACTCTTTATACCACACACATCTTACTGGGTTGCCCGAGCCACTCTGGGCAGCTTCCAACATATATAAAAGACAGAGTAAAACATTAAAGGTTTTAAAACACCTTCCCAACAGGATTGCCTTCATAACGCCATACCCTCTAATGTTTCTCCAGTGAAAACAGGGACATCCTAAGGAAAAGCGGGACATTCTGGGATCAAATCAGAAACCGGGACGGCTTCTCTAAATTGGGGACATCCTTGGAAAACAGGACACTTGGAGGGTCTGGAAAGAACAACCATTTTGCAGGAATCCTAGGATTCTATGATCCATCTGTCTCGAGAGGCAATGGAGTACGCCTCTAAGGGTGAAGTGAAACCACTGTGTTAGCCAGTCATGGCCTCTCAGCCTAACCTACCTCACAGGGTCGTTGTGGGGATTAAATGAGGAGAGGGGGAACCACGTATAACACCTTGGAGTTCCTTAGAGGAAAAAAGTGGGATATACGTAAATAATAACATTTCTCTTAGAATTTTGCTCTGGGGTTTATTTGACAAGATGGCGGCTCCTCGCCATTCCAGATACAGAAACTAGGCGGATTGGGGGCTGAAACTTAATTTGATATTGGTGGTGGGAGAGAGTTCACCGCCACACCTAAGGCAGCAAGCTAGATTGTAGGGGGGACATCTTCAGGGGATTCAGAAGCAACAGCCAGGGTGCTACCGTATTGCTGATGCTCCCCCTGAGGCAATCCCTTCATATTGCCTAATGGTAGAGCCGGCCCTGGAAAACAACTGGATTTCTGTTTCTCCCTCAGTGGAAAAGAGAAAGGCTCACAATATATTAAAATAGGTTTTGTAGCAAAATATTGATTGCTGCAAGGAAGACTAAAGTGGGGGAGACTAGGGTTGCCATACGTCTGAAATTTCCCGGACATACGCAGAATATGGCTGTTGGAAGCAGTGTCTGGGTAGAAATTGTAGAAATGTCTGGGAAAATCTGAGTGTGTGCTTAAAAAGCAGGGAGATTTTGCAAAACTAAAAAAAAAAAAAACTTTTTTTTTTAAAAAAGTCAACAACTTTTGTGTCAGGATTTTCACTTTTTGAAATATGGCAACTCTAGGGAGACCCGTTAATTTTAAGAAAATCCACCTCTGCTGTATTTCAGGTGCCATTCCACAAGGCACAAGATGCAAACAAGTGAGGTGATTAAGTATCAGCTGGGCTAGAAAAATGCTCCACCTGTAGTGCTTTCATTTTTCACACAGCCATTAAAATGTGCAGCAGCCCTGAAAGAAAGAAAAAGCTGCAGTTCTGGTTATGGGAATTAACTGAGGTAAATATTATTCAGTGATTTGCACACAGGAAGGAAAGCTATACATCTGTCGGAGTGGGATACAGATGTGGCCACAAAACCTACATGGGTTTAACTGTTACTCCTGCACCCTCAGGGAACTGGACAGCAAGAAGGGTCACTCACAGAGCCCTACTACCAGTGCTGCAATTCCCAGCATTTCTTCGTTCTTTCTAGGGAAAAAACAAACCAGAATTAATTATTTTTAAAGGATTTAACATAAAAGGTTTGCAGTGCTGGGGTGATGCAGGGGTACGCATACTTTCAGAACCTGCCTGGGGGGGGGGCACCCACAGCCCCCGGAATGAGACAAACCTCTCCGGGCATCTTCCTTATGAAGCGCAGCTTGGGGTGTTCATAAATCTTCAGACCTGGTGCGCAACAGCGACACATATCCTCAGATATGTGCACACTCACACAGCAGAGTATCGCAGAAACGATGTGGAGATGAGGTGTGGCATTCTAAGTAATTTATCAAGCAATATATACAGGATAAAGGGATGCAGGGGGCGCTGTGGTCTAAACCACTGAGCCTAGGGCTTGCCGATCAGAAGGTCGACGGTTTGAATCCCCACGACGGGGTGAGCTCCCATCACTCGGTCCCAGCTCCTGTCAACCTAGCAGTTCGAAAGCACGTCAAAGTGCAAGTAGATAAATAGGTACCACTCTGGCGGGAAGGTAAATGGCCTTTCCGTGCGCTGCTCTGGTACGCCAGAAGTGGCTTAGTCGTGCTGGCCACATGACCCGGAAGCTGTATGTTGGCTCCCTCGGCCAATAAAGCGAGATGAGCGCCCAACCCCAGAGTCATCCGCGACTGGATCTAATGGTCAGGGGTCCCTTTACCTTTACCTTTATACAGGACAAAGCAATCATGGCGTCCTCTCACATCTTCTCCAAGAGAGAGAAAGTACAAAAGTACAATACAGTGGAAGAGATAAAACTGGTTTCTGTTCTCACACTTTCCAACCCTGGAAAGTAAACACAGACATGTGATGTAACAATCACACATCCAGCAACGGGAGAATGAAATATACTGACACATAGTCGTTCACATTTTGTGAATCTTCGTACTTTTGTCCATTTACTGTATCTATTTTTGAACTATAAAATGGAGATTTTCTTGAGTCAAAATGAGAGTTACCCTAAACATTTTTTTAAAGAAAAAAAGCACTGGGGTAGACAACAACAACAACAACAACAACAACAACAACAACAACAACAACAACAACAACAACAACAGAATATGACATCCCTATCTTCATGAGAGAAATGTTGGCGGGTATACATGATCTGTAGCTGATGAATTCATAACGTGGGTCTTTTAAGTTACTTGGTACAATCTGCTAGGGTTGCCAGGTGTCCACTATTTGAGTGGACAGTACACTTTTTTCACATTATGTTCACTATTTCCCCCCCACACACACAAAATAGTGGACATTTTTTTTAAATTCAAAAGCTTTATGATGAAATGGTATTTTAATATGTGTTAAAATGTTTGTAAGAAAATATATAATTTAATTTAATTTAAACCCCCCCCCCGCTTGTCCGCTATTTTTTGGAAGCAGACCTGGCAACCCTAATCTGCGCAAAAGGAAATTATCATTGGACAAAAATGGTACACGAGAAAACAGCGAGGAACATCAGAGGATGGCCGATGCCTTGTCGCCAAGTGTTAATCCTCTTTGAACAGCACAATCTCTCACCCGCCACCCACCCCTTTGTCCGGCGTGTATTCCCAACTTGGATAAGGGCAATGCTTGCGGTTGTTGTTTTTGGGGTGTGTGTGTGTGTGTGTCAGGGGGGTCGAGTCAGAAGCTTCATGGCTATCATCTCTTTCTGGAGAGAAGTTGCAACACATACATCTCATGCTCGGCTCGAGAGGCAGTACTGCCCTTGCTTTTGGAGAGCATTCAAGCACAGCTTTCCTCCCAGCTTGCTCTCATTTATATAATGAACAGGAGGGAGGCCGTGCCAGGTTCTGCCACTAGGAAGAGACCGTGCCGTTCAGAAAAATTATGATCGGATTCCATGTGTGCGTGTCATGTGCAAAACTCACGTAAGGCTGCTGCCGTTCTTTCCAGCACAGCCCCTGCAACACAATGGCCACCTTTTCTTCAAGCTGCTCTTAGTATACCATTAGCAACAAACAGCCTGAGAGACACAGAAATTTAACAGGTGGAACTTTGGGTCATGTCGATTAGGAAAATCTTTGCGCTGAATGCCTGCATGCGAGGCTGTTGTCGAAGACCCAGGCTAGTAAGCAAAATTGCCAGTGCTTTTTTTGCTAAAAAAAAAATTTACTCTCATTTTGATTCAAGAAAATCACCATTTTATAGTTCAAATCGGGAAAAACAGATACAGTAAATGGACGAAAGTACAAAGATTCACAAAATGTTTAGGGGTATGCATACCCCCAGAAAAAAAGCACTGGAAAGAAATATCCTATGCCTAGAGTGGCCAAAAAAAAAAAATCAGTAAAAGGAACTCAGCCTGCGCTGAAGGCTACAGACACGCAATGCATTGGAAGCACATGACTTCCTCCGAGGAATTCTGGAGAACTTTGGTTTGTTAATGGGAATTATAGTTCTGTAGATGGTAAACTACAATTCCCATGGGTTGTGTTTTTTTTAGGGAAGCCATGTACTTTAAGTGTATGGTGTATGCATGCGGCTTGAAAAGCCGGGTGCAACTGTTTTCTCCAGTATTGAATCGTTTCCCATCAGCTGTGGCTTTACTTCACACGTTGCCAGGTAGGCAGTTGAGCTACAGAACAAGACATTCCTGGAGGCAAAATATTCCTGCAACACGGGGTTGGACTAGATGACCCTTGTCCCTTCCAACTCTGCAATTCTATTATCTTCATGTACAGTCTTCCATTGTGTGTGTGCACGCGCGCGCGAGGGCACATCTACATTTGGTGTTCTGCCTCTGAGCTATGGAGCTTTTGCTGTGTGATCAAGACTGAGTGCTACCGTCCAGCACCGCCCCTTTTTTTGGGAGACAAGCTCCAGCGCATACTGTAAATTTAGGTTTGCACAATTAAATTGGTTTCAAGGGCTCCATTTGCTTTAGCGCAACCCGTGTCCACTATAAGAGAAACAGACTTTTAGCATAGTTAGGGAAAAGATGGGGGAAACGCATTGAAAAGTGTGGGGTGGGCAAAAGATGAACGGGAAGTTGTATAAACGCCATGCGATCAAATCAGTAGGAACGCTCATTGTCTTAGAACAGGGGTCAGCAAACTTTTTCAGCAGGGGGTCAGTCCACTGTCCCTCAGACCTTGTGGGGGGCCGGACTATATTTTTTGGGGGAAATGAACAAATTCCTATGCCCCACAAATAACCCAGAGATGCATTTTAAATAAAAGCACACATTCTACTCATGTAAAAACACCAGGCAGGCCCCACAAATAACCCAGAGATGCATTTTAAATAAAAGGACACATTCTACTCATGTAAAAACACGTTGATTCCCAGACCGTCCGCAGGCTGGATTTTGAAGGCGATTGGGCCAGATCCAGCACCTGGGCCTTATGTTGCCTACCCCGCTCTTAGAACAAGCTTGCAAGCAAAGCAGAACAAAAGCTCGGTAAGAACCCAAATGTGATCTAACCTCTGCATGAGCTTTGTGGAAGTAAAATCTATAAATGTTCTATAAACAGGTCATCTGGAGGAACCTTGACAGGTATGCGCTGGGATGGCATTTATCTATATTTTCGAAGGGTGGGCATTTCCAATGGAAAGGCACTGTTCTTAGTCTGCTGCAGGAAAACCAGTGGTGCTTTTAGAAAAATAGGTGCCGGATACTCACCGTGAAGTTGTTACAGTAAGTGCCACGCTTTTTAACAACAAAAGAGGTGCCGGTACTGCATACCCCCTGAGTACCCCCGGGGGGAGCACTGGGGCACCTTAAAGCAGCCTTAAGCTTTCAAGGAAGAATTGATGCTTTTGTATGAAGAATTGGTGCTTTTGAATTATGGTGCTGGAGGAGACTCTTGAGAGTCCCATGGACTGCAAGAAGATCAAACCTATCCATTCTTAAGGAAATCAGCCCTGAGTGCTCACTGGAAGGACAGATCCTGAAGCTGAGGCTCCAATACTTTGGCCACCTCATGAGAAGAGAAGACTCCCTGGAAAAGACCCTGATGTTGGGAAAGATGGAGGGCACAAGGAGAAGGGGACGACAGAGGACGAGATGGTTGGACAGTGTTCTCGAAGCTACCAACATGAGTCTGACCAAACTGCGGGAGGCAGTGGAAGACAGGAGTGCCTGGCGTGCTCTGGTCCATGGGGTCACGAAGAGTCGGACATGACTAAACGACTAAACAGCAACAAAGCTTTCAAGGCAAACTTTGCCAACCTGTTGCTCTCTAGATGTGTTGGACTTCTAACTCCCAGCAGCCCCAGACAGTGCATCGGAAGGGCACCAGGTTGGGGAAGTGTCCCTTAACAAATTTATTGCGGTGTGAGCTTCCATGGACGGCAGCCCGCTTCGTTCTCCTTATTTGTGCCCGCTTTCTCCCCTCCCTGTCCCGTGCCCCCCCCTTTCACTGAAGCCCAGTCGCATATGGGGTTCCATCACACTGAACGGATTAAGGTTAATCAGCCACAAATCCCTGCGTCTAAAAAACAAACTAATCATCAAGATTTCCACACTCTCCGCCCAGCTGCTCCCTGGCGGCCTGGCCTCAGAAGCCTGCGGAGCCAGAGATGGGGAGGGGCAGTTTGGGGAGGCTGGGGGGGGGAGTTAGGGTGTCTCTGGGTTAAACCTCTAAAAATCCCTTCCCTGTTTCTTTCTGGTGTGGAACGCTAGCAATAGGTGCTCTGGAGAGATTGTCTTCTGGAGATAGTACTCCAAAGAATCATAGAACGGTAGAGTTGGAAGGGACCCCCAGAGCCATCTAGTCCAGGGGTAGGCAACCTAAGGCCCAGGGGCCAGATGCGGCCCAATCGCCTTCTCAATCCGGCCCACGGATGGTCTGGGAATCAGTGTGTTTTTACATGAGTAGAATGTGTCCTTTTATTTAAAATGCTCTCTGGGTTATTTGTGGGGCATAGGAATTCGTTCATTCCCCCCCCAAAATATAGTCTGGCCCCCCACATGGTCTGAGGGACGGTGGACCAGCCAACGGCTGAAAAAGGTTGCTGACCCCTGATCTAGCCCAACCCCCTGTGGTGCAGGAATCTCAACTAAAGCATCCATGGCGGGTGGCCGCCCAACCTCTGCTGAAAATTATCCGAGGAAAGGGAGTCTACAACCTCCCGAGGGAGTCCATTCCACTGTTTTTACTGTCAGGAAGTTCTTCCTGATCAGCACTAGATTTAGGGCAGTGTGGGAAGTTCCCCCACGCAGAGCACTGGGTCAAGGGGGTGCAAAATTGAGAAGTTCCATCATTGAGAAGATTCATTTGGGGGCACCAAATTTGGGCCTCGCTCAGGGTGCCATACTACCCAAACCTGCCCCTGTTCTGATGTTTAGTCGGAATCTCATTTCTTGTAACTTGTATCTCCTCTCAATCACCTCTCGGTCTCTTCTTTTTCCAGGCAAAACATACCCAGCTCCTTCAACCGTTCCTCATCAGGCTTGGTTTCCTGTCCCACTGAGGTCCAGCGCCGAGGGCCTTCTGGGGGGTTCCCTCACTGCGAGAAGTGAGGTTTCAGGGAACCAGGCAGAGGGCCTTCTTGGTAGAAGGAACGCCCTCCCGTCAGATGTCAAGGAAATAAACAACTATCTGACTTTTAGAAGACATCTGAAGGCAGCCCTGTTTAGGGAAGTTTTTAATGTTTGAACATTTATTCTCTTCTTAGTGTTCTGTTGGGAGCAGCCCAGTGTGGCTGGGGAATAAAATCATCATCATCATCATCATCATCTTGGTCGCCTTCCTCTTCAAACATTCCAGCTTGTCAATGTCCTTCTCAAATTGTGGCACCCAGAACTGGACACAGGACTCCAGGTGTGGTCTGACCAAGGCAGAATAGAAAATGACTTTGACTGCCCTTTATCTGGGAAGTAGGAAGAGGTGTTTTGTTGTTTTGGTTTAATTATGTGCTTTGTGTTTTATCTTGTATTTTATTCTGTGAACCACCCTGAGGTATTTCGGTATATAAATTTAATAAATAAATAAATTGAAAAGGAGTCGAGCTTAAAAAAAAGGTAAATATATTGTCATGTAAGGTAATCTGTAACGTTTAAAGAAAAATTGGAATAATTGGGGTGGGGGTGGGGTGATACTATGCAGCAGTCAGGAGAACCACCGACACATCTCGGAGGGCGTGCGGGATGTCAGATTTGGAAGGAAATAAATATTGAATTTGTTTTAATTGGGGACCAATTTGTAAACAATTGAAAATCAATTTTAAAAAAGAGAGATTTAAGGGGAGAAAATATTTGCTGCATAAAGAAGTATATAGTCCGGCCAGAATCTCCCAATGTTCAGATGCCCAAAAATTCTAGTGTTATGAGAGAGAGAAAAACGTTTCTCTACTCCAGTGTTTTTCAACCACTGTTCCGCGGCACACTAGTGTGCCGTGAGATGTTGCCTGGTGTGCCGTGGGAAAAATTGAAAAATTACTTTATATATAGTCAATATAGGCACAGAGTTAAATTTTTTAACATTTTCTAATGGTGGTGTGCCTCGTGATTTTTTTCATGAAACAAGTGTGCCTTTGCCCAAAAAAGGTTGAAAAACACTGCTCTACTCAAATATATATATATATATATACACACACACACACACACACACACATACATATACATATATATATATACAATAATATATATATATAGAATAAAAATTTCTCTAATCCTGTGGCCCCTTACCCGCTTTTTCTTTAAACTAAAAATTTCCAAACGGTGCAACCTCTGTTCAATAGGGGAGTGCCAAACCCTGGCTAAGATTTGTGTGTGTGTTTGTGGTTTGGGCACCAAGGTGAAATCTTGTTTCTGCAGGTGAAATCTCCAACTCCCTGTTTTGCAAAGACACAACCGGGCTGCAAAAAAAAACCCCAACCCTCCCAGTGCATTTATTAGCAGGGGCGTGTTGTTTTTTTTAACCCCAACTATAAGTTGCTTTGCAGATGTTGCACCTTTTCACAAACCGATCTCCCTTGTCCTTGTCGGCTTCTATGAACACAACCCTCCCCCCACACCCGAAGTTTTTGCTCCAACCCAGGAAAGGGAGGGACTGGACTACAACTCCCATCATCCCTTGCCATGGGTCACGCTGGTTGGGTCTGATGGAAATGGGGAATCTACAAATTTGAGGCCCTAAGCTACTGAAGGTAATGGGGCCCTTTATATGTCCAGCTGTCCTTTGTCAACAACAAATTGTCTCTGTTTTTTTTGTGTTGAATATATGCTATATGGTAATTTATGGACCTAATAGGTATCTAAAGCCATTTGCACATAACAAAATATGTATTTTATCAAAGTAATTGTTGAACTGAAATACATACAGTTAAGAAGTACTGTACGTATATCAGTACTGTAGTGAAATACAATTAAGAAGAAGTATATCAATAGTGAAATAATTATTAAGCTCTAACTTAAAATGATTTTATTACAGGTAAGTAGCCGTGTTGGTCTGCCATAGTCAAAACGGGTCCGAAGCGCCTTGTCCATCCCGGGGGTTAGGAGTCGCGCTACCGCAGCGCGCGGCTCCGGTTGGGGTGCGGGAAGAGCGTCCCGCACCCTGGGCTCCCCGGCTGCGCCCGCGGAGGCTCCGAACCCTTCCCTTGCCCCCCTGTAAAGGGGGAGTGGGGGTGAAGGGCAAACGGAGCCGGGCTTCGGGGACATGCCCCAACCGGGATGCAAATGCGGCGACTGAGCCCGCGGTGAGCGTCCAAGTTCTACCTTTGAAGAATGGAGCTAAAAGAACCCGGTGGTCGTGAGTAAAGAATTTGATTAGAAATCCGTGCTTTTGGAACGATCCGGGGGGAAGGAGAAAGGCAGCCTGTCCTCCCTCCCTTCGAGCTTAAGAATCTAACCAATTTGAGTGATTGCTGCTACAGAACTGGCTACAATGTATTTAAAATTGACACATGAGACTGGCAAATTCTTCCTTTGGGAAGTTAACTAGAGTAAAATATCTCCTTTTAAAGTTGCGGTATTTGCGCTCCAGCTCAGGAAAATGGCGACGAACAAAGAGGGGAGTAGAAATACGACACCCGCTTCCTCCTCCTCTGCCAGTATGCTGGGTTTTGTCCTTGAACTGGTATTGAACTCTGGACTAACGGACGAACAGAGACTCACTGCCTTGAAGGTGGAACTGCTTTATAGAAAAGTCAAAGTCTTGTGTGGGGGCCTGAAATGGAACCAATTGCCCACAGAGGAGGCTTATAAAACTTTTGATACTCTGGAAGAAGGTCTTGCCAAAGAGCTGAGAGGATGGATGAAAAGATGGAGAGAAATGAATGAGCTACTTCGGAAAAGAAATTCGCTTTTTGGGGGTGGCAGCCCCAAAGGCGACGTTAAGATTTTGTATATCCAGTCCCCGAGGTGTGAGCTCGGGGGCCAGGGACAGAGAATTAAGGTATTTACAAGAAGAAAAGGAATGTGACAAGGAACCGAAGAAGCTGAGCGATGATGAGATGGACACCTCTGAACTCGTGGCAAGGAGAGGTTCGGACTGTGCCTGGATCTGTGGACATTTGGAGAGGGAAGAGATATGGAAGTCCAGTGTTGATGCCATCAGGAGAAGAATAATGGACAGAGGGGGTGTGGGGTGAAGCATCAAGCAAAACTTTAAGTAGCCTGATATGGTGAATTGAAATTGGAAGGGTGAATACTGTTAACAACATTCTGTTATAATTTTTATTTGAACATGAAAGGAGATATTTCAAGTTATTATGTTATTAGCAGCAATCTTAAGAATAGAAGAGATAGATTAGATATGAAGGTTTAGTGAAGATTTATGAGGTGGAATATAAGTAAAGTGAATCCAAGTGGTTTAAGTTTATGGACCAAGAAGATTTAACGATGAGGTATCACTATGATGATGTATTTTTAGTAAAATGTTGAAGATATAATTGAATGTAATTATACAATTGAAGTTAATGTTTTTTTTTTTGTAGGAGAAATGGTTATAAAATAGATTAAGGATATAAATTCGAAGGTGAAAGGGCAGGGGAAGTCATTGGTCAAGATATGGAAATAGAAATTTTTTTTTTTTAGAAAGATGCAATAAGAAAGCTTGACATTGTTTGTATTTGTTTTATCTGTTTTGCATTTGTTTAATTGTAGGTGTGGGTGTGGGTATTTGTTGTTATAGAAAAATGCCAATAAATTCTTATAAAAAAAAAAAAAAAAAATAAAAATAAAAAATTCCTTCCAGTAGCACCTTAGAGACCAACTAAGTAAGAAGTGTGCATGCACACGAAAGCTCATACCAAGAACAAACTTAGTTGGTCTCTAAGGTGCTACTGGAAAGATTTTTATTTTTTAATTTTTATTTTTAAATGATGTTTTTAATTGATAACAAACTTCATAATGCAAACACATTGGCATTTGGCAATAGCAAAAGTTCCTTTAGAAACACAATTTACAAAGACTCATACTCTAGTCTCTAGAAACTTGCTATAACATGAAATAATAATAGGTGTAAATATATGATGCAAACTACTAATAATTATAAATAGCAGAATGTAGGCACCCTATATATAGAAATGAGCAAACCAGTGATATTTTAGGGAGCAGGCTAGCAGGCGGGGCCCATTACTTACATCATAGGAGCCTACACAACACAAAAAAACAAAACAAAACACTGTTGCTGTATGTAGGTTTTATTTTATTTATTTTTTATCTTATATTTTGGAAATGTACATCCAGGTTTTTTTCCTTTAATTTTTTTTGGGGCCCCCAAGAGAGTGGGGCCCTAAGCTATACCTTGCTTATCTTATACGTAATTCCGGCACTGACTACCCTGGTGTGTAAAATAATGGTGACTTCCTCTCTCTGGTGGAAGTGGCTGCAGGTGACATCAATGCTGTTTGCCTCTTTCTGCTTCTGGGCTGACAATTGCCACCTCGTTCTCTCCTTGCAAAAGAATGGGGCTAAGATTGAATCGTAAAGTTGGAAGGTACCCCTAGGGGGCCATCTAGTCCAACCCCCTGCAAGGCAGGAATCTGCCCAATGTGGTGCCGAAATCTACAACCTCAGTCTCTTGCTCTGCCAACTGAGTTACCCTACAGGCGCTTAGGATAATATCTTACTCTCTTTTAAATTAAGCTGATTTAAATTTGCATTTTGCATTTGACTTCCTTCAGTCGTGTTTTCTTTGGAAATGTTTTAAGTTTTGTTGTTGTTAACTTTGCTGCGTTAAAGGTGCGTTCTGTAGTTGGCCTCCTTTGTAATGTTCTATTTTGAAATCTTTACAAGATAATATTTTAGTTTCCTGCTAATTATGTTGCTTTGAGAAAAAAACGTTTCTGGGCCCGCTAAGGCTTCTCTGTCCACCCCGTTTCCAGTCTCTGTGCCTTTAACGGAAGCAGCTATTCCTGTCTTTGGGAAAGCTCCATCTGTTGAATTACTGCCTGTCCTGCAGCTGTTGCAATGCACACAGCTTCTGTCATGGGCAAAAAGAGTGGCGACCTGCAGCACTGCAAGAATGGGCTAATATAAAGCACTGATCTGATTAAGAGAGTGAATTTATAGCCTTGAGATGTTTGGATCTTCACTGTGCCATGGAAGGGGGCTAATGATTTGTTACTTTGGGTTGTCCAAGACCAGGAAGGGCGTCTTGGAGAAGGGAGAAAGCCCATGGCTGCTTGTAGCTTTCGTGGTTGTTTAATTTTACTCTTAATTTTAATGTGAATGATTTATGTGCAGTTAACATGCCCAAATCACATTGTTGGTGAAACCGAAAACAAATCCTAGGGAGCATTTTCTACCTCCCATGCAACTTTGTTCTTGCTGGCATCTGACTGTGTCAAGAGACAATGGAGTCTGCCTCTGGGGGCGCAGTTAAACCTGTGGAGAACCACAGCGCTTGCTGTGGCTGCAGAGAACGGTAACTTGTAGCTGCTGCCTCCTGCGTTGTTTCTGCTGCATTAGCAGCACCAAAGTGACCTCCCCGGAGCGCAAGCCTGCGCAGTGTGCATGGAGGTCCTGGGCTGACCAGTCGACAAGACCCCCCTCTCAGGCTCCCTGATGTGATCCAAAGGAAAGCAGAGGAATCTGTTTGGCACCAGCTTGGCTGCAGGAGTTGCCAGAAGGAGGTGTGCAGGGTGCCATCCAACTCTTTTAGGGATTCCACTCCGGATTTGTGTAGGGTTTGCTCCTTTTCGTCTCCCGAAGATATCCCACAAGGCAGCAGAGGTTGAGGATCTGAGTTTTCCTTCTCCTAGATGGGCTCCCTTCCCAGGTGGACGAGCCCCATCTGCCCCACATTCCCCTCTATAGCACTTGCAGAAATCACCTTTTTGACTGTTGGACCCACTATTGGCTCAATCCATCGGTTCCTGCCTTTGCATTGGGAGAAGTCCCTAATTCACCAGGGTTTGAGACCCATCAGGTACCCTCACCTGGTTTAGGCAGTTACCAGGTGGGTAGCAAAGCCGTTCCTGGGGTGTGGCCGCTGTTGCCTGCTGACAGCTTCTAGGAGCCCCAGGTGAGAGCTGAGTGCAGGGTGGGGACCAAAGGTCGACAAACTACCCAGAAGTAACACGTCTGTCCCCCACCAGAGGTACTACCCCTCCTCTAATACCCCACACTCTTTGTACTCCATGTCAATTAACTTGCAAGGATCTGCCACCCCTGATTCTGAACTCTCAGTCCCAGCTAAAGTGGATTAGAATCCCTGAGTGAGAACAGTCATGTCTTGCAAGAGAGCACTGCTTGCAAGTTCAGCAAAGTGATCAAAGCACCATTGAGTAGTAACTGATTTGCATTAAGTGAGCTATATAAGCCAGCTCTGTAAATTAATCCTGTCTATTTTTTAAAAAAGCAAAACAACAACGAAACCAGAATGCAAGGAAATGTCTTCCTTCCAAGGAAGCGAAGGAATTGCAAAGTGCTGGGGAAGGGTTAGGAAGCCTTTTTTCCGGACCCAAGGGCCACATTCCCTTCTGGGCAGCCTCCTGGGGGCCACATGCTAGTGGTGGGTGGAGCCAGAGGCAAAAGTGGGCGGAGCAACAAATGTAAACACTACCTTTGTGCTGTGGGCTTCTTGGAATGTGCCTCTCTCTGTCAGGCAAGCAAGAATTGTTTTTAGCCAGGCAAAAACACTCAAGGAGGGTGCAAGGCAGGGTGCATGAGGGGTGTGGCTGGGGAAGAGAGGGTGTGGCCTTGAGACACCCCCAGGGCCACATGAAACGGCCTGCAGGTTCCTCACTCCTCAGCTGGAAGCACACTGGCCCAGGCTCCCTAACTGTCAGGAGCGAGCCGGCAGTAAATCACACGACGTAAGTGAAGTTAACTCTTTATTAGAATAAAAACAGGATCTGTACAGCAGTGTCAGGCCTAATGAGCACAGTGGCTCTTCTTCAGTAGGTCTTGCCCCTGGGACCCAGTTGCAGAGATTGATTTGAATTAAGACTGATTTGCAGCTTTCCTCAGCTGCCTAAGTCCCTTCCTGTCCAGGGTTTTCCTCAAGCAATCAGAGACTGTGCCTGCATGAAGCTAACTTCTCCTCTGCCCTCTTCATGCCTCTTCTGGTTCTGGGAGACCAGGAGGGAGGGGAGCTTGTCGCAGAAGGAGGGGGAGACACCTGTGACTCTTCACCAGCTGGGTTCATCCCTGCCTCTTAGCCTCCTTCCTCCCAATTTTCCTGCTTCCCAAACTTTGGAACTCCCTGCCTGTTGACATCGGTTCCTTCTTGACAGTTTTCAGCGCCTGCTAAAAGCATTTTTGTTTAGGGAAGCATGCCCAGATATGTGGAATGCCAACACATAGCTTTAATCTGTTTTTAGTTTTAACAATTCAAATAGTTGTTCTTAACTGTTTGCTGTCGGTGGTTTTATTCTCTTGGCAAACTGCTTCGAGGTGGGTTTTTTTCAACAATCAAGGCGGCGCATAAGTTTTACGAAACAAAATACATAGAATTTCAGGGAGGTGGTAGGAGCTGGAAACACACACACCCCCCCCCCCCCGCTGCTGTCAGATTGCCAGGCGGTTATTTTTATTCAACGCATTAAATTAATGTCGACGTCTCTGTGCTGAAAGAAGCCTAATTTCCCGCCAGCCGTGCGCCCGCGCGAAGAACGAGGAGGCTTGCTTTGGCAGGGAGAATAGGGCCTGTTGGTATGCTGCAAGCCCAGAATTATATCGCCATGCACCCCCAACAGCCCACCCTCCGGACACCGGTGGCTGCCTCTGAGTCCACCTTCTGCACATTTCCAAAGGTATTAACAAGAGATTGGAATTCCTGGGTGGATTTGTGCACAGTGTTGCCTTTGTCCTGTCTCTCCTGTTTGAAGCCCCCTCCGGCAAGCCACGTGTCCCCCTTGGGTCTGCGGTGTTGCCCTTCCAGTTCAACGTTTGGGTCAGATGCTCGCTGACAGGGCCAGGGGCTTGCTGTCAGGTCGCTTGTGGGACCCTCTCAAACACTCAAAGGGTAGATATGTGCCAAGCGTTTAGTTATTTATTTTTTAAGTCATGGGTAGGCAAACTAAGGCCCGGGGGCCGGATGAGGCCCAATCGCCTTCTCAATCCGGCCCGCGGACGGTCCGGGAATCAGCGTGTTTTTACATGAGTAGAATGTGTCCTTTTATTTAAAATGCATCTCTGGGGTGTTTGTGGGGCATAGGAATTTGTTCATTTCCTCACCCCCGAAAAAAATATAGTCCGGACCCCGACAAGGTCTGAGGGCCTGACTTTTCCACCTGCTGGGAAAAAAATTGTTGACCCCTGTTTTAAGTCATTGGAGGGTTGCAGGTGCTGGGTGGGGGGGGGGGGAGAGTCCCATTTGGGTTTTTATGGCCTAGCCACCAAAACGCCTCAGGAATATCCCCGATTAGCCTAGAATTGTAAGAGTTGGAAGGGAACAAGGCAGGAATCTCGGCTGAAGCATCCATGATAGATAGGAGAGAAAACTCGCAAGATGCAAGAGTCAATTTGGCAAATAGTTCAAGCCTTTACGGGGATGCCTTTGGCAACCTAACCAGCCATAGGTAGCAGCCCCTCTGGCAACCATTTTGGGCGATTCCTTGCCCTCTACGCAAAAAAAACAAAAAACCAAAAAGGCGAACATAGCAGACGTTTATTCTAATAAAGAGCAGGTTTATTCTAATAACTTTTAAAAAGCGAAAACGATTCACCACAACGCCTACGGAAAGAGAAGTTCTCTGGAAATTCGCCGCCTTTCCTACAAGGCTGTGCAAACAACCCCGTCTCAGTTAAACTAAGACAGATACTTAGCCGCCCGCAGCAATTAAAAGGCATATTAAACTCTCGTTTTGAAAGGTTTATGCCCATCGGTAAACCCAGCCGTCCGATTTAAAAGACTCTGAGCTGTGAAGACAGAGCAGTACACAGCATTGAATCGATGCGCCTAATTGCCATATAAAAAGAGCAGATTGAGCAGCAAATTTTGAGCGCCGGGGGGGGGGGTTCATCGTTTGAGGACTTTCCCCATTACGCTCATGAAGCCTCTGAGATTTGGGTGCCATTTCACACACACACACATACACACATGGATTGGAGAAAGTGTGACTTCCTGGTGAGTTTTAGCCCTAGTACCACCAAAGTTTCTTTTTAAAACAATCAAGCTACTAGTCCATAGGCATTGGAATACAATAGCCAATGATCAAGGGAGGGAAACAATAGTCTGAGGGCGGAATCGTTGTGGGAATTGAGCTCTTCCCTCCCCCCTAACCCCCAAAATAAATCTCCTTATCAGTTTGTTTCTTCGATATCCACAGCTTAGGTGAATTTGCAGTTCTTCTCCAGGGTGTAGTAGCCCCAGGGGTGGTGGAGTGGGTGGGGAGCAGCCGTCCCCTTAAATCAAGTAAATAAAAAAAAAATGCTGAACCAAAAGTAGAAATTGTAGGAAGATTTTGACGTGTTTTTCTGAGCGCTCGGAGGTCCGAAGAAAGGTCCGATTTTAAACCGGTGGTCGAGAATCGTTTCGTTGCGAATCTGCTAGACAGAGCCAGTCGGGGAGGATAATGACAGGTGGGGCTGTCCTGCCAGCCCCCCCCCAAAAAAAACCATAAATCCTGGCTACACCCATGGACCTGGATTAACTCAAATATCGGAATCTTTTTAAACCAAGGCCCTTCTAGTGACAGTGCCCCCCCACACATTTGTTTTTTTATAAGTGTGCCCTTCGAGGGAGCCCAATTTAGAAAAGGAGAGGGGTGGGGGACAGAGAGTCAAAAAAATAAGGAAATAAATTTATTTCCAAGCTTTGCCTTGTGTTCCTTATCAGGATCAATATACAAAACAGGAAGGCAGCTCAGTTTCCTTCTGTTTTGGGTGCGGAGAGGCCTGGCTCAAATGCAGTTCTCCTGGGTCAATTAATATGTAATTCCAAATGCCCTTTGCGTGTTCCTGCACAAGCTAACTAAAGCCTCTCTACCCACTCAGCCGACCTCCCTCCATCCTGCTAGAGGTGACCTTTAAAATATATTAACACCCCCAACCCCCACCCAAAAAAACCACCCTATCCCTGTGGGGTGCCATGATCCTGCAAGCCGTAGCGTCAAGCAGGCCGACGATGGGCGGCTTTGCCCTACGCCAGCCTAGGATGTCAGACACAGCCAGCTGTCCTCGTCCAGATTAATGTCACTCACTTGTTAGGCCCCCGGTGGAGTAGATAATTTCCTCCTCCTCTTTTTTTTTTTTTTTTTTTTTGCCTTTTCCTGGATTTGGTCCCCCCCCCCTCCACCAAACTCTCCCCCTCCTTCCACAGCCCCATCGCTTTTGTGGACCAGGTTGGGGATGAGAACAGGAAGGTTTATATTATAATGTGGGCTGTGTTACTACTGTACCTTGGTTTTCCCTTCTGCAAAACAGGGAGATATATATATATAGGAAAGGCCCCGTTTCTGTTCTGCTCAAATCATCGTATTGACACTGTATGGCCCTCTGTCATGGATGCTTTAGCTGAGATTGCCGGGGGTTGGACTAGATGACACTTAGAGGACCCTGAGATAGTCTTCCAAGAGCCTCCTTCATGTGCAGCCTCCTCGAGAGGTCCGGAGGGTGGCAACATGAGAACAGGGCCTTCTCTGCAGTGGCTCCCCATCTGTGGAATGTTCTCCCCAGGGATGTTTGCCTGACGCCTTCATTATACACCTTTAGGCACCAGGCAAAAACGTTCCTTTTTAACCAGGACTTTGATTGACCTGATCAACATCCCATACCCTTTTAAAATGTGGCTCTTTTGGGGGTGTGTGGGGGTGTATTATTGGGTTTTTGCTTTTATTTTAATTTTATATACTGTGATCTTTTTATGTGAACTGCCCAGCATATAAATTCAATCAATTCAATTCCCTTCCAACTCTGCAATTCTATGTTTCATCCTAATCTTGGGTGCTGTGGACTTCTAGTCAAAAGCCCATCTCCTCAGAAGGTCTGGCCTTGTAGCACATAACCCGGTGGGTGGCAAGGGGTTGTTAAAAGATGGGAAATAGAAAAAAACACTGAATATGCTGTCTGTGCCAAAGATGGAATACCAGCAATGTCCCCTTCCTGTCTCCTCTTGAATCTTCGAGCCACGACAGGAACTGAGCAAGCTTCAACATTCCCTCTCCTTTTTTCCCCTCCTCTCTCTCTCTCTCTCTTTCTTTATTTCTGCAGAATAGTGCAGGTAAGTAACCCTGCTGCCCTCTGCACCTCCGGATCCCGCACGTGTACCAACAGATCCGGGAGATGCCGGCAGAAAGAGCTATCGTAAAAGCACGGGGGGTATTCCGGCGGAGACAAAGGGTCTGGCTGCTCGGGCGAGGCTGGGAGAGGTACCCCCCTCTGAAGAAGTTGCAACGGGGTGCAGGCCGCAAGCATGGTAGGTCTCCTCCTTTGCTGAGAGCGGGGAAAGGGGGTGGGTGGGTTTCGAGAAGCGGGGTGTCCTTGAACAACATTCTCTCGTAACTCTTGGGAGACGCGAACTAGGCTGTTTGTTTCGAATTCAAGGGAATTTTACGCAGGAAGCTGACTTTTTAAAGTTTGTCTGAGCTTGGTGTTGTCGACACTGGCTGGCAGCAGCTCTTCGGAATTTCGGGCCCGTTTAGGGATGCCACTGGGGGGTTGAACCTGGGACCTTGTGTGCAAAGCAGGTGCTCTACCACCAAGCTGCAGCCCTTCCTCTGAAATGGAGTTTCCTAGAAGAGTCTAGAATCCCATGAAAAGCCGGTCGCTGCAATTCGAAATATTGAAAAGACTTTACGTTCCATTTGGGAGCAGGTCTGGATCTATAGATCTCTCTCAGGCGTCTCCGGGGAAGGCCTGCAGGTCTCTTCTCCCCCCCCCCCCGCAGTATCTGTGGACCAAAAAAGTGTGGCTAACCTGCCCTTTTTCTCACAAACGGAGAGGGGTTGAGGAATATTCTGGCGTTGTGTGCAGTTGAGAGGAAAAGCCAAACGTATCATTAATGTGTTTTGTGGCCTATTTATCGCATTTATATCCCGCATTTTTCTCAAGGTGGCGTACCTGGTTCTCTCCCCCTGTCCTCATTTCATCCCCACAACAACAACCCTGTGAGGGAGGCTAGGCTGAGAGAGCCAGTGACTGACTCCAAGGTCACCCTGTGAGCTTCATGGCCGAGTGGGGATTCGAACCCTGCTCTCCCAGGTCCAGGTCCTGATCTGACACTCCACCGCCATTTTTCTAAAGAGATGTTTTTGACTGTTCCATGGGGAGGGGCAAAGGTGCGGAAGGAGGATCTCATGAAGCGGTCTAGAGAATCAGTGTGCCTCTGTTTCCTTTTCCACTCCAGAAGAAAATGATTCTCAGCCCCCCTGGACTCGGGGGGGGGGGATGCAAGGCTTTCAGACTAGAGCAGGGGTCAGCAAACTTTTTCAGCAGGGGGCCGGTCCACTGTCCCTCAGACCTTGTGGGGGGCCAGACTATATTTTGAAAAAAATATATGAACGAATTCCTATGCCCCACAAATAACCCAGAGATGCATTTTAAATAAAAGGACACATTCTACTCATGTAAAAACATGCTGATTCCCAGACCGTCTGCAGGCCGGATTGAGAAGGCGATAGGCCGCGTCCGGCCCCCGGGCCTTAGTTTCGGGACCCCTGGATTAGAGGGCTCTGGGGTTCTTAGGTAGCAACGAAACCCAGCATCTCTCAAAATGAAACATTGGAACCATAGCGATGGCTTTCCTGTGCATCAGGGAAGAAGACCGTTAAGCATTTTGAACATGGGAAATGCCACCCGTGCGGTAAATATTCATTTCTGCATTTGTTACTAAACACGTTTCTAATCTGCCCTTCGTCATAAAAGCTCAGAGCAGGATGCAGTACAAATTGCACTTCCCAAAATATATAAACCACAAAACAATCCAAGGAACAAACTTAAAGAGGATAAATACAGCACACATTTTAAAATTACAAGAAGATGAAGAAGAAGCAAAAACCCTGTGGGATGGACAGCTTACTTTCTCATTGAAACACGGGGACCTTGTTAGCACCCAATAAAACAAAGTGATCTAACTGGGAGCCACATATAAACTTATTTCCAAATATACTAATGCCCTTTGTTTATTTTTTATATCTTTTGTCAAATTTATATACCACTTGATTCTATGGGGGGGGGAACCCTCAAAGCAACCTAGGAGTTGTTGTTGTTCAGTCGTTCAGTCGTGTCCGACTCTTCGTGACCCCATGGACCAGAGCACGCCAGGCACGCCTATCCTTCACTGCCTCTCGCAGTTTGGCCAAACTCATGTTAGTAGCTTCGAGAACACTGTCCAACCATCTCATCCTCTGTCGTCCCCTTCTCCTTGTGCCCTCCATCTTTCCCAACATCAGGGTCTTTTCCAGGGAGTCTTCTCTTCTCATGAGGTGGCCAAAGTATTGGAGCCTCAACTTCAGGATCTGTCCTTCTAGTGAGCACTCAGGGCTGATTTCTTTGAGAATGGATAGGTTTGATCTTCTTGCAGTCCATGGGACTCTCAAGAGTCTCCTCCAGCACCATAATTCAAAAGCATCAATTCTTCGGCGATCAGCCTTCTTTATGGTCCAGCTCTCACTTCCATACATCACTACTGGGAAAACCATAGCTTTAACTATACGGACCTTTGTCGGCAAGGTGATGTCTCTGCTTTTTAAGATGCTGTCTAGGTTTGTCATTGCTTTTCTCCCAAGAAGCAGGCGTCTTCTAATTTTGTGACTGCTGTCACCATCTGCAGTGATCATGGAGCCCAAGAAAGTAAAATCTCTCACTGCCTCCATTTCTTCCCCTTCTATTTGCCAGGAGGTGATGGGACCAGTGGCCATGATCTTAGTTTTTTTGATGTTGAGCTTCAGACCATATTTTGCGCTCAAAAACCTAGGAGTTACCTGACTTATAATTAGGCCTAGAATGTGTATTTGACTAACCAGTTTAAACCTTTCACCTTCTGAAAGGGTGCCCCAGATTTAAAAAATAAATAAATGCATATACCATATTTTTCAATGCTTTTGCCTTCTTTCAGAATCCTACAGATTGCAAGCACCACCTTACTGGCATAACACACTTGTTCCTGGCATCAGGACAATGGATTTACTCATATGCAGATGTATGCAAATGGCTTCCATTATTAGGCTATTTATGCCATTAGCCAAATAAGAGATTCCTTTCATTGGGTAACAATAAGTGAAGCATTTTATTCTCTCTCTCTCTCTCTCTCTCTGGCATAGGATAAGGGTGATCCTGTCAAGAAGTTTTGAGGGGGGGGGTTCCCACTTTAGCCTTGGAAGTGAGCCCTGTATTTAATCACAAGGTAGGTGACTCGCTGCTGAGCTGGCAGCAGGAAGGCAAAGGCTGGGCATGGGTTCCCTTCTAAATTGTTGATTTCATTGTGAAGCACTCTCAGGAGACAAAGGAGCCTGTTTTGCTTATCAGTAGCCTCCAGCCATGCACAATCGCCTCGCTGAGTGGTCCATCCACTAATTAGATGGGGAAAGGAACAATGCCAGCAACACCTTTGGAGAGTCTTTCTCTCGGGAGGAGAGGACAGATTGGGGAAAGGATGACTGTGGCAACCTTGCTTTGCGTAAGAAGGCTGCCATAGCTGCAACCTGGAGGGCTTGGCAGGCCCGCTTAGCTAGAGGAAAAAGGGGAGGGAGGAAAGGAATAAAAGAGGGCAATAAAATTAATAATGGCTTTTGGTGTCTCGCAGGGTAATGTGGCAGCCCAACCCAGCAGTAAAAAAGGCAGCTGGCATTACTTTCCTGAGTAGAGAGGAGGGAAGGGAGCACTTTAAAATTCTTGCGGTTCCCCTGAACAGCCCAGATTCTTGCGGTTCCCCTGAGATCCAGGTAACAGCGGGCCTCTGCTGTGCCCTCCAGGTGGCAGGGAACTGAAAGCTGTCCTTGTGCCCATTGTGCCGATGGAGACAACTGGGGACAGCAGCTTGCGGCAGCTGCACAGTAGGGTTGCAAATTTGCAAACTGGCCAGGGGGAACCAGAGGAAAGCGCCTGTCTTGACCTTGGCTGCTTTTGTGCCTCTTGAGCTTGGCATCGTAGAGTTGGAAGGGACCCCTGAGGGTCATCTAGACCAACCCCCTGCAATGCAGGAATAATGTGCAAAGTTGAGCGAGTGAAGTTTTTCAAGGCAAGGTGGACTTGGCAGGGTGGGGGTGTGTGGAAGCATAAGAGCAGCTTCTTAATACAACCAGGTGCTATGAATACATCCAGGTACTATGAATGCTCCCAGCCCCTGGGAGCAGGAGGAAAAAGTACCTGCACCCATGCAATCTATTCCCCCCTCTTTTATTTATTTCCACCCTCTCTTAGGAATTTGTTTTCTCTGCCTGCTTTCTTGAGAAAGTTGCCCGCTCCTGCCTCTTTCGCGTCTTCAGCCAATGAACAAAGTCGTAATTGTGATTGGCGTTTGGGAAAGCAGATCTTGCCAATTAAACAGAGAGTGACACACCCATTGCCTAGACTTTAGACAGGAGTTTTCTGGTCCCCACTTCAATTTTAAGCCTTTTATTTTCATCTGATTGGGCTCTTTTGCCCAACGTGGGACTTGAACCCACGACCCTGAGATTAAGAGTCTCATGCTGCACCGGCTGAGCTATCCCAGGCAATTGGGAAATTTCTAAACTGCTGGAGAAATAAGTGATTGCTGTCCTATTGAAGAAGAAGAAAACAGGTATCCAGGATTTTTGGAGAGCTGTGATGGGGCAGTAATATGTCATCTCAAAAGCAAGAGGTAAAGGAAATTAGGTCTTATTTCATGCAGCAGAATGTGATTCCCCCACTCTGAGTTTGTAAACATTTTTCATTTAAAAATTTCATTGTAGTGCTGATAACAGTGATTGTTCTTTTGCCCCTATTTGAGGGGACCCATAGCCGAGAGAGCGAGAGTTACGTCAATCTTGCAAAATAACCTAGTATTACCTTTTGCTTGAAAGTGCTGCAACAGTTCATGACAATGAAATCCTAAATATATGATTCCCTCCCCAATGACAATTATTGTTATGACTTCATTCAAGGGCTAAAGACATTGAAAGGTGAGAGGAGAGTAAGAGAGAGAGAGAGAGAGAGAGAGAGAGAGAGAGAGAGAGAGAGAGAGAAATAATGCCTGCTCCTTTTGTATCTTGGGTTCTCTAAGGGCTAGATCTTTTCTTTTAAAAAAAAATCAAAAAAACTGGGAATCTGGGGATTATGGCTTATCCAGGGGGTGCAATTGCCCTCCCTCTCCCCACTCCTCCCACAGACTCCCCTAACATGCAAAACGCATGTTCATATATCTCAGTTTTATTAAACTGAGATACATGATCACCCATGCAAGGCCATTGCCAAGCAAGTCTAAATTAGCATTTGCTCTGGTTCCTTTTTTCATATCTCTGAATGGCTGTAGACAAGTTTGCGTGTTCTGGATTTCGGTTTCATTTGCTTTCACGTGTGTTTCCATTCATTCACTTATCGAATTTATATCCCGGGCCCCGAGGAGCCAGGCTGACGAATAGCACAAACAGCAGAACGCTTAAAACGTCTGAAAACAATTCCGGTTCAAATGACGTTGGTTTTAAGCTCTGTTTTTGATTTAGCGTTTTAACAACTTGTTTAAGGGGCTATGCGCTGCTTGGATATATATTTTTTAAAAACAATCGAGCAGTTTATAAATGCTCTTAAATACATAAATTAAAATAAAATCAGCCGCAGGGAGACTGGGTCACTCAAGAAGAGTGAGTCCCTTGATGGAAGGAAGTTCTTGAAACCTGCAGTTAGAAGTCGCATCGTCACCTTGCTGGTCTTTCTGCGCTGGCCAGTCTGGAGCAAAAGCCATAGGGGTTTAGTTTGACAGGGAAGACACCCCCCCCCAAACAAGGGAGGTGAACTTTGACAGGAACCTGCGTCCCCAGTAATCTGCGAAAAGCTCCTGCGCTCCATGGGCCGTGTGACCCGTCATGAGGGAAGTGGTAGGGGCCAGACAGAGAACAAAGGAAGGGATTTTGAGTCCTTGGCAAGATGGGGAGGGGGGGAAAAGTTCCCAAATCGCCAGGTTACATAAAGAAATTGTACCGGGAGGAAGTAAGTCTAGGGTGGGCTGTGCTTCTTTGATCGGCTGGTGGTTAGAAATGGCGCTATTTAGGAAAACAAAATCACAAGGGCTGGATGCAAGGCACGAAATATTGCCCAGGCTTGTGGCTCTGAATGGGTGAAGGTGGCAAGAGAACAGGTGCAAAGGGGAGGAAGAGAGAAGGCAGAAAGAGAGGTGGTGGCTGAGGCAAACTTCAGAGTACTACGATACAAAGGATTCTGGGAGCTGCCGTTTGTTAAGGGTCCTGAGAGTTCCCCTCACAGAGCTGGAATTCCCCAGAGTTCCCTAGGAAGACGGACTGATTGTTGAACCACTCTGGGAATAGAAGAACCTAATAGCATAATATAGCTGAAGAAGGGCCGATCGTGCCTCAGAATAATAGATTCATAGAGTTGGAAGGGACCCCGAGGGTTATCTAGTCCAACCCCCTGCATTGTAGGAATCTCAGCTAAAGCATCTGTGACAGAGGACCATCCAATCTCTGCCTAAAAAACCCCCAAGGTGGGAGAGTCCACAACCTCCCAAAGGAGACCATTACACTGTCAAGGAGAAAGTTCTTCCTGATGTTTAGCTGGAATCTCCTTTCTTGTAACTTGAAGCCATGGGTTCGAGTCCTCCCCTCCAGAGCAGGAGAAAACAAGCTTGCTCCATCTTCCATGTGGCAGCCTTTGAGGTATTTGAAGATGGCTGTCATGTCTCCTCTTTCCCAGGCTAAACATACCCAACTCCTTCAACCGTTCCTCATAAGGCTTGGTTTCCAGGCCCTTTAGCGGCAACGATAAAATTTAAGTACCCCACCTTGAACGTATGACTAGAGGTGACCTCCAGAGGGCATAAGAACATGAGAAAAAGCCGCCTGGGTCGGATCAGAATTTCATCTGGTTCAGCATCGAGATCCAGCTCTTTCCTGACGGACCAGACGTTTGTCCTATTGCTCTCGCAAGCTTCCTGGGATGGAGGCTCTGCAGCAGCTTTTGCCAGCCAAGGTCCACCCCCCCCACCCCCCATGTTGTAGGACAACTGCTACCAACTGACTGGAAGGCCCCAGGTGGGCAAAGTCTGCTCAACAGTCTATCCTTCCCCCAGGCAACCTATACCAGCGCTGTTGCTGATTCCCAACCTAAATTCTTACGGCTGTTGTTTGAGCCGGTGATTTCGCAGCGAACCAAGTACAAACAGGTTCCCCACTTCCTTCCCAGAAGAAAGACCTTTGTGTGTTTGAAGATGCTTATCGATAGACTTCCACCTTGCAGGAAGCTGAGGTGCTTCTACATTAGGTGCTGCTGCCAGCAGAAGCTAGGTAGTGATTTCAGGACTGGTGTTTATTTGGATGTGAGAAGCAGGTAAATAGAATCATAGAATTGTAGAGTTGAAAAGGGTCCCAAGGATTATTTAGTGACTCTCGTCCAGCCCCTGCGATGCAGGGATCTCAACTAAAGCATCTGCAACAGATGAACTATGGTGCTGGAGGAGACTCTTGAGAGTCCCATGGACTGCAAAAAGATCAAACATATCCATCCTTAAAGAAATCAGCCCTGAGTGCTCACTGGAAGGGCAGATCCTGAAGTTGAGGCTCCAATACTTTGGCCACCTCATGAGAAGAGAAGACTCCCTGGAAAAGACCCTGATGTTGGGAAAGATGGAGGGCACAAGGAGAAGGGGACGACAGAGGATGAGATGGTTGGACAGTGTTCTCGAAGCTACTAACATGAGTTTGGCCAAACTGCGAGAGGCAGTGAAGGATAGGCGTGCCTGGCGTGCTCTGGTCCATGGGGTCACGAAGAGTCGGACACGACTGAACAACAACAACAACAACAACAGATGAACTTCCATCTTTATATATTTCCAGTTCAGTTGTGCCGCTATAATGCGGGTGGTGCTTGCATTTGGGAAAAGGGCAATTCCTTGCGCTGCAGATGTGCTGCGCTTTGTCCCAGCTGTGAAGGCTCCCTCATTCCTTCTCTGCTCCTAGCTAAACAAACCCCACTTCTATGCTGTGTCTTCCTGCAAAGTTGCCAAATGTCACTTTAAATTGGTACTTGTTTAAAGGCATGTTCCCCTTGTTTTCATCTGGTTTTCTGGAAGAGGGGTGGAAGGGAGGAGGTGTTAATTGAGACCTTGCAGCAGGGGAGGTGAGGGGGAGGGGTGCCTGTTTGTCTGTAGAATTAGCCCCCTTCAATTTCCCTGCTGATTGTGTTGGTTCTAATTAATTATCAAACAGCCGGAGGGTGCAGGGTCCCACTGTGAGAATTGTTTGGGAGGAGAGTAGCCCCTGAGCGGAGTTTCTGTTGTCTTTGAGCAGCAGTTCCCAAACTCCAGAGAAGTTGCCCTGCTGGTCTCTTGCCGCAGAAGCAACCACAAAGAATCTTGTGGCACATTAAAGACTGGTGGGCTGATTGTGGCATTCCCCCCCTTTTGGAAATGAGAGGCAAAATTGCTATCAAACCACTTTAAATAATTCTAAGAACTACAACCTGTCTCCAACCTCAGAGGTGATGATGATGATGATGATGATGATAATAATATATTTATATCCTGCCCATCTGGCTGGATTTCCCCAGCCACTTCTGGGCGGCTCCCAACAGAATATTAGAAACACGATAAAACATCAAACATTAAAAACTTCCCTAAACAGGGCTGCCTTCAGATGTCTTCTAAAAGTCAGATAGTTGTTTATTTCCTTGACATCTGATGGGAGGGCGTTCCACAGGGCGGGCGCCACTACCGAGAAGGCCCTCTGCCTGGTTCCCTGTAGCCTCACTTCTTGCAGGGAGGGAACCGCCAGAAGGCCCTTGTAGCTGGACCTCAGTTTCCGGGCTGAACGAGGCCCGTCTTAGGTCTGCCGCCCTGGCGCAGTCCCTCGGCGCCCCCAGCCTGCCGCCTCTCCGCCCGCCTCCCTCCCGCGCTGGCCGCCCCTCGGGAGGGGGGGTGGGCGATCTCGTTGGAGCTTCGAGTACCGGCGGGCGGGCGGGCTACCGCCCTCGCCTCCCAACCGAGGCTGGAAGGTCGCGCAAAGCCCCGCGCCGCTTTAGGGCTCCGGGAGGCGAGGGCGGGCGGCTTAAGCCCGCCCGCCGGCGCGCGAGGTCCCGTGGGCGGGTTGGGGAGGGGGAGCCCGGTACCGGCGGGCTCGCGGGGGCGCCCCTGGGGTGCCCGGCGCTCTGGCGCGCCGCCAACCCTTTGAATTCCTTCGTATACCGAACCGAGGCCGTTTAGGGCTTTAAAGGTCAGCACCAACCCTTTGAATTGTACTCGGAAACGTACTGGGAAGTTATGTGGAATGACTTAGGGAAAGCTCTGTACAATGCCTAATGCTGCAGTCTTGTGTGCATTTAGGAATAAGCGGCTGTCAAGTCAGCAAGCAAAGATATTTGCATTATCTTCACCTGATAGTGTGGATTCGCAAACTGATTCTCTCCCCTCCCCTCCCTCTAGTTCTGGCCAGCATGAGGCATCCTGTATGTGGGGTACTGGCTTTCTAGACTAGCCGAATATCAGCAAACAAAAGAATTTCTTCCCACTCCTGTCACCGCAGCAATGTGAGCCTCAGAGTACGGCAAATTCTTTTCTAATACATGTTTTTTTGATGCCCACCTGCCTCCTGCCCCCATCTCTGCTCTTTGTCTTCTTTCTATTTTTAGTGTGTGTGTGTGTGTGTTTTTCCAATTTCCCACTAAGCCTGTTGGACAAATTAAATTGTAAGTGCATAATTATGGACAGCCTATCTGTGTGTTGCTGCTGCGGTTGCTGTGAAGATTGGGAGTTGGATTAAGCTGTTCTGGAAATCCATTTTCATCTGAGTTTTTAATACCTTTGGACCTGCTGGCTTAGGATCCCAGTCTGACTGCCAGTTCCTCGCTGCTGCTTTATGGCAGTAATTGAAATGTGTGTTTGGGGATCAGGGCTACCGTAATTGCAGGATTACGAGTTCCCCTCCTGATTTGTATGTTTTTGTGTGTGAGAGAGTGTCGTGTAAAATTGCCTTTCCCCAAAATTGCATGTGAATGAAGAGGCATTGAGAAATACCGCCTCCCAGTTAGGTTTTCAAGCCCTCAAAGGGACATTCACATTTATAATCTCAGTGATCCTTACGCCAGGTTTTCTTATACCTGTATTGCAGCTGCTGGAGGCTCAGATACCGATAAATATTAGGAAAATATTTGTGTAAAGTGCACAGTGACCTCTTGACATGAGTTTCCAGCTCATGCTCTAGACCAGGCACGTCCAAAGTCGGGGGCCTAATCCGGCCCGCTTTGTCGATTTAATCCAGCCCCCGTGGCAGTATATGTCTTGGGGTAAAATCCTAAGAAAAGCTTAACAACCTTCAATCCTAAAAAAAAAGCTCAACTTTGGGGTGAAATAGTAAAAAAAGAATGTCAACAACTTCAATCCTAAAGAAAGGTCGGCCCTCACGCATGTTCACTTCAGCAAATTTGGCCCTCTTTGAAAAAAGTTTGGGCACCCCTGCTCTAGACGAAACTTCCCCAATCTTCTCTCTCCCCCCCCCCGATGTTTTGGACAAGCTCAGTCAGTACAGCATAAGCCTCTTTAATCTCAGTGTTACACACATACCCTCCAACATTTCTCTGATGAAAATAGGGATGTCCCATTCCATAATGATAATTTTACTATTTATACCCCACACATCTTACTGGGTTGCCCCAGCCACTCTGGGCAGCTTCCAACATATATAAAAACATAATAAAACATTAAACATTTTTTTAAAAAAACCCTTCCCTATACAGGATTGCCTTCAGATGGCTCAGGGTCGGATAACTCCATACCCTCCAACATTTCTCCAATGAAAATAGGGACATCCTAAGGAAAAGTGGGACATTCTGGGATCAAATCAGAAACTGGGACAGCTTCTCTAAATCAGGGACACCCCTGGAAAATAGGGACATTGGAGGGTCTGGAGTTAATGGGTTCAAGCACCATGCTGGGCAAAAGATTCCTGCACTGCAGGGGACTGGACTAGAATAACCTTGAGGTCCCTTCCAACTTTTCTATGATTCCTTGGTTGTAATCACAAACTCCTATCAGCCCCAGCCATTGCTGCTATTCTGTCTGGGGCATATGGGAGTTGAAGAATCAACATCTGGGGGAAGGTGTGAGCTGTGATACATAAGTAGCAGTCTAGTACAACATTCCTTGTTTTCCTAGAGTGGACACGCAAGGGGATGTTTGGTCCAGCCAGTTGAAAAACTTCCTGTTTCCTCCTGGGCTGGGACATACTTCCTTTTGCATGTGACTAGAGGTGGGCGTGACCTTACCTGTCCAGGTAACAAAAAGACCAGGCACGCACCACACCTCTCTCTTTTTGGCTTCCTCCATCGTTGGACCAGCAGCTTTTTAGCTAAAGATGCTCTGTTGGCTATAGATGTTCAGCCAACAGAGGACAAAGGGACTATCTTCATCCGGGATAGTTCCATATGTTTATACAGTGGTACGTCTGGTTAAGCACTTAATTCGTTCCAGAGGTCCGCTCTTAACCTGAAACTGTTCTTAACCTGAAGCGCCACTTCAGCTAATGGTGCCTCCCGGTGTCACTGCGCCGCAGAGCACAATTTCTGTTCTTATCCTGAAGCAAAGTTGTTAACCTGAAGCGTTATTTCTGGGTTAGCAGAGTCTGTAACCTGAAGCGTATGTAACCCGAGGTACCATTGTATCTGTAACTAAGTCTTGCTTTCAGGGATCCAGCTGTGGGCTGACGATGCTGTGAGTAAATTCCTTTTATTGACTTTAAATAATATTGCCATGTGTTTATTCTTTTATGAGAGATATAAGGGGTCCTACCAGGAACATACAATTCATTACTAAATTGTATGATATTGATATGCTGATGATACAACCTTGATGGCAGAAAGTGAGGAGGAATTAAAGAACCTTTTAATGAGGGTGAAAGAGGAGAGCGCAAAATATGGTCTGAAGCTCAACATCAAAAAAACTAAGATCATGGCCACTGGTCCCATCACCTCCTGGCAAATAGAAGGGGAAGAAATGGAGGCAGTGAGAGATTTACTTTCTTGGGCTCCATGATCACTGCAGATGGTGACAGCAGTCACGAAATTAAAGACGCCTGCTTCTTGGGAGGAAAGCAATGACAAACCTAGACAGCATCTTAAAAAGCAAAGACATCACCTTGCCGACAAAGGTCCGTATAGTTAAAGCTATGGTTTTCCCAGTAGTAATGTACGGAAGTGAGAGCTGGACCATAAAGAAGGCTGATCGCCGAAGAATTGATGCTTTTGAATTATGGTGCTGGAGGAGACTCTTGAGAGTCCCATGGACTGCAAGAAGATCAAACCTATCCATTCTCAAGGAAATCAGCCCTGAGTGCTCACTGAAGGACAGATCCTGAAGTTGAGGCTCCAGTACTTTGGCCACCTCATGAGAAGAGAAGACTCCCTAGAAAAGACCCTGATGTTGGGAAAGATGGAGGGCACAAGGAGAAGGGGACAGAGGATGAGATGGTTGGACAGTGTTCTCGAAGCTACTAACATGAGTTTGGCCAAACTGCGAGAGGCAGTGAAGGATAGGCGTGCCTGGCGTGCTCTGGTCCATGGGGTCACGAAGAGTCAGGAACGACTGAACAACAAAATGATATTGAGAGGCTTAAACAAAGTCTGCAACCAGCTACCCGCTGTGCATTAAAAGTGGAATGTAAAACTCTGCTAAGTAAAGGAACTTGGTAGCGCAAGTTAGGAAGAATATTAATAAACAATATACAGTGTCCTCTCCTGCCTCCCTGAACATTCCCACAGAAGGGAGACTGCTTAGCCATGATACTTAATCAATTTAGTAAGGAAGTCAAATACAGCCAGGAGATGGGTGATGTTTTTGTCCAGAAAGGAGTAGAAAAGGATTGCTTCTCATAGTATTTAACACCGGAAAGAATAGCCAAAATGGATAAAAACTGCGGAGATGTCTGTTGGCGATGCAACAGCGGAAAAGGCACTATGATGCATATATGGTGGAATTGTCCAAACATCGTACGATTTTGGGAAACTGTGTATAACGAGATGAAAAAAATGTTTAGATATTCATTTAAGAAAACATCAGAAGGTTTCCTATTGGGAATAGTGCCAGGAAGTTTAAAGGAAGAAGATAAAACATTATTTTTATAGTTACAGCCGTGTTGGTCTGCCATAGTCAGTAGCACCTTAGAGACCAACTAAGTTTGTTCTTGGTATGAGCTTTCGTGTGCATGCACACTTCTTCAGATACACTTCTTCAGATATTATTTTTATATGCAGCAATAGCCGCAAGGCTACTGATAGCGAAAAATTGGGGTAATTCCAACAAAAATAGAATGGCTTGCCAAACTTCTAGAGTATTACAATATGTCCAAAACAATGGAAGAAATTGGAAGGTCTTCAAGAGAAAGGACAGACAAAGACTGGAAGGTGTTTAAAGGGTATTTGCAAAATTATGTTGAAAAACCAGAACTCCTATTAGAATAAACAAGTTCCGTTATAAATATTGGAAATTAAACAAGCTGGATAACAATGGGGAATTGTAAAGGAATAAGAAATTGGAATAATAGTGTGTTAAGGGAAAAAAAGAGAAATGGAAAGGAATTGCAACTGAGTTGATTGGAAGTCAAGCACAGGGTGGGGTGTGGGGTATAGAAGGGTGGTGGGAGAAGGAAGTACATGTAAGGATGAGTGTGGATGAGTACTTTTAAGATGTGTAAGGTTGTATGTTTGCTTTGTTTGTATATCTGTAACATGTGAATGTATTGTCAATGTATTGATGAACAATAAAATAAAGATTTATTTAAATAAATAAAAAATAGAATTGTGGAGTTGGAAGGGACCCTGAGGGTCATCCAGTCCAACCCCCTGCAATGCAGGAATCTCAGCTAAAGCATCCATGACAGATGGCCATCCAACCTCTGCTTAAAAACCTCCAAGGAAGGAGAGTCCACAACCTCCCAAGGGAACCTTCCACTCTCAAACTGCTCTTACTGTCAGAAAGTTCTCCCTGATGTTTAGTCAGAAACTCCTTTCTTGCAACTTGAAGCCATGGGTTCGAGTCCTACCTTCCAGAGAAAAGAGAAAACAAGCTCACTCCCTCTTCCATGTGACAGCCCTTCAGATATTTGAAGATGGCTCTCATATCCCTTCTCCTCTTTTCCAGGCTAAACATATATAACTTCCATTAAAACAAAAGCATACTCAAATAATGAACAGATAATGAACAAAGCAATGCTCAGAACCACCAATTAACAAATAAGAAAAACCCCAACCTTCCCCCAGTCTAAAAATCATTCACATCAAACCAGCAGTTTCGCGCGCCCCCATAACCTGCCCAACGCACCCAGAAGTCTGGAGTCAAGGGCAGCTGTTACAAATCGGCTTCTCTCAAACCACTTTAAACGGTCTCAAATAGCTCGCGTGGGGAAATAAAGAGCAAGGAAAAGAAAATCAAGCGGATATTGCTTCTTTCTCGTTCTGTGCTAGATTTGACCTATGGAACTCCTCGCCACTGGGTGTTGGGAAGGACATACAGTGGTACCTTGGTTTAAGAACAGTCTGGTTTAAGAACGATTTGGTTTACAGACTTCGCAAAACCGGAAATAGTGTCTTCGTTTGAGGACTTTACCTCGGTCTAAGAACGGAAGCCGAATGGTGGAAGGGCTACCGGCGGCGGGAGGCCTCATTAGGGAAAGCGTGCCTCAGTTTAAGAATGGTTTTGGTTTAAGAACGGACTCCCAGAACAGATTAAGTTCATAAACCAAGTTACCACTGTACATCTGATGATGCAAAAACACCTCAACGCAGCTACAGTTCAGGCCATTGTTTCTTTGTGCTCATCCTTTCAATACCCTTTGTCCTCACATACCACTTAGCACCACACCGCTGGCTGTGTAAATTGCCTTCCCCCCAAAAGTTTTGGGGTGGCCTTCGGTGACAAGGCCGCTCTATCCGCAGCATTAGGTGTGGGAAGTTTGGTTCACTGACACATTCAGATCTTCACTTGACACTGCCTTCATCCAGTGGCAAAAATGTATTGTGTGGAAAACCTTAAGTCAATGACATTCCCATTTCCAAAATGAGGAAATTAAGACTGGGATAAAGGGAGGTTTGTCCAATGACCAGACCATACTCCTTCAAATATCTGGACTACTCCAATCATAAAACTAAATATATTAAATAGCCCGAATGTGAAGGCAATTAAAGCTAAAGAAGCATGAAGTCAGTACTGGAAAAGCAGTCTTCCTTATAACTTAATGTTATGTTACATAAGCTTGAAAAGTGTTCTCCTTTGATTTAGCAACACAGCTCTTGCAGAGAGCTCAGATCCTCTAACTCTAGTTTACTTGCGGAAAGAGTAGAAAACTCAGATCCTCTCATTGTGATATGGTGGAAGATCCGTCTTTATAGCCATGGGCTCCTCTGTGCCCTCATATTTTCCCAACTTCTATGCTTTCTCCATCTCTCTCTCCGCATTTCATATTCTTTCTAATGAGAACCATCCAGACCAGTCATGAATGGGTGGCCGGGACTGATGTACAAAAATGAAGACTCCAGGGCTCCTGCGCTTTAGAGAAATGTATGGGCTTTGCACAACCTGCTTTCTTTTTATTAGCATCCCTGCGGCCCAACAGAAGAAGGAAAACTCTGCCCCTCGACCAGGCACAGGCAAACTCCGGCTCTCCAGATGTTTGGGACTACAAATCCCATCATCCCTAGCTAATAGGACCAGTGGTCAGGGATGATGGGAATTGTAGTCCCAAACATGGCCGACCGGAGTTTGCCCATGCCTGCGTTAAACCTCCTCTGCTTTGTGGGACATCTTCAGGAGTAGAAAAGGGTAAGGTGCCAAACGTCTTGCTCTGCTTTCCTTTGGACCACATCAGCGAGGCTGAAAGTGGAGTCTTGTTGTCTGGGCAGCCTGGGACCTCCACACACTGCCCACGCTTGTGCCCAGGCTAGCAGTTACTTCGGTGCTGCTAACACAACGGTTTGACTCCACCTCCAGAGGCACACTCCATCGTCTTGATGCCAACCACTGTGGCCCGCTGGTGTGTCTTGAATTTACAAAGCCCAAGAAGTGCGTTTTTGAGTTCGTGCGCAATCCACCTCCACGGAACGATCCTGGGAATGCCCTCTTGCGCAACAAGTCTTTTTCGCTCGATCCAACCGAAGTCTGCCTAGGCCAGCGTTCGTTACGAAAACCGTAGCAGCCAGCAAGAACTCGGCAGCCCAGTGGAAATTGCCCGCCCGTGGGCAGCAAAATAATACCTCGGCCCACCCCTAAGAGGGCATTTCAAGTGCAGGAGAGGAGAAACGGGGATGTTCCAAATTCCATCTTCTGCACAAACGTACGGGAGCCCCTGAGGCACGCCCGGCTCTGCCCCCCCCCAAGGCAAATTCTGACCCACTGGACCTTGCCACCGAAACCTCCTCCCCACAGCGATCGCCTGCGCACATCCTCCATGCGCCAGCTTTCCCCTCAACCATACGGTCCCTCCCCTAATCCGTACCCTGTTCTATTCCAGGGCTGGGATTTTCAATTAAGGATACTTACTGTGTCCCCCTTCCACCCCCTCCTCCCACTGCCATTTCCCTAATGAGGGGTGGCTGGTGGTAAATTAATTGTCCTGACAGTGTGACCCTAATCCGCCTGTGTATTATAATTATAAGGGGGTGAGTGTGTGCAGGCCAAGCAAAAGACCTTGGTTATTTCCAGACTGCTGCTTTGTAATTAACTAGCACGTGGCATCGTTAGGCCGGGGATTACACGAGCCTTTTATTTATTTCCTTTTGACTCATTAATTCCTCCCCTCCCCTCCACCCTTGGGCGATTAAATGCCTCCTTGCATGGCTGTCCCTTTTAAAGGGTCTGTGGGCTACTTTTGGCCCCCTAACCGGCCTGTCATCTGCACCTCCTTCCCGGCCACGGACCTTGGCCACTTTGTTTTGTCCTAGCGGGGAATTAATGTTAATTAAAAGTGCATTGTTTTCAACGCTTCCTGGATTACCCCTCTGCGGAATATTCCTTTCCCCGGCCTCATTTTAAGTGCATTAGCTTAGGAGGAGGAGGACATGAGCAAGTGGCCAATTATGAAATTGGCTACGGCTCAGCTGAAGGTGCAGGGCGGATTCACACATGCACGGCATGAAGCCTTCTTTGAGGGCAGGAGCAAGTGACTACCTGCAGGTGTGGAAGGGGCGCTGGACAGGTATAACCCCCATCTCTCTTTAAACAACCGTGATTTGGTCAAAGGCGCTTGCTTAGAGCTGCTAGGAGCCGCATTAGAAACTCAGATATAGGTGCCAAATGGCACCTTAAACCACAATGGAATGCCTCTTTGGGGTTGGACTAGATGACCCCTAGGGTGCCTTCCAACTCTCCACTGCATTCCTTGACTGCAGCTTGCTCTTGCAATTTACTCGTCCCAGTATGCAAGGAAGAAACACAGATGGCGGAAATGGAAATGGAATTGACTGTGGACCACGGCAGAGGTTTTTCAACTGTGGTCGCCCACCTGTGGTGCCCAGAAATCTCTACATGGCCGCAGTTGGGCCCACACCAGTTGCAAAATGCTCCTGGGGAATTTCAAACGCTGATGAGGAGACCTCTTGCAGAGCTACAATTCCCAACACCCTTAGCAAACTATGGTTCCCAAGATACAGTGAGGGAGGGTGGAGAAATTCCACTCTGTGCATCATGTCCTGGCTCCTCCCACAGAATCCTGGGAACTGTAGCTTGCTGTTAAGGGTGCTGAGAGATAGGAGGCCCCGATTCCCTTCAGAAAGCAACAGTTCCCAGGTACGTGTGACTGCTGGGAATCGTAGTTCTGGGAGGGGAACAGGGGTCTCCAAGCAACTTGGGGCCCTTAACAAACCATGGTTCCTGGGATTCTCTGGGGGAATCTGCAGCATGACTGTTTAAAGTGGTATGATACTGCTTTAAATCCATAGTGTAGATGGGGCCTAAGTTCTCAGAGCTCTTTTCCTGAGTTTTCAGGCTCTGAAATGATTTGCTTTCTGCTATCATCCCAAGATAAGCATGGCGTTTACAGTGCTGATTTATTTGCTTTGAAAAGTCGGCGTAAATTTGACCAGATAATTCCCTAAACCGGTGATCACTGGATGCAGCATAGAATTGCAGAGTTTGAAGGGACCACGAGGGTCATCTATTCCAACCCCCTGCAATGCAGGAATCTTTTGCCCAATGTGGGGCTCGAACCCACAACCCTGGGATTAAGAGTCTCATGCTCTACTGACCAAACGTGTGGCAGTGGCTTTCTGGGAGTTTTAGGTTTGCTGGCGCGTGGTTCTTGCTCTGTTTCTGCATCTGACTCTGCATTTTAGTATTGTGTTTGAAATCTGCAGCATGCGGGTTCAGTTTCCTCTCTCTACATCACGATGTTGCACATTTTGCTGACCTGCCTGACCTGAGGCTCTGTCGTTTTTTTCTCAGGCCCTGGGGCTTACCTTTGACACTGAAAATAGGCTCAGGGGCTAAGCTCCGTGGAGCCCGACCTCTGCCTCAAGTGAAACCTTAGAAATGGGGAAAGGGGGAAATACTAGGGATAATTTATAAGGGGAAAGAGGGAAAGGGTTTGCTGGGGAGGGCAAGAAGGAGATTGTAACCAGGTTCAGACATACTTCCTAGCCTGCTGGCTGTGCAGATGCTAGACTTGGTGGCCCTTGTTCTGGTCTATGGAGGCATTTACCTGTGAATTTTCTGACTGTCGCTTTGTGTGCAAGGACATGCATGGAAAGGTGGGCTCAGGACTTGTCGGGACTTCCCCAACTACCTTCCTCAACTATTTAGAGACCAACTTAAATCTAGATTGTGAGATCCCATTTCTAAGGATGTACGGAGTTCAGGGTTAAAGTTGCCTCGCACTGAATCACTTTGGACTGCAGCTGGTCGGGTGAGGAGTGCATGATGCTGTTGTTGTTGTTGTTGTTATTTTGGTAGGTTTTGTAGGTGAGAGATTTGGGGGGAAGCATGTCAGCATGATGTGTAGACTGAACTGTTCACCCTGATATCCTAGATTTCTACATGGAGGGTGTTCGGGTGTTTTTTTTATTGGAGCAAGTTAAACAAACCGGGCAGATGCTATTGACCTGTGTTCCAGGGCCATTTTAAGGATGGCTTTTCAACCTGGCTAATTAGCTCACAAAACCTTTCTAGAGCAGGTGGTTTTTATTTTTAACTTTTACTGCGGCTTTCCAGTAAGAGCCGAAATCAGTGATTTCATGGATGAGTAATACCTGGACCTAATTTTCAGTGACAAAGTCTGTGATACAACCTGTGGCATCTCCAGTTAAAGATTTCCAACTGCTCGTCTTTTAGTAAGCGCATCTGCTAGAAATGTTGCGAGAAGAACCGCCGGTCAAGGTGGGCCGTGCTAGACTATTGTAGCATTACTCTTGACTGTGTGCGATATCTTGGCATTATTCAGTTAATGGGATTGATATCCTGTTCGCCCGTAGGCTCCTAAGGCAGCTTAGGAAAAGTTTTGAAATGGACAAGGTAGTGAGAGTACACTCTGCGTATGCTCAGAGGTTCTTGTGTTTTCTTGCAGTCTGGTACGCCAAACAAAAAACCCCAGAACAAATAGAGATAGCTAACCTGTGATATGGGGAAATATTGGTAATTGATTGCTAGTTGCGCATTTGGGCACTGAAAAGGTTGTGCGTTTAGTTTTTGATTTAAATAAATAAGCCGAAAGCTTGAAATACAAGGTAGAATCTCAATATCCCACCAAATGCAACAGGGAGATTGTGAGTGGCCGACATGCTTTAACTTAGTTAAGAAGTTCGCTTTTTTGCTTCTTTTGTTTTGAATACACAAAATCTGGGTTTAATGCAAAATCTGGTGCTGCAGAATGGTAATCTGACTTGTCCGAAGGCTGCATTGATTGCAAAGCTCACAAATGCAGCCATAGGCCACTAGTAACTCTTTTTTTAAAAAAAAATCCCCTAAAAGCTGCAAGTACATACAGCAATGCCCAACTTGCATATTTGCATGGTGTCATTTTAGAGTAGGTTAGCGAAATTTTGCACCTGCCTGAGTGCAAATACACAAACCAAGAGAGGTTGGAGGGAGAGTCAAAGAATCACCCAATTCTCTAGCTCAGTGGCTGAGCAGGTATTTGCCTGTAGAAAGATTCGACCCCTTGGCACCTCAAGTTTAAATTATCTCAGCCACAAGCCCTGCCTGTGAGCTTGCGGAGGTGTTGTCCATCAGCACGGGTAGGAGTGGCCGAGATGGACCAAAGTTGTGACTCCTCCCTCGTATCCCGTTTTTGTGATGGTGGCGCTGGAGGAAATTTGCTTCTTCACCTGGGCTGCCCCCAGCTACGTTCAAAGCAGCAAAGCCTGTTTTTCATTCACAGTTAAACTCATAAAGAGGGTCTTGTGAGCTGAAGCCCCGGGATGTTTTCATACACTGGAGAGCAAAATGCGCTGCAAGAGTGCATTCATTTTCCGCTTAAGTGTCAAAAAGGCAGGCTCTCACATGTAAGACATCTGTGCCCCCTGTAACATTTGACAGATGAAAATAGGGGGCACTCTTGCATACATCTGACACCCCCATTTTCACCCCAAAGTTCAGGACTACCCCCCAAACAATTACACACAAATGCATACTCCTCAAGGTTTTAGTGCTGTATTAATTTTGCTGACATAGTCTCTCCTGCTGCAAAAACTAGGTGTGTTCGTCAGCTTGTTTTGTTTTGTTTTGTTTTATTCTTTTTAATACAACAAACACCTGTGGCCTGATCTTTGGCATGTTTTCTCGGAAGTAAGTGTGCGTAGAATTTCAGTCACCGGTAAGGCTGAGGTACTGCCTCGCCCCTCTTCATCCAAGGACGAGGAATAACGATAGCAAGGTTCTGCATACACTTGCTTTGGGGTGAGTCCCATTGAGTTCGGCAGATTTGACTTCTGTCCCCCCCCCAAAGGCAAAACAGGGCCTGGGAAGGGGCTGTTTATAAGAGGGGTTCCCGTCTCGGGTGGTCAGTGGCACGTCTGTGGATTTGCGGCTGAAGACGTCACGTTAAATTCGCTTTTGATTTTTATTTCCGTGGCTCCTTTTATTTCTGCGGAATCCGCATCGCGGTGCGATGAAACACAAGTGTTAAAAGGACGCGATAGCAACGATCTCAACAACCATACAGCATCTAGCACAATGCGCTACAATCGCTACCACAGACGGAAAAATAATTATGTGCGGCCTGCCAAGACCCTCAGCTATTTTCAGGTGGTCTCGGGGAGCGGGGGCGGAAGAGGGAAGGATTGGGAATTGCTGATTTAAAAATAAGGTCCATTCTGGGGTGGGTGGGGGAGTACATTGGTAAAAGCAACAGGTGCCCTCCGGAGAAAACTTGTGCGCCAATTAGCTTCTCCACGGAGGCAGCCAATTCGTGGCGCCTGTTTCGTGGCACCTCCGCTCTCAGGCTGAGGCCTGCTCCAGGGAAACAGCAGCCGTGGTACCCACAGTTTCCCATCTTAGGGGAAGTGCTCCCCCCACTCCCCAACCACCCTCTCCTGGGCATCTGGACCCACCCCCCACCCACCCCCGTCCACTCCACGCAGCCTGTGCAGGACCCCGAGTGCCTGCGTCTTCCCCCCAACCCCGTCTCCTTGAGAGGCCATCAGAATTAATCCCAGCCGACGTTGGGAGAGGTGGTGGATTACTGACTTTGTGCCAGCAGGGGTGGACATCTTGCCTAAAGTCACCCCGGCCATGTTGCCCCCTCCACTCCACTCCACCCCCACCCACCCCTCCCTGCCTGCCTGCCTGCCTGCCACACTCCCGGATTAGTCTCTGAAATATAGACCGTGACAGCTGACATCACTGCCTTCCTTGCAGCTGACATCACTGCCTTCTTGCTTAAATCTTCCACATTTGGGTGGCTCCTACCTCTTCTTTCTCTTTCCCCCCTTTCTTCCAACCCTTCACCCCCTCGGCCTCTCTCCTCTCCTCCGCTCCTCCTCCAGGCAACCCCTCCGAGGTCTCCGCCACGAGTCGCCCAGGTGAGCCACCCAGGTTTTCCCCCCCCTCTCCCCTTAACAGGAGATATATGATTATTTGCAACTGATCCAGCTTTAGAGGGGTTTAGCTCCCTTGATAAAATTATATCTAATGATTTAAAGTCCTTACGCTTGTAATACAGCTTGGGCCGGCTTTTATCGCGCTTAATTAAAAGTACTGCCAGGGGTTTGGAAGGGCCATTTTTTAAAAATTTCCTCCTTCCCTCGCAGATAACTTTTTGTCGTCGTCGTCCTGTCCCCCCTTTCCGTTGCGGTTTGGGTGGGGAAAGTGGAACTTTTTCTCCCTCGCGAGAGCGGATGAAGGAGTTGGGCCGCTGGGCTGGTGATGATGCAAAAGACGATGTTGTGTAATTGCTGGCTACCGATACCAAAAAGGAGAAAAGGGTTGTTTCGGGATTCTTTTTTAGGTTGAGTTTTGAAAACCAAAACCAAGGAGCGCCAAAAGGATTGTGCTGTTTTGCTGGATAAGGCAATGTTCCGCCCTTGAGGCTGTTAGAAAAAAGGAATTCTGCATCTTAGAACCAAGGAACCTGTCGATTCTGCAGTATGCTAAAATATATGTGGTCAAAGTCACACCTTTAAACTGATATTTAAGCCGTAAAAAAGGCCCAAGATCGTGCTGTCAGTATCAGTACAAAACAATTTTTATTATCTCCTCCCACACCCAGAATGTCTGTCAAAGGGGCTGGTATGATACGATTCTGGCTTGAAACGTTTCCAGCTCTGCTTATATGTATCTTGGTTCTCTGTCTGGTATGTTTGGTTTTTGGCTGTCTTTATTTTAATGCAGTTGCAGACCAAATGGTGGAGGTTACCAGACAGACATTGCATCTAAGAGCAATGATGACTAAATTGTGGGATATGTCAGTCAAATCCAACATCCTAAGAGAGGACTAAATGACTCTATGGGACAGTCAGTTTGGTCCATTGGTCGGTTAGGCTGCTGCTGATAGAAATGTTAAGTAGTAAATGCTCTGATGGAGCCTTTTTAGGACTCACTAATACCTAATATATAGTTTATATCTTTTGTAACCTAAGTATGTACTCAATGAATCTGACAGTAAGTAAACTAGCTTATTTTGTTATTTGATGTAGCAATAATCAAATCATCTACAAATGCTAAGACATATGACTCCATCAGAGCATTTACTACTTAACACTTCTATCAAGACTAATTAATGGTGTTCAAGCAAGACTAATTAATGGTGTGTATGAAGCAGATATTTGTAGGTGTTGAGTACATACTTAGGTTACAAAAGATATAAGCTATATATTAGATATTAGTGAGTCCTAAAAAGACTTGATCAGAGCATTTACTACAGCCTAACCAACCAGCGGACCAAACTGACCGTCACATAGAGGCAGTTTGTCCTCTCTTAGGATGTTGGATTTGACTGACATATTCCAGAGATCTCACCCAAAGACTTGCATGCACCCAACAGATTCGACTTTTCTCGATATCACAAAGCAATATTCCCTCCTTTTTTCAAATGCGGTTTGCCGTGTAGCATCTCAGGTTGCTGTTTGAGGAGCGCATGTCCAAGTTGCCAGGGACTAGTTGCTTGATGCGTTTGCGTTTGGGCTTACAGCATTGGCCATTATTTTGCAATGTCTTGCTGGGGCTGCTGTAAGCCCATTTCCAGCAGTGTTTGCGCAGAGGAACTTCGTGGCGGATTGCTCATGTATCTTGGGGTCATTTTACCACTTCCCAGAGAATTCCTGATGTGCTAGAACAGAGCTTTCCAAACCGTGTGTCGCGACACATCAGTGTGTCGGGCGCAGTGTGTAGCCGTGTCGTGTGAACGCTCCCTGCGCTCCTCCCAGGGCTGGAAAGGGGCTAGCTTAACCTCCGGTTTGCTAGTAAAACTGAATTACTGTGTCGCGAAAGGGTTTTCTCTCCCACTATGGAGTGCTGCTTGCTTGTAAGTGATCTTGATCTCTGTTGTTCCCCTCCTTGCAGCAGATTCAGTTCCCAGTCCTGGTCTGTATTGCTAAGGTAAAGTTAAAGGGACCCCTGACCATTAGGTCCAGTCATGTCCGACTCTGTGGTTGCGGTGCTCATCTCACGTTACTGGCCGAGGGAGCCGCCGTACAACTTCTGGGTCATGTGGCCAGCATGACTAAGCTGCTTCTGGCGAACCAGAGCAGCGCACAGAAACGCCGTTTACCTTCCCGCCGGAGTGGTACCTATTTATCTACTTGCTTTCGAACTGCTAGGTGGGCAGGAGCTGGGACCGAGCAACGGGAGCTCACCCGTCGCGGGGATTCGAACCGCCAACCTTCTGATCAGCAAGCCCTAGGCTCTGTGGTTAGCCCTTCCTTAATTTGGGTGGGTCGGGTCAGATCTGCACAACTTGTTAACTGCCAAGCAGAACACAGCCGTCATGGATCCCTGTCTTGGCTACCCTCTCCCCTATTTTTGCAGCGCCAGTTGGGCCGTCAAGTCAGGAGGTTGCTGGACGTTGCTTCCTGGGGCTACCTTTCAGCTTAGTTTTGGGGTCGCAAGTTCTTCAGGCCTGCCAGAGAGAAGCACAAAAGCACCCTTTGTCCGCTGCAGACTCCTGGTGATGAAGAACTAGTCTGAATCTATCCAAACTGTCGAATTTTGGAACTTATTAGACCCCCACATGCAATCATGCCCAAACTCCACATATATCTTCCTTGATTGGTTCTTCATTTTTAGCCGATAATGCATAATGAAGTGGAGATGTAGTTGTTTATTTAAATTGCATTGTGAAAATATATTTACTCATTCTGGCCTTGTGGCCGTTGTTTTTTGGGGTTTCTTTTGGGAGGGGCTGGTATCTGAGAGCCTGTCTTTTTGCCTCTTTCAATGGCTTCTTTCAGGAATGGGGAACCTGTGACCTTCCAGGTACTGTTGGATTCCAATTCCCATCAGCCCCACCCAACAATGATGGGAGTTATAGTCCAGTAATATATATGGCAAGCCACAGGTTCCCCATTCCAGACTTGGAGAGAGAAAGATGCAACTTTAGTGTATGCCAGTGATTGTGGGCAATAGGGTGGTAGCTTCTCCAGATAAATGAATTTTTTTGGTTTAGACTGCAATCCATTGCACACTAACTTAGGTACGAACCCCATTGTGGGCCTTTACTTCTGAGTAAATATTCCTAGGGTGGTGGTTTCCAAGCTCCAGCCTCACCCCCGGACCTCTTGAAAGTTGCTGAGTGTCTTGGCAGACCGCTAATTGGATTTTCTGTCTGTTGCAGCAACTGCAAAGCGCCGTGCCAGAAGCTGCGTGGTTTTAATTTGTGTTTTTATTGCTCTTCTTACATTGTATTTTATGGCATTACAATTTGCATTCCACAGAATGCAGTTAAAAGGGAGTATTTAATGCCCGCATTCTGCACCGCAGACCTCCTGAGTGAAGCTGACAAATGACAGTTTGGGAACCCCTGGAGTAGGAGGGGGCTGTGCTGTGAGGCACCTCGTTTTGTGTGTTGCATCTTCCTTTGCAAACCCTCAAATAAATTAAGAGTTACAGTGGTACCTCGGGTTACATACGCTTCAGGTTACAGACTCTGCTAACCCAGAAATAACGCTTCAGGTTAAGAACTTTGCTTCAGGATAAGAACAGAAATTGTGCTCTGGCGGCACAGCGGCAGCGGGAGGTCCCATTAGCTAAAGTGGTGCTTCAGGTTAAGAACAGTTTCAGGTTAAGAACGGACCTCCGGAATGAATTAAGTACTTAACCAGAGGTACCACTGTACTTTATTGACTTTTAGCAAGGGTTCTGCTCTGAGGATGTAACTTTTGTTTGTTGATCAGGTGTCGTAACTGTGCTACAAACTTATACTGCTTTAGCAACTGCTCCTTGGCCTCACGTAACCCTGGGAATTATAGTTCTCGGAGGACTTGCAGGTGTCCTTTTGCATTATTCTGAAACCGCTTTTCAAAATAAACACCTCTCCCTTGTGTGTGGGGGGGGAGCAATGGGAGATTCTCAGGAAACCTGCAAAGGTACTGCGATTGCTGAGCACCTGCGCCACAAAAGGTAAACTCGTGACTGCAAGGAATTCTGGGAGTTGCAGTTGCGGTTTTGTGAGCGCGTTGAGATTTCCTGGCTGCTTTGCAAAACTATAATTCCAAGGGGGTGTGTGTGTGTGTGTGTGTGTGAGAGAGAGAGAGAGAGAGAGAGAGAGAACAATGACTATTAAACCAGCTTAAGATCCCATTCAACTTTGCAATACGTTAGGTTTTATTGTAATCAATATAGATGGACTTCTTTCAAACCGTCCATATGTAGAAGCATCCAGCGAGCTGTCCATCACCTTTACCTGGCACAACAAAGTCAGCAACCTCCGCAACCTGGTGGAATACCTGCAACCTGTTGCCTTTGTGGAGGAACGAATGCAAGCCTTTTCGCCTTGCAATTATGTAAAGAAAACCAGGGTAAAATTAATGGGCAGCTGGTGGGCTGTGTACGCTGTTAATAATGCTTCAATCATTGAATCAGTCTGCCCTCTTCTCCTCCCCCTGCTAACCGCCCCCCCCTCCGCCCACCCGCCCGGCCTCATGCCATCTGTTAGGCCTGTGCTTATCCTTAGATTGGAGGTTCCTTGGGGCCAGGCACTCTTTTTGCTTAAGGGGCTCAGCCACCAATTTCATCAAGCTCATTGGGGGGGGGGGGAAATTGGCTGCAGAATTAGCAAGGGGGAGGTTCCCGAAAGAGCAGCCATTGGGAACGTCAAAGACCGTAAAGGTTGGGCTACAGCAAGATATATCTATATATATATTTCTTGTTTCCACTTGCATAAAGATGGGGGGGGGTCTCGATGGGCCCTGGCTTATACCACTTCCGGTGCCATCACCCCAATTCTTCCTTTTACCAATTTGCTCTGGAATACCAACTAAAGTCAATTCTTAGAGGGCTTCCACCATCTTTCCTTTCTTAGCCGTGGCCAATCTTGATTGCAAAATTGCAAAAAAAAAAAAAAAAAAAAAATCAAATCCTTTGGCAAAGTGAATTTGAAAGGCAAGCTGGAGGGTGGGGGGTGGGGTGGGGTGGGGAGTAGAATCCTATTTCTGCCAGGAGCTGTTGGGAATTGAATCTTGAACTTCTTTCCTGATTCTAAGCTTCTTAAGAGAGTAATTTCTGGAGAACTATCCAAGAGCTCTCCAGTGAAATTTTGGGTCCTTTATGTACTCTTTAATGGGATGTTTCAAATGTCCTTAATCTCCTCTCATTTTGCTTGCTGCAGATGCTCCTTAGTCGTCGTCGTCCCCGTCCCCCCACCAGAGAACAGAGGCAGTAGTCCTTCTATGTAAAAGAAATTATTTAAGCACAGAGAAACAGGATGGGGGGTATTTTATTGAGGACAAGCTACATCTGAATAAAAGATGCTTCTGTAATATGTTGGGGATTTAGAGGCTGGGACAGACCTAGGGAAAATGCATGTTTGCTCCCGTTATAAGGAATAAGGAAACAGAGAACTGTATTTGCTCCCCAATGCCAATCATATTCATGTTTACTTAGAAGTAAGGTCCATTGATTTCAATGGACTTTTCAAGTATGACTTCTAAGGGATGCTTCAGTTATGTGGAAACAAAATCACATGGTTATAAGGATTATTATTATATTTTTTTGAAAGGCTGTATTTTAAGATTCTCCCCCTTTAAAATTAAAACCGGGATCAGATTTTTTAAGTAGAAAGGGTAAATTGCCAGAATATCCTATCTCACTGTTTGTTTTACTTTTCTGTATCCTTGTAAAGAAGCTTCAAATGTGCAAAACTGTGTGAATTTTATTTTAAATACAAAGATCGTAACTATTAGTTAACGTTTTAAGCCGCAGCTTTGTAAGACTGCTGTGTACTAATTATACCTTTTAAAACACATTCGAAGCACATTTCCCCCTCAAAGAATTCTGGGCACTGTAGTTTATCCTTTGCCGAGTTGCCATTTCTAGCACCCATAATTCTCTGAAGGGGGGGAAATGTGCTTCAGAGGTATAGTTTGTATGCAGCCTAAAAAGAGTAGAATCACATCCTGGATGTAAAATACGTTTGCTCATAAGAAAATAAGTTGCTTCCAGTTCTATTTGAGTGGCCCAATTTTAAAGCCAGGCCCCAGCTGATTTTGCAATTATATGGCATGATCCAGCTAAAGTTAAGTACATATCCCATTTCAGTGAGTAAGCTAAGTATATACTAAACTCTCCCTCTCCCCCCCAAATCACTTTTTTCCTTAATTTTGACTGGATTGTGCCTGTGCATTTTTAATATATTTTTATACTAACGAGCATGCATCTTTAAAAAAAAAAAACAACTCCAAGTAACAAATCTTCCTGAAACACATTAAGGAAATATTTATTTAAAACATTGCGTCGCTTCTTTTTGCGAAGGGGAAAAATGGACTGCTCGGTCCCATGACGTTGAAAACTGACATACTCGGGGTGGGGGTGGGGGGCTGAGGGTAGGTCTGGATCTACTGACAGATCTCTGCACGATTTGCAGTAGATTACAAAGGATTTCTGACTTTTAGCCGGTTAACAAAAGCAGCAACTTTCCTTCCCAAATTAGGCTACTGAAAGGAAGGAAGCTTGAGAGGATAGACTCATGGACCAAATAATTTTGCGTGTGTGCAGTGCTGTAAGCACAAGTCGGGTAATGGAAACGAAATCCTGGGCTCACAAGCATCCTTTTGAGCGTTGCGTTCCTTCGTTCTAACTATACGCCCATTCCCCTTTCAAAGCCTCTGTTTCGCACTCGGCTCCAGCTGTTAGGCTTCGGGTGCTAAGAGAAAGAAAAATAGATCCCATTCGCTTGGAGTCTGCCTGTTCCTACTCTACATAAGTTGACTCAATAGAAAAATATCCATTGCCATTTGCTTGGTTTTCTACATCTTTCGAGGTCAAGTTAGCAACCCCCTGTCCATTAAGCTTTCAGTTGTTTGAAGCTTAATATTTCAGGATGGGGAAAGCGGAATTATTTGTAGATGTATTTATGTGACACACAAATTTCTGACTTTTCACTTAATGCAACACAGTTGATATATTTAATGTATTCCTCCCCCCCCCCGGGTGTTTTTAGTAGTTCTTGTTTTTATCTGTAAGCTGCCTTGAGTCCCGTCAGGGAGAAAGACTGGGTAGAAATAACTAGGATCCTGATACTGTAGGAAGTTTCTTGTTTCTGAGAAAGAGCTGCCGTGACAAGGGACTTATTTAAAACAAAATAAAATAAAAAAATTCCTTCCAGTAGCACCTTAGAGACCAACTAAGTTTGTTCTTGGTATGAGCTTTCGTGTGCATGCACACTTCTTCAGAAGTTATTTCACAAATAAGTGAAATAACACTTATTTGTTATTTCATTCATTGATGAACCACTTCCTATGAAGAACTTCCCAATGCAAGAAGAACTTGCGTAAAATGTTTCATATATAAAAAGTTAAAACAGTTATATTTACAGACACACACACAGAGAGAGAGAGCCCTATACGGTATGCAGACAGAGATAAACAACGTATTCTATGTATAAAAATGATGTCAAATGCAATGGGGATGCCAACCGATTCATATCTGGCTTGAGCATCATGTAACGTGCACTTGGAAGGTGACAGATATGCTTATATAGGAGACATACAAGCTAGTAAAACAGGGCAGCCCGATAATAAAAACCAAACCATCTGGTAGCTTTGCAGGATGAAGTCCTGGTCCAGCCTAGAGCAGACACAGAGCCCTGGGTGATCAATACTGACAAGTTTATCCTTCACCTCAGTCTTTTATGCCCAGCGGGCCAGTTTGAAAGATAGAAACCTACCTTTCCTTTACGCTCCACCTTCCCTGAATCAAGACTTCATTCAACACAAGTTTCTTTTTTTTTTAATTTTAAAAATAATCTTTATTTAAGTTCAAATCGTACACACAAAAAGCACGAACACACATACCAACATACAATAAAAACAATGGAATTACTAAATCCCCTTATCCCACCCTCTCCACTCCCCCTCACCCATACGTGATGTTATTTATTCAATACCTTACATTATCTTCTATGGTCGTGTTACTACGTCCAATATCCTCCTTCTATATTTTCCAAATCTCTCTTATTTCCCTTATGCGATTTACTCCCAAATTTTGCAAAATATCAATTCCGGAAGAAGATGTGATCATGTATTCTTTTACTCTTTCCCATTCCTTTATTATTTCTTGATTAGAGCGACCTCTAATATTCGCTGTTAATTTTTGCCATCTCACACATTTTGATTCTCCATTCAGAAATTGTCGGAATTTTATCCCCTTTCCAATTTTCTGCTAGCGTCCCAGATAGAAGGAGTGTACCGTTGTTCGGTGAAGGGTGTACGATAGCTGCGCTCCCCTGCTAGAACCTCCAAACAAGCTCAAGGTTCAACACAGGTTTCTTAGGCACCACGGAATGGAAACGAGAGACCCAGCGGAGCTATGTATTTTTTATCGTCCCACTAAAAAAGCCAGCATTCCAAGCAAGCTTCCCACATACATAGAGCCCTCCTCCCAGCGATCAGAGTAAATATCAGAAATATAAGGTCATGTTACACGCCCAGGCTGGCATTTACCTGATAACACAGGCAAGGTGTGTGTGTATGTGGGGAGCATTAACAGCCGCGGTGCCATTTCTTGGCTTGGGGCACGTTCCATAGAAGATCTTAAGACGTGGCCAAATGGAAAAGGTGTGTGTGGAGCCCATAGACACAAGAAGCTGCCATAATTCTTCTCTATGCACCTGTTGATAATTCAGAAGCCCTATTTTGCATCTAGTCATTCTGCTTGAGGACGAAATAGTCTAGGAATCTTGGTGCTGTTTTTTCAAAATTTAATCCATAGTTAAGAGATTTGCTGGAGCGAAAAGCTCCAATGTCTGGTGTGTGTGTTGGGAAGAAATAAAATGAATTTGAGGAGGGAAAATGGCAATGGAAAAGACCTCACTGGCTTTTTCTGATGTTGACATCTTCCCACTCTTTGACCTGCATGCCTGAACCAGAACACGTCAGTCGTATATTCCTGCTTTCGAGCGAGAAGACGGAACAGAGCTTTCCAAACTGTGTGTCACGACACATGAGTGTGTAGATGTGCCGCATGAACGCTCCTCCCGGGGCTGCAAAGGGGTTACTTTGCTAGCAAAACTGAATGACGGTGTCGCGAAATGAGGCATGTCTAAAAAAGTGTGTCACCAACGTGAGAAGTTTGGAGGTAGAAAGTCTCTCTGTGTGAGTTTCTACTTCTTTCCGTTAGGCTGCTCCCCGTTGATTTGCAGTATGCCCCAGAAGTGTGTTGGTTGTCTTGTGTTTGTGTGTCTATCTGGGTATCTGCTTGTGGAATCTCCCGATGCAAATCATTTTTATCCTTCACGCCAGCACATAAACCCACACACCACCAAAGGGAACCTGGGATATTCAACTGCCCTTAAAGAAAACTCAACGAAGCCATCCCTCCCTTGTTTATTAATCTACAAGAGTGTTCCTATAATACCAATCATGTGAGAGCCAGATCTAAGAATGGAGCTTGCGGCACGGCGCACCAAATTGTTTTTGAGAAAACCCTCCCTCACCAGCCACACCACTGTTGCTGCTGCTGCTGCTGTTGCCACCACCACTGCCCCCCCTTTGTTTCTCCAGGGCTTAAGAGGAGAAAATCCCAAACCTTCGGATGTAAATGCCCAGAGAAGTCCTGGGCTGCAGAATCTCTTACCCAGCTCTAAATCTCTTTTCAATTCAGGTTAAGCTTCTCTTTTTATTACAGATTATAGGGATCTCCCACTGTATCACTTCTGGGTTATCCTTTTAACACATTTTGCTCTTTCTAGCTGGGGTTATTTTTTGTGGTTTCCTGGGGTTGGGAAGAAGGAGCTGCCCTTGGTTTTCCTCATTTGATCCATCTCCAGAACAAATCTCTGTTATGCTTCCTTGCAGAGGTACCCGGAGGCTCCCAGTCTGGACACCTGGGCTCTGGAACTGCTCTCGGGAGAAGGTAAGAAAGATTCCCCCAACCCGCCCCCAAAATAAAGCTTGTGTGCGAGAGAGACATTGTGCCACCACTGCGGAAATTCAATGGATGTTAGTTGGCCATGTAGGTAAGAACCGAAGTGGGAGAGATTGTTGTTGTTACCCTGATGCGAGTTGACCTAGGAGTCTTCAAACCATACAAGGAGTGACTTTAACTATCTTGCGATCCAGTCAAGGTGTCTTTGGCCATTTATAATTTCAATGTCCACCTGAATTTTTTCATTCTTCCCATGCCGCCTCTTCAAAAGAATCCCAGGCAATTTGGAAGCTCAGCTAACCCGATCCTAGAACTTCTGAATGCACACGAAAGCTCATACCAAGAACAAACTTAGTTGGTCTCTAAGGTGCTTCTGGAAGGAATTTTTTATTTTATTTTGTTCTGATCCTAGAACGTCACAATTTTACCTCTTTTGGGTGTCCTCTCTAGAAACCTTGGGTCGCCCACTGCAGCAAACAGTCTGACCATCTCGCTAATGCCACAGATAGGTCTGCATTTTCCATTGTGTGTATTCCGTGGAAGATTTGCCACAATGGCAGAACTTAATTTAGCTATGTTTGGTGGAGGGGATGGTACGCAATATAATGAAATGTTTACACGTGTTGCTTTCTTTAATTGCACCATTTAGATATAAATATAATTGCCTTTTCTTCAGTGTTGTAATCTAAGCTGTAAAGATGTTGTGCGCGTTTAATTTCCCTCCTTTTCCGTGTTCTGAAAACAAGACATAATGAGATTTAACCTGGGAAACGTTGGCATATTTTATGTGATAAGTGGAGGAAGGAATCGACCTCTGTCAAATAACTGCAGAGTCCACCAACAACAACCTGTCGCTCTTATCTAGAGATGCGTCAGGTATATGGAGCTTCTTGTTACAGTATTGGCGTTTTGTCTCATTTGACGGCTGGGAAGCACATTTATAGCAAAGATGGAAGGGTAGCCATAGTTGCATTAAGAGAGATAGATGTAAAAACCTATGGAGTTTTCTAAACAGTGTTTCAAAGTGTATACAGTGTATGTATAAACATAAAATCGGTGAAAGGTGGTCGATTCAGTTTCAATCATCTTTTTTCAAAGTATTCAACATTTCAAGCAGACCCTACAGATTAAAACGAGTATAATCTCACTTTTGAAATTAAGATAAAATGGCAGCACTAACAATATATTTTGAGGGGTTGTTGGCATTGTTATTCAAAAAGAACCCTCAAGTTTTGGGTCAATGTAGATCGTGTTTTCAGCTTTTTTGCAATTATTTTAAATAATTTTTTTTAAAAAAACACAAATAAATAAAATCCAGTGTTTCTCTGATATTATAAGCATTTAATGAATGTGGAGGAGCTCTGTGGGATTCTTTTTTTAAAGGAAAATGTTTAAAACTTGATTTTACTTTTATTTTTTAGTAAATATTTGTGGTATACACAGAGACAATTTTAAAGGATTGTCCTGATCTGATTTGTATAAAAATAACAACCACAGCAGCAACCACAGCTTTTTGTTTGTTTGTTTCAAAGGATTCTCACTGCATTCTTCCTGCCGCTATATAAATCTATAATCCGAGACACTGCAAAGAGATGACAACATTTTAAATGGGAAAATATCTGGGGCAAAACACCATCTGCCCACTCAAAACCTCTTCCGACTTGCATATTTCATTAAGCCAAAGAGAGGTTTATCAGTTTCCTTACATTAAGGAGCTCATATCTTTCTGGATTTCAAGCATTTGTACACAGATATTGGACCTTTCTTTTTCTTTACTTTTTTTTTGCTGTTGCTTTCCCAATAAAAAACAAACAAACAAACAAACAAAACAAATCAGTTAAAATTTGCCTTTAAGGGGGGGAAAGCCCATATCTTAACAGTGTGTTGTTTAAAAAAAAATCTAAATTCATTTTAAGCTGTTCTTGCTGAAATAAAACGAAATAAATAAAAGGGGAACATAGATAATGAAAAATAATTCAGCATTTAATTTATCCAGATTGGCAAATCCTCTGCTAGTTTTTCAACGCATTTTCTAAAGGAGTTTAACAGGGCTATCCTGCACATGTAAATATTAATCTATCCTATAGAGTTTAACAGAGCAAACCTATAAAACAACCATTGAGTTCAATGTGGGTGCCCTCCAGATAAGTGTGTTTAGGCTTTAGAGGAAATATAATTCCTCTATCTTATATATTACCCATGCTGTCAAGGTGAAACACAAGCCCCTTATCTTTAGGCTTTTACTCGAACACAAAAAACAAACAAACAAAAGTACAATTATTATTATTATTATTATTATTATTATTATTATTAAGAAACCTTAGTCTTTTCTTATTTGATTATCAAGGCTATCAATGTAGACGTGTGAAGCTATAGAGTTTCTGGCAGGGATTCAAAGAGCGTTCACAGCAACAGGTGGGAGCTGCAGCAAAATGTTGCAGCGCAGGGTTGCTTTTGTTGGCTGTGACTTAGAATCATAGAATCATAGAGTTGGAAGAGACCACAAGGGCCATCCAGTCCAACCCCCTGCCAAGCAGGAAACACCATCAAAGCATTCCTGACAGATGGCTGTCAAGCCTCTGCTTAAAGACCTCCAAAGAAGGAGACTCCACCACACTCCTTGGTAGCAAATTCCACTGTCCAACAGCTCTCACTGTCAGGAAGTTCTTCCTAATGTTTAGGTGGAATCTTCTTTCTTGTAGTTTGAATCCATTGCCCCGTGTCCGCTTCTCTGGAGCAGCAGAAAACAACCTTTCACCCTCCTCTATATGACATCCTTTTATATATTTGAACATGGCTATCATATCACCCCTTAACCTTCTCTTCTCCAGGCTAAACATACCCAGCTCCCTAAGCCGTTCCTCATAAGGCATCGTTTCCAGGCCTTTGACCATTAGCTCACAACACTTCATTCTGTCCCATTTCCCATCAAGTTGTCCTCTTCCCCGCCCCCTTCTCCAAAAACGCAAACCCAAAACTGTCTCGCAGCATTCTGTGACACCCGAGAGGGCACACAGTCCTCATTGGACTGTTTGGGGGGGGGTGTTTCCTTTCTCTACAGGTTTTCTTTGCCCTGAAAGCCTTCTGCAAGCCTGCCAGATTCTTCCTTTTCCCTGTGCGAGGGTGAGAACGATTAACTGCAGAGAGAACAGCACTAACATCCTTGAACACTGGAAGCGGAGGGAACAGAAATTAATACACAGCATTTATTTATTGCACCTTCGGGTGTCCAAAGCACCACATTATTATTATTATTATTATTATTATTATTATTATTATTATTATTATTCTGCCACAGCCCTTGAAACAACATGGGTTAGGGCAGACTCACAACTAAAGCATTCCTGGCAGATGGTCCCCCAACCTCTGCTGTAAAACCTTCAGGAAAGGAGAGAATAGCACCTTCTGAGGGAGCCCGTTCCACTATCAAACAAAGGCTTTGTGGTTTTTAATTCCATTTTTAGTGCTGCTTTCATTGCGTTTTGCTGTATAGCAGTTTGAATTCCATGGAACTCAGGTTGTAAGTGTTCTTCACAGACAGCCTGAATGAGGCTCACAGGCCATTGTTGGTCCGCCGACCACAGTTTGGGAACCCCCTAAAGCCCATGGGCTGCAAGAAGATCAAACCTATCCATCCTTAAAGAAATCAGCCCTGAATGCTCACTGGAAGGACAGATCCTGAAGCTGAGGCTCCAATACTTTGGCCACCTCATGAGAAGAGAAGACTCCCTGGAAAAGACCCTGATGTTGGGAAAGATGGAGGGCACAAGGAGAAGGGGACGACAGAGGACGAGATGGTTGGACAGTGTTCTCGAAGCGACTAGCATGAGTTTGGCCAAACTGCGGGAGGCAGTGAAAGATAGGCATGCCTGGTCCATGGGGTCACGAAGAGTCGGACACGACTGAACGACTGAACAACAACAAAAGTCTGCTTCCCACAAAGCAGGAAAGGCTGTAGCCGGGGGGGGGGGACTTTGAGGACCCCTCATATGGCCAGAAATCCTGAGTAGCCTGTCTCCCTGCTCATATCAAGTATTAAGGTTGCTCTCTTGTGACACGGGTGGCGCTGTGGGTTAAACCAGAGAGCCTAGGGCTTGCTGATCAGTAGGTCGGCGGTTCGAATCCCCACGACAGGGGTGAGCTCCCATTGCTTGGTCCCAGCTCCTGCCCACCTAGCAGTTTGAAAGCACGTCAAAGTGCAAGTAGATAAATAGGTACGCTCCTGCAGGAAGGTAAACGGCGTTTCTGTGTGTGTGCTGCTCTGGTTCACCAGAAGCGGCTTAGTCATGCTGGCCACATGACCTGAAAGCTGTACGCCGGCTCCCTCGGCCAGTAACGCAAGATGAGCCCCGCAACCCCAGAGTCGGACACGACTTGGACCTAATGGTCAGGGGCCCCTTTACCTTTACCTTGTGAATTAGCCACCCCAACGGTCCTGGTTGAGACCAGAAAGGCAGGATGTAAACTTGATGGAAAACATAAATGAATTAAACGTGAGCAAATTGGGCCATGCAGCCTGCTCCTCCTATGCCTGCTTTGCCAAGAAGCAAGTCTGAGTTCAGAAGAACTTACTCTCGAGTCCCAGGTAAGTGGGCATAGGACTGCAGGCTTAGAATGTGTTATGCCACAAAACAACAACAAAAACAACAACATCATCATCATCATCATCATACTGGGTGTATTGGAAGAGGAAAATATCCCTTTAACATTATAAAGGAATATAGCTGTGTCCCATGTTGCAATTTTTATAACACCCACTCCAAGCCAGCTTTTTTGAATGGAGAATGTCAAATTATTTAAACGTCAAAGGGGCATTTTCACAAGCAATGCTAAGGACATCTTTTTGTCTGTACAGTACCTCTTAATGAATTCTGTTACTGAGGTATGAGGCCAAATTTCAGGCACCTCGTGGTCGGAGCAGGATATTTGTTCAGACAATAGAAATGAAGATTCTGTGGAGAGCTTGCTATTGATCCAACATAATCAAAAAACTCAATATCTGCCCGTTAACCATTCGACTTTTCCAGTTTTTTACAAACCTTTCCCATCTGGGTGTGTGCTTTGCAACCGAGAAATTTACACCTGTTTCATGCTGCTTAAATTCCCCCTGGGGAAATTATTTGGAGTAGATTTCAAAAACCGTAGAATAATAACTGGAGAAATTTAAGAAATGATAGTAAAAAATAACTGAGGGGAGAGGTTATTGTTTGTCACTCTGGCATATATTGTTGAGTTTTTAAAACGGTAAACCGTCCTGTTATCTTCGAATGAAGCGCAGCATAGAAATTTTAAAAATAATAATTGAAACAATAATTTTAATACACTGACTTCTGTTTCATGCATGCACATGAAAGATCATACCAAGAACAAACTTAGTTGGTCTCTAAGGTGCTACTGGAAGGAATTTTTTTATTTTTTATTTTGTTTTAATTAAAACAATAATAATAGATGTAGACCAGTTTCATTCAAGTGCAAAAAAAAGCAGTTGGGGTGTTGATAAGTCATGAGGCAACATGACTTATAGCATCTTCTCGACTGTCAAAATTTAGGAATATTTTTCCCCTCGTTAAGTCAAAGCTCTGATCAGATAGGGGGAAAAAACGGGAAACGGGAAGGGCATTTTGCACCCAAACCATCCTTAGTCTTCCTTCTCTAGATATGTTATCTAAGGTGTTGAAAAGCATCTAAGTGCCCGTCTGTCACTTTTGTGTAGGTGTGTAGTTGTGTATGTGTGTCACCCGCCATTCAGTACCATTCTTTGTTTACAAGGTCAACCCACACCTCTTAATTGGAAGGGAAGCTATTTGCAGGGACTGCGTGTGAGCGAATTCTCTGCAAACTTGCCATTTGACTTTCCATCCTCCTCTCGGGGTTGAGGAAGCCTTGCTATAGATTTGGGAAAGGAAGGGCTCTCTTTCCTTCTTCTTCTTCTTCTTTGAATAACTTTATGGGGGTTTTACAAATAAGGGTGTGCTCTGGTCCATGGGGTCCAAGAGTAGGAATAATAAATAGGAATAATAGATGGCGCAAATAAATAAGCCAAGCCTTCTCCTCGAGTCGTTTGCAATAAATAGATTTGCAGCAACGCCTGCAACATAACGGTTCATGATTTGAGAGGTCAGTGTGTAACAATAGGTTCTTGGCCCACAAATTGGTTTAAAGGAAAACAGGATAGGACAGAGATAAGGGTGTTGTTGGGCTCCCTTTTCTATACCTCTCCATTGTTTGCCTCCTGAGTTGGAAATCAAGAGGAAGAAGCAGCAGGAGAGCTAGCCAAACAAAAGAGAGAAGACAAACTGCACCTTCCAAACCCATATTGAACATCAGTGATTGATTCCCTGATGGATTTAGGAACAAAGGAAGCTTGGGGAGGGAGAGGGGGAAAGAGAGGCTTCTGGTGGGACAGAGGAAATGGTTCGCTTCAATGCATCTTCCCCCAGTACTGGGTGTGCCCCATTGCTATTCTTTCCAAAAAGCTAGGTTGTACCTGAACTCTTCCGTGGATCCAGCTGCAGACCAGACTTCCGCGGATGCCAGTGAGATTTGGAACTTCCTCCATCCCCCCTCCCGCCTTCTGTCTGTCTTTCTGATTCGCCATGTTAAAAGCAGAAGCAGAGAGGAAAGTATAACAGCTGTAGTTCTCCACGCAACGCGTAGCTAAACTGCGGAACTCCCTCCCACAGGAAGCAGCCAGCGACGGCCGCCCAACCTGAACGGCTTTAAAAGAGGATTAGGCAAAGGATCGTAGGATCGTAGACTTGGAAGGGGCCCACGAGGGTCATCCAGTCCAACCCCCTGCAATGCAGGAATCTTTTGCCCAGCTGGGGCTCGAACCCACGACCCTGAGATTAAGAGTCTCGCGCTCTACCGACTGAGCCAAATCATGGGAGATAAGGCTTTCCCAGAGGCATCTCCTTAGCCGCTGCAAGATCAGGATGCTGGACTAGGTGGGCTTTTAATATGTCCGTATTTCCCTTCTCACGCTGAGAGAGTGGTATTCCAGGTTCCCAACTACCCGTTTTGCAAACGCAGGAAGCTGTGAACGACCAAGAGCGATGCCCCCAGTGCTACTTCCGCCTGTCCATTGAAACCGGGACTTGAACCTGGGTCTCTCAGCTCTGCAACTGGGCACTCTTGCTACTCAGTTGGCACCAGCGAGTTTTTCAGCTAAGGGAATACCTGGCCACCCAGTTTAGGATTTCACGGGCAGACAGGAATTCTGGCTGCATACACACCATCCCTCCCTCCCACCCACCTACCCAAATTCTGGGAACAGTAGTTCACCCTGGCAGAGATACAGCAACCTTGACAAACCACAGTTCCCAGGATTCTTATTTGTGAGGGATGTGCTTTAAATGCCTGCCATGTCTGCAGCCTCTTCTGTTAATTTCGGCGGTGAGACAGTGGTACCCATATAGGCCTTTAATAGGATCTTTCGTGGCACCTCCTGCTGACTTGCCGGCTTTTTGCCGAGATCCTTCTCCCTTTTCCTCCTGTTGAAGTGAGTCCTTCTCTAGGATAAAGAGAAGCGCCTGCAAAAATAGAGATCAATGAATGGGGAGGGTGCTCTGTTGGGCCATCTGCCATGGACGTGGCTTTCCAAGCCATGTCTTTTCTTGGATAGAGGCATCTTTTTAGGGAAATGCTCTGTCTAGGCCCATGGTGGAGCATCTGCTTTGGGTACCGAAGGCCTCAGGTTTGTAGGAACGTTTATATATGATATAGCAGGGTTAAACATTTCCTTATTTGAATTTACACAGCAGCAAGCGGATTGCTGACTCGTTTGAGTCCTTTTTAATAATTATGTCTTCTACCTTCCTGCCTTCTTGGTTGTTAATCCCTTTTGTCCCTCTTAAAAGAAAAATACACATGAATCTGAATGATAACAATATAAACTAGTTTACTGTCAGATTTGTTGAGTACATGCTTAGGTTACAAAAAATATAAACTACATATTAGATATTTGTTGTCGTTCAGTCGTGTCCGACTCTTCGTGACCCCATGGACCAGAGCACGCCAGGCACGCCTATCTTTCACTGCCTCCCGCAGTTTGGCCAAACTCATGCCAGTCGCTTCGAGAACACTGTAATATTAGATAATAGTGAGTCCTGAAAAGACTCCATCAGAGCATTTACTACTTAACACTTCTATCAGCAGCAGCTTTCAAATGCACCAGGGTTTCCTCAGCGCATGAAACCTGCACATGTCATATGCTCTCGTCTGTATCCTTCGGAAGACGCAAAAACCGAAATGAAAAACTGCGCCTTCTCTCCCACTTGGCAGAGAAGTTTGTTTTCTGTGTCTCTCTGGCTTGTTGCAACCCATTCCTGCGAGGCTCAGCATCTATCGTTGGAACCCGCGTTTAATCCATTCACAGTTTACGGGTGCGCTTCTCATAAAACCTTGGCGGTTAAGCAAAACGAGTGCTGTTAAGGTGCAGTTGGCAAATGTTGCCGCCACCAGAACACACCTCAGGTTTCTTAATGGCGGCGGGGGGGGGTTATCACAAAACATTCTCTAGAGATAAAGGCCGGTCCCCAAACTGGCTTTACCAGTGCCGAAAAATTCAGAAGGATGTTGATGGAGGGTTGGTAGAATTTCAAAGAATTAGGCCCGTCGTTTTATTGCCGTGTTCGAGCTTGTTCTCAACGACATTGAGAAATGTGGTTGCAATTTCATTTTGCTCCCCGATTCAAGGGTGTAGGGCTGTTGTGCCGGGCTACCATGCGGTGAGAGCGAAAGGCACTCTGCACGTGCTCATCCTTACTTTTGGCGCAGCTGAGTCCCTCGTGGTGAGCCCTCGTGAGCCCGAACCAAGCCCTAAATATTATTTTCGAAAATTTGCGCACCGGCCCTTTTGTCTTAAGATCACAGGGCTGTTCATGGCATTAAAAAAATACAAAATGAGAACCCAGAACAAATAATAAAAGCAAATTCCCCCCTCCCAACACATTTAAAAGGCCATCGGAGTTTCATCCTAAATTTAAATTGACAGGTAAATTAGTATAACAATACTTAGCATATACATGGCACTCTCTCTCTCTCTCTCTCTCTCTCTCTCTCTCTCTCTCTCTCTCTCTCTCTGTGTGTGTGTGTGTATAACAGTCATATTTACAATAATCCTGAAGGTTAGGTCAGTATTATTATCACCATGCTGTACTGGATGGGGCAGGGGAGTGGATGAAATGAGACTAAGGTGGGATTTGAAGTAAGGACTTTCAGATTCATCCAGCCGCTACACCACACAATGTTTTGTATCTGTTACACTCAGTTCCCTTAGAATTGGGTGCTTCCTTTAAAAAAAAAAAAACACCTCAGAAGTCAAATCAAATCAAAATTTATTACGGTCAACGTCCAGCACACACATATTAAAACATAGAATCGATCAGAAATACAATCTAAAATATATTCTAAAAATTATTGTCTGGCAAGGTTTATCGTCATTAATTCATTATGTAAAAAATTATTGGATAATAATTACACTACATCAGATAATAAATTGGTTTCTTCTTTAACTCTGTCAGAAGTTTGAGGGGGGAAACTATTCTCAGGAGGAGGGAAGCAACAGAACTGCTGTATGTAGCAAAGCGTTGCGTTTTAAAGGCAAAACTTCTATCAAGATCTGTGCAGAATCCTTCTCTGCCTCCAGAATCCTTTCCCCCTCCAAAAAAAACCAAGGCGCCACTTGGGGTCCTTAATGTGTTGACTTAACCTGCTCATTTAGGTAATAATAGACCCCCCAAAGCATGGGTCTGATGGCCTAATGGTACCCATTAGACCCCCCTTTTGAGTTGCTAAAATCCCAATCTCTCCCCCCCCCCTACAACCCAACCCCCCAGCTTTCTCTGTATCATTACTGACTGAATGGTAAAGTGCAATTCAGATTTTAAAAGGGGGGGAGAGTAGGCAGTATACAGAGTGGGGAAGAAAAAGGCACCCCATATCCAAAGGATATGGAAACCCCTGTAGTTTTATTTATTTATTCCGCTGCCAGGGAGGTTCTAGGATTTGCAGCACAGTCACAGAGTCCTCCTTGTGTGGAGCACCTATTGAGGGGTAGCCCAGAAGGACCGAGAAAGGTGTGGTGTCTCCTCTCGCTTTCCATTGGTCAACCTCCCTCTCCTCCCCACCTCTTCCCTACTTGGGGAGGCGGCCACTAAACTCCCTGACTTGTCTGCCTTTGCTTGCTGGTTGCAGTTCCAGCTGCCCTTGGATGGTGAGTGGAGGACCAGGGTGACCTAGGAAGCTTCCAGCCAGCCAGCGGAAAAAGAAGCAAGGGCGAAGGAGGACCAGCAGAAGACCTCTCACCCCAGTGAGATTTTTGGGAACCCCAACCTGAGCATGATGTCCTACATCAAGCAACCACATTACGCAGTCAACGGCCTCACCTTGGCTGGGCCAGGCATGGACTTGCTACATTCGGCGGTCGGGTACCCCAGTAAGTGGATTTACAAAATTTAACACACACACACCCTTTTTTGTTGTTGTCAGTTTTCAGTTTTGGAGTAAACTTGGGCGATGGGCATCACTGAGTTGGTGAGAAACGAAGCAAATTCAGCATCCCGTTCTTGGTAGGCAAAGGATGGAGAGACGTTAACTGGGTTTTTCTTTTCCTATGAATGGAAACCAATGGGTTATCAGGTAGCGAGGGAGAATTCAGCTAGTTGGCCAAATGTGGGGGGGGGGGGAGAGAATAGAAACTGCTTCCTATTTTGGTTTGGGGATCAAAAGAAACCGAATGTGCAAATATTGAATTATATTATTGTGGATCATGATAAATGTTCTTACTCTACTATGTAACAAATTGCATGTGTTTAACTGAAATGCCCTCTGTGTGTGTGTGTGTACACACACACACACACACATTTTACAATTAAATATAAAAATACACATACTTATTTTACAATTAAATATAAAAATAGTTTTGGAGGTTCATATTCAGGTACTGAGACCATGATAAATTAAATGAATGAAAAATGTTTTCAAAAACGTCACCAGTTTTGGGATGGCATTTCCAGGTTTTGGTTTTTTCAATTCATAGATGCTTAAATTGCCTTCCCAACACCAGGGCAGATTTTGTTGAAAATGTGTTGAAAGACTTCTGCATTCCAGTTTGTTGAAGCATCAATTGCTCCTCTCTCTCTCTCTCTATATATATAATTTTGATTTTTCCCCCTCAGCACAACTTGCAGAGAAGCTTGTCTCTAAACATTGTTGGAATGGAGCAGCTTCTGTCGTGATTCAGCATCACAAGAGAAGCGGCCGTTACATATTATTTTTTAAACCGCATCATGTGCTTTACAAGTTCCAAGGGTTCCCTAGAAAGAGATCAGTTTAAATGAGCCAATTCATGCAGACACACTTGTGATCACAAGTATTGTGAAGTAAAAATTGTGAAGTAGCAGTAGTAATTGTTGTTGTTGTTATTATTATTATTATTATTATTATTATTATTATTATTATTATTACCCTTCATTAGAAGTTCTCAGGGCGCTCTTATAAAAGCCCTTAATGTTATCTGGATCCTAGTTTGCTGTCCACCCCCACCCCACCCCAGCAAAAAAAAAAACCAAGCATACCACTGGATGTTCACAGATTCCTTGTGGATTACCCCAAAGTGCATTTTTGGACATTGAAATAATTGAAACTTAAAGGGAACCCCTAAGTTAATACCTCCCTGCTCCCCTGCCTAGTTCAGGTGTTCTGGAGCAGGTTAAGAATTTAAGCAACTAATAGCAGGACATAATTGTTTTTAGTGTTATAGACGCTAAGCCTCATAGCAACATTGCCTAGTTAATGTCACAATAATTTTTATCTCAGACTGTTTCCAGGTTGGGGAAACCTTCCTAAATAAAGCTGGACCATCACTTCTATCATGTGACCTGCCTCCAGTAGGGCAGGCAGCTTTTTAAAAACTTAGATAATTGAGAAGAAAGAAGCAGGCAGGGTTATATCTAATGATCATTTAGATTTTAATGCATTCCTAACTAGCCTTTAATATTGTTTTAAATTAGTGGAGAGTCCATATTCTTTTTTGATTCCGTTGACCAAGCCTCTTCCAGGTAGAAAATTGTTCCGTGGCCCTTTTAGGAAACAGAAATTTATCCTCCTGTTCCCTTTTATATCCTGCCTTTCCTCCATGGGGCTGAGGGGTAACTTGGACCAATAGGAGGAAGAAAGAGCAAGGGGAATCCATGGAAAGAGATCCCTTTAAAGGAGCCAATTCACGCAGACAAACTTGAGATCACAATGGGCAGGAACCAATCGGGTACAGTCTTCCACCCGAAGGAAAAAATCCTGCTGTAATTAGATGCCTGTGCGAGGGGGGGGGGGAATATCCTGCTCATCTTGAGAATTAAATTGATTGCAAGGGGACCTGAGCAGGAGAAACTACACAATATCTTATTATAGGGAGGGGTGGAAGAGGAGAGCATCCATTGGGGTCAGTGGTGTCCAAACTTTTTTCAATGAGGGCCAGATTTGATGAAGTGAAGGGCCGTAAGGGCCAACCAAAGTTGTTGAGCTTTTTTTAGGATTAGAGTTCTTGAGGCTTTAGTATTTTACCCCACATTGGCTGGATTAAACCAACCAGCAGGCCGGATTAGGCCCCCCTGAAATGGACTTTGGAAACCACTGAAATAGGTCAAAGGTCAGTACTGCCCTACACTCTGGCGGCCTTTCTCTAGGGAAGGGGTGGCCAACTTCCAAGACTTCTTTTAGGACTTCTGTTTCAGTGTATCTGAAGAAGTGTGCATGCACACGAAAGCTCATACCAAGAACAAACTTAGTTGGTCTCTAAGGTGCTACTGGAAAGAATTTTTTATTTTATTTTGTTTTGACTATGTATGGCAGACCAGCACGGCTACCCACCTGTAACTGCAACTTCCAAGAGACAGAGTTAAAAACTGGCAGTGATCTACCCCCTTTTGGGGGGGTTCATGTAAAAGTTGTTGAGCTTCTTTGGGGAAGAGGAAAGCGACATTGAGCTTTTCTTTTTAGGAAGGAAAGCCCTATTTTTGGTGGTTCAGGTCATTTTAGGGGTGCAGGGCAAAGATGTTGAGCTTTTTTTAGGGGAGCCAAAGTTTTTTTAGCTTCTTTGGGGGCAGCCACTGATCTACCAGTGATCTACCACAGATGTCCAGTGATCTACTGGTAGATCACGATCTACCTGTTGGACATGCCTGCTCTAGGGTTTCCCAGCCCTACCTGCTAATGTCAGGGACTGTACCTGAAACCTTCCTAGAAAAGAGATGCTCTACCTCTGAGCTGTGGTCCTTGCCAAAGAAAGGGAGTACCGTAATTTAGATGAAAATCAGGTGTATTCACACACAACCCTGGGAGGTTCATTTCCATTTTTTTTAACAGATTACAGTATTTGCCAGAGGCCACCTAACGGATTTACTGAGAATCTGAGATGTAAAGGCATAGGCTTTGAGTGCCCAAGGCCACATCTGCCCAGCTGAAAAGGGCATGATCACCTATTCAGTTTTATTTTATTTTATATCCCTTCTTTTCAATAGACACTGGGATTGGGAGAGGGGGATGTGGTTCTCCAGATGTTGTTGGACTATAAGTCCCATCTTCATAGGCCGGGGCTGATGGGAGTTGGAGTCCAATAAGGGTTGAGATATAGATGACCCTTGGGGTCCCTTTCCAGAGGGCTGCAGTTTCCCCATTCAAAGGTGGCAAAGGTTCTTTGTCATCAGTTTCCCTGGCAACCAGTATCACTTTGGGTTAAAAAGAAAGAAAAGGCGTTAAGTTCGAGATTTCTTTATCTAATTTCTTTATCTAATCTTTATCTAATCTAATCTAATGATTTCTTTATCTAATCGGGGAATGAAGTGATAAGAGGGAGAACAACTGTATCTAATCAAGATGAGAGATAGCAAGAGATAACAGCATTTTGTGACTCTGGGGGTGGCAGCAGCTGAAAATCTCTACCCCAAATAAGCTTACCTGGGTGGAAGGTGAGCTGTCAGGTCAGGTGATGACTGTGCTGGTAAACGCATCATGGTAAATTGTCATGGTAAACATTCAGGATGAGATCCAGTTACTCAGGGTAGACCAATCTGAAGGCAGCCCTGTTGGGAAGTTGTTAGATGTTTGGTATTTTATTGTGCTTTTAATATTCTGTTGGGAGCTGCCCAGAGTGGCTGGGGCAACCCAGTCAGATGTGTGGCATATAAAATCATCATCATCATCATCATCATCATCATCATCAAAATAGTGGCTTTCCACCTTCTCTCCCCACCTTGGTATTTAATTTATTTATTATCAAAATGTATACATTGCTTTAAAAAAACAACAACCAACCCAACCACCTCCAAGCAGTTTGCTTTGAGATGCCCTTCGCTGCCTGTTTCTCTTCTCTCAGCAACTGCTGGTGGAGTTTTCGTGCAAGCCAGCTGCTGTGTTACAGAACTGGAGCATTGTAGAGGTGGAAGGGACCCCCAGAGTCATCTAGTCCAACCCCCTGCCCACATTTGTCCCTGGGTGGGCTCAAATAGTTAACAGCAAGACCAACTGTGCTACATGATTTTTATATTATTATTATTATTATTATTATTATTACTACTACTACTACTACTACTACTACCTCACCCATCTGGCTGGGTTGCCCCAGCCTCTCTGGGTGGCTTCCAACGCACATAAAAATTATAAGAAAACATTAATAGTAACAATCTGATCCAATATAAAAAGTCACAATAGCTTTAAAATAAACAACTTATATCAAATAAGTGCGAAGTGTTCCTGAGAAGAAGCCCATCTCCTTCTTCCAGTTTGACAAAGTGCTGCTTTTGAGCTGCCCAGTCCCTGGAAACCCCTGCAGCCTCCCTTTGCCGCCTTGGGTCTCCAGCTGTTGCCGGACTCCAACTCCCATCATCACCAGCCAGAATGGCCAAAGGTCAGGGATGGTAGTGCAGCCACCTCTGGGGACTCGAATGTTGGGAAAGGCGGTGGAGGGAAAGTTGCGTAGATGCTCATCAGGAATTCCTCAGTCAGAAGATCCTGCAGTGGCCTGGCAGGATTTCCCTGAAGAGAGGCAGTGTCGTGTAGTGGCTATAGTGCTTGACCAGGACTGGGGAGACCCCACTTCAAAGCCCCCCCTGAGCCACCAGACTCTCTGGCTAACTTTAGGCCACTCGCTGCCTGTCATAACTGTCAACTTTTTCCTTTTCTTGCGAGGAATCCTATTCGGAATAAGGGAATTGCCCTTTAAAAAAGGGAAAAGTTGACAGCTATGCTGTCACCCCAAGCACATGGTTACTTTGAGGATGAGGATGATAATAATAATGATAATAATGATAATGATAATAATATACCCCACTCATCTGGATAAAATGGGGGGAGAGGGAGATTCTTCAGTCCTTAGAGCCAGGGTGGTGTGGTGGTTAGAGCAGCCTTTCTCAACGTTTCCAGATGTTGTTGGACTACAACTCCCATCATCCCTGATCTGCTAGCTAGAGGTAATGGGAGTTGTAGTCCAACAACATCTGGAGATCCCAGGTTGAGAAAGGCTGGGTTGTAGTAGTGCGTGTGACAAGCCTGGTTAGTCTGTTGCAATTATACACACACACACGCACACAGAGAGAGAGAGAGAGAGAGAGAGAGAGAGAGTCCCTATGGGAAAATACACAATTACTGTATTTTAATCTTTTGTTGGAAGCCGCCCACCCTAGAGTGGTTGGGGAAACCCAGCCAGATGGGTGGGGTATAACATAATAATAATAATAATAATAATAATAATAATAATAATAATATCCCCTTAGTGGACTGGCTAAGCTTCAGCTTCAGCCCCCTCCTCTGAACACTGGCTTGTTGTAACCATTCCTCAGTTGATCTATGGGGAGACACTAAGGAACAGAACAATTATAGCTCTTTTCAAAAGGGAGGTTCCTCTTTGGGCTCAGAGGATGTCTTTTGGACATTCTCCCAGACCCACCACTCTGTGGCAGAACGCATGCTATGTATAGAGAAAGAGCTAAGGTTCAATACTTGTCATTTGAAAAAGAACCTGTAAGTCTCTCATTTTGGAACTCCCGCAATGGCAGCAAAGTGTGCAGGCACAAGAAAGCTCATACCAATAACAAACTTAACAGTAGTTGGTCTCTAAGGTGCTACGGGAAGGAATTTTATTATTTTTTATTTTGTTTCGACTACGGTAGACCAACAGGGCTACCTACCTGTAGCTAGCAAATTTGCTATATCGGGTGAGATGATGTGGGGTTTTGTGTTCCAGTGAAGCAACATTTACATTTAAAAATTGAAGTTTACATTTAGAAATTGATATTCTTACAGCTCCTTGGAGAGCTCAGTTGGTATATGTGAATGATATACACATGGAATGAATGGGTAGGAGGGGGGGAACAGAGGGCTCTTTTGAGTTAGACAGTTTATGAGTACTGGCTGCTGAAAAGGCACGAATAAAAGTATTCTTAAGAAGATTTGTCCTGAAGCAGAGACATTGGGTCCTATGAATCAGCCACCTCCCTAGGCATGAAGGATGCCGAAAGACTGCTAGCATTGGGGAGAACCGTACTTCCAGTGGGAGGGAGTTCCACTGACAGGGTGCCGTAACAGGCCCTGCTCTGAGTTGTGCCACAAAGCTGTTGATGGATCTAGGAGCAGGGCCTGCCTTGCAGAGCTTAAGGTGCAGGCTGGCAAATAATGGTAGAGTCCTGCCTTAAAGAAAAAACCCAGCACTTTAAACTGGGCCTGATAGCAAACAGACAGCCATGTGTGTACAAGGTATGCTCCTAGTTTCCGGTGCTCCTCCAGAACTTAGCAGCCACAATCTGTACAGAGAAGCTGGCTGTCAAAGGCAGTCCCACATACGAGTTGTGTATCTTGTCGTCGTTGTGGCTGTTGCTGTTATTTTTAAAAAATTCTTGCTGTTTTCTTTAAATGCAGAGAATGAACTGAACCGACCCACCTGTATGAAGAGGGTCACATGGTGAGATACGTTCCTTTCCCTGAATCCAGATCTCTCCTCTTCTCTTTTTTAGCCACCCCGCGGAAACAAAGGCGTGAGCGCACGACCTTCACGCGAGCCCAGCTGGATATCTTGGAGGCTCTCTTCGCCAAGACCCGCTACCCAGACATCTTCATGCGCGAGGAAGTGGCTCTGAAGATCAACCTGCCCGAATCCAGAGTGCAGGTGGGGCTCCGCTGGGGAGGGGGCGAAGGGCCAGCAGGCCGAGACAGGCGCAGGGGCCGGGAGACTCGAACCGGGAGCAGCGGGAGCGAGGTCTCTTGCTCTCTGAACACCCTGGCAGTGCGCACATGCTCAGTTGCACTTGGCCAAAGGGGACCTGTAAGAAAATAAAGGAATTTCGCGACGTAATTTATAATGAGCTCAAAAGAACGATCAAGGTATCCTTCATTAAAAAACTGGAGGCTTTCCTCCTGGAGATATTGGGCCCAGACATACCAAAAAAATGCGAGAGAAATATTATTGTATGCCACGGTAGCTGCAAGAATATTAATCGCTAAGAATTGGAAAGCTGGAGTGGCAAAGCAAACTGTTGTAATACGCCAAGTTGGCAAAAATGAGAGAAAAACCGAGAGGTCATACTGATCAAACATATATTAGGAAATGGGACATGCACAAAAAAATATATCTTGAGGATTACTGTAATAATACAATGTCAGTGGCAGGCCTTGAATGACTTCTGTGGTATGATGGGTAATTATAAGAGAATATAATATTGATGAAAATCAAAAAAAGAAAATGAAAATAAACAGTGCCCTAGGTAGACTTAAGTTGAGGATGCATGATGGAGTGGCGGGAAGCTGTTAGAAACCCAAGAAGAATGTATTGTGATGTGAAATAACAAATATTACCGTTTTCTTTTCTTTCTTCTGGACAATCCTTTTGTTTGTTATTTCTTTTTAATATCAATAAAGCAAAATTAATTTCTAATAATAATAATAATAATAATAATAATAATAATAATAATAATAGGGTAGTGTTGCAGTTATGTGCTGCACAGCTGACACTGAGAGCCGCTGAGAGTGTCACCTGCTGTTTCTGCCTGGCTGCCCATCCCTCCTTGCATCCAGCCCAGCAAACTGCAGGGAAATTAGACACACGTGCGGCTTTTAAAAACACCAAAGAAGAAAGGAGCTTCTACAGCAGGTGTGGAGAACCTTCACTCCTCCAGGTATTGCTGGACTACATGGAATCATAGCATTGCAGACCCCCTGCAATGCAGAGATCTCAATTCCCAGCATCCCTCCCAGCACTGCCGATGCCGAGGGATGGTGGGAGTTGTACTTCAGCAACATCTGGAGGGCCAGAGGTTCCCCACATCTAATCTGGAGGGGTGGGTTATTCTAAATCAGGGTTTCCCAAACTTGGGTCTCTCTCGAGCTGTTTTTGGAATACAGTTCCCATCATCCCTGACCACTGGTCCTCCTAGCTAGGGATGATGGGAGTTGGAGTCCAAAAACAGCTGGAACCCGAGTCTGGGAAACCCTGTTCTAAATGCAAGAGTATATTTGGCATTTGGATGGGCAAAGAGAGAGTCTGCTGTTGCTTCTCTTCACCCTTGGTGTTGCTTGGCAGAGAGCCAGGGAAATTGTCACAGGGCTGGAATGAAAGCATGAGACTCAGGAGGGCAAATGTCTGAATGGGAACCCTCTTTTTGAGGTCAGAACTGTCAAATCTCCAAGATTCTTCCGCATCTTTTGAGGTTCTTCCAGCCTGCAGTTCTAAAGCTTGCAATAGAATTACGAACCCTGGTTTTCGGTTTTGTTTTAAAACCTATTTGGTTTGTAAAAAGAAACCTGCTGTGCTCATGGAGGCAGAGGTCCTCATATACACTCAGAGTAGGCCTATTGGTATGAATGGCTATGTTCCATTTCAATAGGTCTACAAGGATTCAACCCCATGCATTTCATAGAATCGTAGAAATGGAAGGGACCCCGATCATCTAGTCCAACCCCCTTCAATGCAGAAATCTTTTGCCCAGTGTGGGCCTTGAACCCACAGCCCTGAGATTAAGAGTCTCCTGCTGTACCGACTGATCTATTCATTTTAAACACTCACTCTATCGAAAGCGTCATGGCTGTCTGTGCGAAGAATCCTGGGAACTGTAGTTTGTTGGGGGGTTAGTCTCCCAACAGCTACCAAGGGGCCTTAACAAACTACAGTTCCCATGTTTCTTTGGGGGAAGCCATGGCTCTTGAAGTGAAAGTGCTTTCAATGTGTGGTGTGCATGTGTTCAAAAAGGTCCCATGATTTTTAGGAGTCAGTGTGTGCTTTTGTGCGCATGCAGAGTGCCCTCTAGTGGGAGCACACATTGTTCCTGTTACATCCTACAATAGCCACCCTACAATATGCCTCTAAGCCTCTGGTACCTCCCTTTCCACCAAGCATCATCCAAGGCACATTGCACTCAAATCTCTTGTCACTGTCTGGTCATATCTGTATTCTTTCCTCGTGATGCTGCACAGGTACTTTGCAAAGAAAATGGAGGCCAGGACCAACTCCCACCCTTGTTTGTGCCTGCATTCACATATGTGCCTGCGCATTATCCCAAGTCAAGGGAGTGGGGATGGAAGGCTGAAGCAGCCGTCTTATTACATAGGGCTGCCATGTTTCAAGAAGTGGGGGGTAATCTGGACACAAAAGTTGTTGAGCTTTTTCTCCTGCAAAATCTCCCAAAATTGGGAAATTCCAGACATCCGGCAGCCTTATATTATAAAACCCATCACTGGGTTGCGGGAAACTTCCTGTTATAGCAGAGGAACCTCTTAAATTGAAACACAGACAGGATGCGCCAAAGGTGTTGGCATTTGGCCCTCCGGGTGTTGCCAAACGACGACTCCCAACAGCGCCAGAAGGCCAAAAACAAGCTCGCCACACCCAATTTCCTGGAACCCTTTCTCGTGTTTATAAACTTCTCCAACGTTATCAGGTTGGGATCCTCTTGTGAACTTCTGAATCCTCCGCCTCGTGTTCCGTTGAAATGGTTCCCGGGGAAACGCCGGCCCTTACTTTTGGTTCCTCCCCGAGCCTTCCCCCTGAAGCTCATCCTTTCTTGCCTTCCTTCCCCCCCAGGTGTGGTTCAAGAACCGCCGAGCCAAGTGCCGCCAGCAGCAGCAGCAGAGCAGCGGGCAAGCCAAAGCCCGGCCTGCGAAGAAGAAGACCTCTCCGGCCCGGGAGACCAGCTCCGAGACCAGCACCAATGGGCAGTACAGCCCTCCGCCGGCTGGCACCTCGGTGACGCCCAGCTCCAGCGCGAGCGCCACTGTCTCCATCTGGAGCCCGGCTTCCATCTCCCCGATCCCGGACCCCCTCTCCTCCTCCACCACCCCCTGCATGCAGCGCTCCACTGCTTACCCCATGACTTACACGCAGGCTCCCGGCTACACGCAGACCTACGCCGGTTCTACCTCCTACTTCAGCGGCCTTGACTGCAGCTCCTACCTGTCTCCCATGCACCCGCAGCTCTCCGCGCCGGGAGCGGCGCTGAGCCCCATCACCACCCCAACCATGGGCAGCCACCTGAGCCAGTCGCCGGCCTCCCTCTCCAGCCAGGGCTACGGCACGGCCGGGCTGGGGTTCAGCTCTGTGGATTGCCTAGACTACAAGGACCAAGCCACCTCCTGGAAGCTCAACTTCAACGCCACCGACTGCTTGGATTACAAAGATCAGAGCTCCTGGAAGTTCCAGGTCTTGTGAAAGAATCTCCTCCTTCCTTTGCATAGCATCCTGGGACAACCTCTTCTGCCCAAGCTTGGCATCGAGACCCCTGGCTGCTGCTGCTGCTTCTCCTCTCCTCCTCTCCCCACTTCTTCTTTCTTTAAGAGGGGGCGTTCTTTTGACCTCTCCTCGCCAGCATTGCACCTACTGTAGCATTGCTCTTGTTTTTCTGCGCTGTTTTCGGAAACGCCCCTCATCCGGCAACAAGTCAAGGAGGCAGATCCGTGCGGATGTTAGGAACTCGTGTACAGCCTTCGTTTTCACACGCCCGGGCCTTGGACGTGTCATTCCTTCGGATCCTTGGCCTGGACTCAGTGACTTGACAGCTCACGAAACCCTCGCGCAACAACTGGGATGGCATTCGGAACCTCTCCTGGGAGATTTTGAACCTCAGGGTGTAGACCGAGACTGGAAGCAACACCAGAAGATCAGAGGTTGGAGTTTTCATCAGGTGTGTTAGAGATGCCACGGCAGAGGCAAACGTTTTCAAGAGAGCCACGTTTTTAGAAGCCAGGTTGCTTTCTCTTTCTCAAATGATATTTTAACGGCGACAACGAACTGGGTTAGCTAGCAGAGACAGAGGCAAGCATCAGCTCACGGTTTGGTCAATCCTTTTTCCTAATGGAAACGAGCATTCCAGCACCATTGACTTAAGCACACGCTCCTTATCCCTGATCATCAAGAGGTTTAATTTCAGCCTGTACCCTCCTGCCGGAAGTGTAGTGCAAGAGCATCGCTCAAGTCGACGCCAGCAAGCTGGCACTCTGGTTTGGGGGGGCGGGTTGATTGTTTTGTTCTTTGCAGAGCCGGTTCAAGACATTTTGCCACCTGAGGACAAAGGACAAGCTGGTGCCTCTCGTCCAATTTCAACGTACAAAAGCCAAGCGGACCGGCAGTCAAGTCTTGCTTCGACACTGGTGACTGGCTCCACTGTACTCGAGAGCGGCAGGCTCTGCCTGCAGGACAGCCCAAAAAGCACACGCGGCTCTGTCTACTCCCCAACCCTTAGCACTGGCTGCCTGAGTCAGCTGCTGCATTCTGTCTCATGGTAGGGCCGGCTCTGCTTCTTCTTCTTTTTTTCCCATGCTCTGTGCTTCATGGTGAGAGTAAACCAACATCAGGCATCTGAAACCTTCCCCCACCCCCTTTCTGCTTTTGGGACTCCACATTAACCTCTGACCCTCTCATTGCAGACAGTATTGCGCACCTCACATCCCTATGCATGTCTAATCAGAAATAATCAGTTACAGGTGGGTAGCCGTGTTGGTCTGCCATAGTCAAAACAAAATCAAAATTCTTTCCAGGGAGCTCAATAGATATTTTTTTAAAAAAAACAAACAAACAACTTTTGATAAATTAAAAAAAGTGCTCTAGTATTTTTTAAAATTACTTTTAATGCAATGAATTATAAAAAGCTGCAGAGAACAAAGGGTATCTTAGAAGAGGCATCTCCGCCCCGCCTCCTCCTTACACACTGGAAGAGGGAATTTCTCTTCTCAGATGATAATATTAATAAATCATGATTTTGAAATTTATATCCCACCCCTCTGGCTGGGTTTCACCAGCCACTCTGGGCGGCTTACAACACACAGTCATACCTCTGGGTGCGTTCGCTACGGGTTCCGAATGCGCCAAACCCAGAAGTACTAGAACGGGTTACTTCCGGGTTTCGGCGGGCGCGCATGTGCAGAAGAGCTAAATCGCGCTGTGCGCAGAAGCGCCAAATCTGCCGCGCAGATACGGCGCTTCAGGTTGCGCTCTTTTCATGTTGCAAACAGGCTTCCGGAACGGATCCTGTTCGCAACCAGAGGTACCACTGTGTATAAAAACACAACAATCAAACATTAAAAAAAACAAAATATCCTATACGAGCAACAAACAAACAAACCAATAATTGGAATAGAAGACAACAACAACAACAACAACAGTTTACCCAACTGTTACACCCAACTGACACATGAACATCACCTAAAAAGCAAAGTGTGCTTTTTTGCTTCAGAACTACTGAAATTTGGACAACGAATCAATTTGTTGACGAAAACACGTATGATTAATTGTCTAGAATTTCTTTAATCAGGTGACAGCAGATTGACCTTTTAAAAGCTGCTTACATACGAGTTTGGAACTACCTGCAACTGGATTGACCAGTTCAAACCTCTGGTTACCTTTCTTCCATGGGACTAGAGCTTTTTGGTCTGAGGAAACAGTAGTGTTGACTCTTGGCAACCTTCAGGCCTGGTTTTGTCTCCCTTGCGGACAAACCCTGTACCTCACTTCCAAGACCTCAGGTTTTGAAACCTGGTTTGAGATGCAAGCCACAGCTATATTTGCAGCAGCTGTGTTTGCAAACGCCCCAGAATGCCTCTTGGGTGGCATTCCCTTTGTGACTCTCAGATCTGTGTATCAGGTGCAAATCCTCCTTGCTGATCGGTTGCAGTTTAGGAACATAGCAGAGGAACATAGGTTGATGGTGCTTGGTAATGATTTGCCTGCCATGTTCCCAGGATCTCCTCTTACACAAAGTCAAGTTTCTAGTCCTTCTGGTTGTGGAGAGAGCTTGGGAACGACTCCCTTTCCATCCACACCCACTTGAGCCCTGCTGCACTCAAGGGGATGCCGTGTCCATCACAGAGAGAAGGACATCTCCCTTTCTGGCTAGACTGAGGTCTAGCCTCATGGGACTTCCCCAAACATAAAGTCGAGGTGGATAGCAGATTCACCAATAGAAAAGGAACAGCTTAAAATTACGGCACTGCCTCTGCCGTAAATCCCATAGGACCTCACCCAGTTTGTTCCCGACAACCTAGGAAAAGCCATGCATTCTGTATTGTGGGGCCAGTTTTATGGAAAAAAAATTCCAGTTGATGTTAGACAGGCCCAACAAATACTTAAAAAAAAAAATATTCCAGGAGAGTTTTAACTGACTTCTGATTTTTATGTTCATCAAGGGGTTTTTTTGTATACCGCTTAGAGACATTTGTGGTTAAGCGGTTTATAAATTGATGATGATGATGATGATGATAATGGCTGCTGCTCTGCTTCCTCATCCTAGCTCATCTCTGCATTTTACAAAAACGGATTATTATTATTTTTGCAGTTAGGAAAGGGCACTGGAAAGTGTGGGGCGAAAACGATTTAATGCGAAAATCCCGCAAGCAGATCGGGATGTCTGCTCTGTGTCTTGTAACCACCCCCACAAACAGATCAGAACAATTGTTCGATAAAGACCAGGCCTGGTCGAAGCTCCGCATAAGCTTTGTGCAAGCAAATCAGGACGAATGCCCAATAACTAGGTCTTCTGGGAGAGCTTGGAATCTTCCCTATCCCTTCCTGGACACCCCAGGATTTGAACCTGGGACCTTCTGGATGCGAACAGAAATAGTCTACTACTGACCTGTGGATGTATATATATTGCCTCAGTGAATTTTGTTTGATCCTTTTGCATTTTGGATAGCACCAAAATTCCTTTCAGTGCTCAATTTTTTTGTGTCCTGTACAACATGAAATAGTTAACGCAGGAAAAATTTTAACTAGAGGAGAGATGTGGGGGTGAGGCTCAACTTTACCAGCGTCTGATTTCATCTGGGGTGGGGTGGGGTGGGTAATATGAAGTTAAAACAGTTCAATAAGCATTTGTAAATAATATGATTACTCCCCTTCCCTTAAAAACAAAAATTGCATTAAAAAAACTGGGTTTTTAAATTTTAGAAAGTTCTATTTTGTAAATGATATTCAACATGTTTTAGTCTAGGTTTCTTAGCTGTAAAACCTTTCTTTCTCTCTCTCTCTCTCTCTTTTAAAAAAGAAACGACGACTTCCTCTTGCTGTAGATGAGAAGCATTCCCATGGAAGTTTTTTCTTTCAGTGGTTTTCTCTATTTATTACTTAGTTTGTGATGAGCAATTTCCTGTACAGTTACCAAAACAAAACAAAAAAAGATTGTTGGTGGTTTTAAAAAAAGAGAAAAATATTAAAATGTAAAAAAAAAAAAATAGGTGAAAAGGAACAGTGGTTCTGTGTGATTTTTGTTGTTGATGATGATTTCAGCTGCTACTTAATTCTGCGAAATTAAGGCGATTGCTGGGGTCTGCAGGCTAGAATTGAAGATTTAGTGTGGTAGAATCCAGGATGGAGACAGGAGTCCTACGAGAGTTTAAAAAATAAAACAGTTTCGGCAAATGTTTGGAAGTGGCGCGCCAGAAATTTAGGTCGATGCTATACTCTTATCTATATTCACATACATTTCCCCGTCCATCTAATATTTGGGGGGGGGGGAGAGGAGCTCAAAGGAGAATTTCTTGTTAAATGTATTTCAGAATAGTTTGCAGAACAAAAATAGAACCTTTCCTTTAAAAAAAAAAAAAAAAACTGCAGTTTTGGAGATAATGCTGATGATTTTGAGTGGCGTGCTTCAGTCTCCAGGAATTTATTGGCAACCAAACTCCACATTCCATTGTGCTGAGAAAAAGCACCTGTTCATTCCTTCACGGCAGCCAATAAAATGATACTTAACAGAACCAAAGGAAATGTTCATTAACGAAGAGGAACCCTCCCAGGTCTGTCTGTGTGTACGCAGTTTTGAACGCAGAATTTTGGTGCAGAATTTGAGGCTGGGGGCAGTTTTCTTTTTCCTAAAAAAAGCACTCTGGAAGTGGGATAGCTTTCAGTAGTGTAAACCCACCACCCATTTCTGTGTCTGGTTTGGCAGGTTTTGTATTTTTACAAGCTGCAAAATGTGTTTTGACTAAAGTTGACTAGAGCAAAAGATTATAAACTGGAGTAGATAAGCAATAGTTTTTAAAGAGAGTTTTGAAAGTAGCTTGAGAGAGAGGCTTCACCTCTCATGGTGCAGGCACACAATCAGTAATTTATGTCTGATCCAAAGGGTTTTTAAAGCATCTGAAACCTTCTGAACCTGTTTGCTGGAGCAGCCAACTATCTTTTCAAATCACCTTGCAATATCTAACAAAAGGGGGTCACCTCCTCAGCCCAGCCACCCCCAGTCTGGGTTCCTCCAGATCATGGGAAGGCAAGCAATCACCTAAATCCGGCCCGCAGACCAGTCCGGGAATCAGCATGTTTTTACATGAGTAGACTGTGTGATTTATTTAAAATGCATCTCTGGGTTATTTGTGGGGCATAGGAATTCGTTCATCCCCCCCAAAAAATATATATATAGTCCGGCTCCCCACATGGTCTGAGGGACGGTGGACCGGCCCCCTGCTGAAAAAGTTTGCTGATCCCTGCTCCAGATGTTTCAGGCTGCGGCTTGGTAATGCAACACATCTGGAGAGCTCCAGGCCAAGTTTGCACCATTAGAACGGATCCTTTCTCAAGTCACTTCCTACTCTCTTAAAAAAAAATAAATATATAGGCCACCAAGGGCAACTCCCATCCTATCATAAAAACATAATGGATTTTTTTTTAATCCTTTAAAAAAATCAAAAAAAGCAGAGACTCTTAATCTCAGGGTTGTGTGTTCGAGTCCCATGTTGAGCAAAATATTCCTGTATTGCAGGTGCCCCAAGGTGCCTTCCAACTCTATGATTCTATGTGTATAATAGTCAGAGCCTCTTGGATAGGATCGTGCCTGCTGGACAGCTTTAGCATACATGGGAATCAAAAAGTTTTGCGTCTCTTTTTGCAGGAAATGCATACTTTTCTGTGCATTCAGCAATTCCCATTTTCTGTGTTGTGTGACGCCGGCAGCAATGTCAGCAGCAGTTATGATGAAGAAGGCCGGCTGAAACAAATAACGGAGACTACAGTGGAACTTAATTCGTTCCGGAGGTCCGTTCTTAACCTGAAACTGTTCTTAACCTGAAGCACCACTTTAGCTAATGGGGCCTCCCGCTGCCGCTGCGCCACCAGAGCACGATTTCTGTTCTTATCCTGAAGCAAAGTTCTTAACCTGAAGCGTTATTTCTGGGTTAGCGGAGTATGTAACCTGAAGCGTCGGTAACCTGAGGTACTGCTGTAATGGCACCACACCAGCAGAGCTATATTTTGTCACGCAGCTCTCTTTTTCTTTTCTTTTTTAAAAAAAGGCCATTCCAGAATAAATGAGGGTGCAGGTTCTTTCTCCATCCTGGGTTCCCTTCGGAAGAGCTTCCAATTTCGGATGTTGGGTGCTCTATCTGGCTTGGGTGTGCAATGCCCTAGCTTTCCAGAAAGTCTTCCTGTCGCTCGGTAACCGACCCCAGTGCGCACTTGCCATTTGTTATTTTTGCTTATCTAATTTAGCAAATGCCCCAATCCTCTTAAGGCCGCTGCTCTCGCCCTCCCTCCCTCCACCCCAACCCCCCCCGCTGCGCAGATTGGTAACTGAATTAGAAGGGATTATGGGAACCACTAAGGATGACAAATTGGTTCTTCGATGCCGGGTGACAGCTGCCCAGGGTGGCGCTGCCAACAGAGTCGCCCTGGGTAACCTCCTTTAATTAAACAGGACTTGGGCCCGTGCGCCGAGGGGAAGGCAGGGTTTAAACAGGAAAGGTAGTTGGAGGGCCGCAGGGAAGACTGAAGTGGCCCCTTGGCCTAAATGCTCCTCGTGCAAAGTTGGGCAGAAGCAACTCCGCAGACGTCGCTGCGGTTTCTTGTAACCCTCGTGTGACCCATTTCCGGTGGGGAAAATCATGTTTTTTAGTCGATATCTTTGGAGTTATTTTTATGATTCTTTTTTTCTTTTTTTTTTTGGGCTTCTATACCATCAGCACTAGAGGTGCTTTACTGAGGAGCATCAGCCAAAATGACAGGTCTCTGGCCTGTGATGACACAACAAATCAGGTAGGAAATTGTCTCTGTAGTTTGGAATCCCCCCATTTTCTTCAGAGGAAAATACAGTGGATCTTGCTCTGAGAAACTTCCACTCACAAAAGGTGGTGCAGGGGTTAGTACCCAGAGCTTGTACTGCTGGCTTATTTGTGAATGGGTGCTTGCTGGGGTTATCTGTATGGAAAGGCCGTAAACAGGCCAGACTCTATTCACATTAATGTCTTGCTGGTTAATAATAATAATAATAGGGACCCTGGTCTGCTTGGGAGTAACATAGAACACAATGGGTTCTGCCTGGCATAATTTATGCCCCACCTTTTCAAGGTGAGGCCCTAATGGCCCACCCCGACTCAAGGCTCGGGGTAGCTTACAGATGGGCTTCTAAAGAACCACGCCAAAATGGGTCTCTGCCCCGAAACATAAGAGGTGGTGCAATCTGCTGGCTTCTTGCTCCCGTATTAAAAATAATAATAATAATAATGATGATAATTTATGCCCCACCTTTTCCCCTATTAAGGCAGCTTACAGATAAAGAACCACGGGAAACATACAATCATTAAAAACAATTAAACAGTAATAGAATTTTAAACTCTACACACATATAAGATCTTGAGTGGTAGTATGATATCTGCATTTGTCTCAATCTTAAAATGGAGCGTGGGAAGAGGAGACCACAGACCTATACCCACTTGGATGGGTGTAAGCCCTGTGGAATTCAAACAGCTATTACATCATTATTATTATTTCAAAATTCATCAAGGTGTCTTGCAGCATGTAAAACACAAGGAGCTCAGTCTACAAATATATAGGCCTATATAACATAATTTAAAACGCCAGGCGACGGTGGTTGGTTAAAATGAAAAAATTCCTTCGTTGGTCTCTTAAGGTGCTACTGGAAGGATTTTGTTTGTTTGTTTCGACTACAGCAGACCAACATGGCTACCTACCTGTATCTGGTTAAAATGAAGATATTGTGAAGGCCTGACTACGCACACTGCAGTTTCCAGAAGACGTTTGGACTCTTAAATCAATTAAGGTCACCCAGCTTCTGTCCAGGTTCCAGGTTACACCTAGGGATCAGGGTGGGATTACACAATGCCAGATTCCCCATTTTTTAAAATTTGAAATCTACCATTTCTGGAGTGGTCCAGTATGCCAAAGCAGAGAGCAGCACACACCCTTTTAAATTTCGAACTGTTTGCTCTCTAATTGCACCCAATAACCAGGCTTTTTAAGAGCAGCCAGACAGAGAGAAATTTGACTCTTCTTTTGTTGTTGTTGTTCAGTCGTTCAGTCGTGTCCGACTCTTTGTGACCCCATGGACCAGAGCACGCCAGGCACCCCTATCCTCCACTGCCTCCCAGTTTGGCCAAACTCATGCCAGTCGCTTCGAGAACACTGTCCAACCATCTCATCCTCTGTCGTCCCCTTCTCCTTGTGCCCTCCATCTTTCCCAACATCAGGGTCTTTTCTAGGGAGTCTTCTCTTCTCATGAGGTGGCCAAAGTACTGGAGCCTCAACTTCAGGATCTGTCCTTCCAGTGAGCACTCAGGGCTGATTTCTTTAAGGATGGATAAGTTTGATCTTTTTGCAGTCCATGGGACTCTCAAGAGTCTCCTCCAGCACCATAATTCAAAAGCATTCTTAAGCCTTCTTTACCTTATCATTTTTGCATTCTTGTTTCTGCTTGTCCCCTGACCTCAGACGGCCATATCCAAAGGGGTGTGGGGAGGCGTTGTAGCTTGAGTCATTATGGCTGAACAAAGCAAATTGTTTTGTGGAACACAAATGTTTGGCGTTTTCTGTTTGTGAAAGGCCTCCCTTTCAAAGACTGAGATGATAAATTGGCATGCAAAATTGCAATACAATTCAAACACAACCCTGACCTCCCCCTGCTCTTGTTTCGTAAGCAGGGGTGTGTGTGGCAGGAAAGATATAAAATATAATCTCTCTCTCTCATATTGATATTTCAAGCTGTACATTTACAGCATCAATCTCCGCTTGGAATTCAAAAGGCGCAGCCTTTAAAAACATTGCTCTTTACCATTAACAGATTGAATGTGCTATTGAGGAGTTTATTCACATTCCTACATACAAAGCTGAACCTATCAAAATTCCCTCTTCTGTGAAAACTCAGGTGCCTTGTCGGGTCACGATTTCCTCGCCCAGAGGAAAAGATGCGCTGGCGAAACGTCTGCGCTGCCAGGCTGCTGCTGCTAAATGCAGAGGAGCAGGGGCAGGAAAAATGTTGGCAACCTAAAAACATAGACAAATTCACTGGATGAATTCCCACAGAAGAGGCAGCACAGGTGGGAGAAAAGACAAAGTCCTTCTACCTGGCTAGGACAAGTACAAAAGTCCCCTTTGTCTTTCACACCTGGAAAACCCTTGTGAGCTGAGCTGAACAGGAGAGAAAACTTATTGTTGTAGTCAAGGTAAAGGGTAAAGGGACCCGACCCTGACCATTAGGTCCAGTTGCGGACGACTCTGGAGTTGCGGCGCTCATCTCGCTGCGTACAGCTTCCAGGTCATGTGGCCAGCATGACTAAGCCGCTTCTGGCGAACCAGAGCAGCGCACGGAAATGCCGTTTACCTTCCTGCCGGAGTGGTACCTATTTATCTACTTGCACTTTGATGTGCTTTCGAACTGCTAGGTGGCAGGAGCTGGGACCGAGCAACGGGAGCTCACCCTGTCGCGGGGATTCGAACCGCCGACCTTCTGATCAGCAAGCCCTAGGCTCTGTGGTTTAACCCACAGCGTCACCCGCATCCCGTTGTAGTCAAGAGGTCTATGGAATTGCATCTCTTGCCAGATCACCAGCCCACTAAGTCCTACTGCAAAATACACTGCCCTGCCAACACACTCCTGTTTCCAGGAAACAAAAGGGGCCGGGTCACATGGGCACTTACATCATGGTGCGGATTACGGCCCTAATGGATTTGAAATGTTCCAGGGCAGATTTAACGGTTAAAGGAAATAGATTCCCCTGCCGCCCCCCTCTACCAATTAATATACATTAAACTAGCTGAAATAAACGTGCCTTTTGCCAAACAGGAGCAAAACAACACACACACCACTATTCTGTAAGAAGTAGGTTGAGTTCCAAATTAAGAGGTTTGGTGGCTCCCTGGATCAAATGAACGCCGTTCCCTGTAAAATACTCCAAAACCCGTTTTATTTCTTTGTTATTTCTTTATTGTATTTAAAGCCCACCTTTTCATCCAAGGAACTCAAGGGGGCCTACATAGTTTCCTCGCTCCTCATTTAATCCCCAGAACAACCCTGTGAGGTAGCTCAGAGGAAGTGGCGGGCCCCCAATGTCGCCCAGCAGCAAGCTTCACAGCTGAGTGGGGTTCAGATCTGCAGGGCTCCCACCATGTACTTGAAGCCCACCCAACACACAATTAAAGCACGTGACTTCCCGCAAACAATCCTGGGAATTGTAGTTTGTTCCTGGGAATTGTAGCTCCATGAGGGGAGAATTCCTAGCTGGTGGGAGGACCAGGAGTTTGCATCCAGCTAGAGTCTTAGGAAGAGAAAGAGGTGAACATTCAAATTAAGCTTTTAATGCATTAAAACCCCTTCAGAGTGGTACTTTTATTATGAGTGCTTTCTGCAGCATTTTCCTGATACGGTAAAATCTCAGCTGCAATGTATTTACTCCGCTTTTTAGTAATACTTTACGCATGGTCATTAGTTTCCACGGGTCTACTCTGAGCAAGACCGGCATGGGACACAAGATCCATGAAAGCAAAAGCACAGCTTAAAATCAAGAAAAACAGCAGCATGAAATCAAAGGTTTCCGGGAATACAAATAAAACGGGGCACAGTCTTATGGGTCAGGGAGAGCCTGGGTAAATAAGAGGTGTATTTTCAAGATTTCTGAAGTAATGGGTGGTTGCTGCTTTCCACGCGGCAGAGGGAAGGGCCAGAAAGTCAGAGGCGGTAAATTCTTCTGAATGCTGGAGGGAAGAGTCCTCCAGTGCTGAGTTCCTGCTTGCAGGTTTCCTGCAGACGGACATCTGATTGGCCACTATGAGAACAAGATGCTGGAATAGATGGGCCGTTGAGCCGGTCCAGAAGGTTCTCCTGATGTTCAGATGCGATGCTGTTGAAGTGTCTTCAACCATTCTGGAGAGGACTTGATTTCCAGAGCCCTCACTGTCTTTGTTAGGGTTACAGGTAGGTAGCCGTGTTGGTCTGCCATAGTCAAAACAAAATGTTTTCGTTAGGGTTGACAGCTCAGGAGTATCCCAGACCCTGAGATTTCAGGGCCCAGACCTGAGACCTAGGGGAGGCAACGGAGGCAGCCCCTGGAGACGGAGGTTAATTGGGAGAGGGCAGGATCCCCACTTCATCCTGAGCAGGGGTGCCTATTTAAATAAAACATTGGGTGGGCCAATGTAAGCCCCGGCCTGTATAACTGATCACAAAACATGGCTCACACACATAATTTGAATGGCAAGGCCCATAAACTTGGGGGGGAGGTCACCCCCCTCAAATATTTTATGGAGAGGGACCTTGGAGATGGCTTCTATGACCCCAAGTGTCTATGCTATAATTTGCAGCCAGCTTGTGCCCCGCTGAAACTTGCAAGCTACATGCACAGTCTATTATTATTATTATTATTATTATTATTATTATTATTATTATTACAAACTTCATCATCATTACTGGCACCCTCACCCACCTAGAGAGACAAGCCCTCCATCTGCCACCAGGAGGGGCCAGGTAAACTTGGAGACTTCAGGTAAGACCTGGAGAGGCTGGAAACCCTAACTTTGGTGGCTGCATTCGAGACACACCCAGGTTGGTCAATGCCCTTAATAAAAAAACCACAAGTCAGACCCCCTCACAACAGAGCGCAGCTTGTACATGCTTCAGGAAGGCTCCTTGTCCACCAATTCTGATTTATTTATTTCTGGGAAGCGGGGAAATCTCCGCTTGCCCAGACTGAGGCAGCCTGGGGGCAGCGAGAGATGCGTTTTGCCTCCATTTCCAAGCAAGGTGGGCTCCACACAGCTTGTTGCTGGCAGGAAGGTTTTGAAGGAAGAGGGGGGGGAAGGGGGGGTTGGTAGGGGGTGGTGGAGTGGGTCAGAAAATTTAATCTGCAAACCTGTCAGCAGGTTTTAAAGCAGAAAAGTAGACGGGCAGATTGGATGTTAATCTGCCTTGATCCCCCAGAGACAGATGGGCGGAGGAGACGCCCGCAGAGGAAGGAGACCTTGCAGAGGTGAAGCCAGGAGGCGAGGAGAAAACCGTCTGGCAGAGCCGGGGAGAGGAAGGCAAAGGAGAAAAGAGGGAGATGCTGAGGGGTGGGGGGCGGCCAGGGGAGCGGATGTGGGGAAACAAGGTTAAGCTTGCTTTACTTTTTCTCTCTCCCCCTAATGAACTGGATAAGTCGAGTAAGGGAAGTGCAGGCTGCAGCCGGGCGAGACCCACACAAGTGGGGCTGCGTCTGTAGCAGGCCTGCTGCCACCCTCCCTGGGAGAAACAAACCTCACCCCCATGAATCGGGGGAGTCTTAACTCCGATCGGTTAATGAACGGATTTAATATGCATGCGAATCAAAAACATACGGAGGGAATCATCTTCTCGCAATATAGGATTCGAGGGTTATTAGCAAATGCCTCCCCTTATATTATCAGACAGGCATCATCATGGCCTCCGTTCTGTTTGCGGAACCTATTAAAGACCTTCAATTTTCCCCAAAACAATCCAAGACTTTTGATATACTAAAATAAAATAAAATAAAAAATTCTTTCCAGTAGCACCTTAGAGACCAACTAAGTTTGTTCTTGGTATGAGCTTTCGTGTGCATGCACACTTCTTCAGATACCTGAAGAATATCTGAAATATCTGAAGAAGTGTGCATGCACACGAAAGCTCATACCAAGAACAAACTTAGTTGGTCTCTAAGGTGCTACTGGAAGGAATTTTTTTTTTTTTTTTGACTATGGCAGACCAACACGGCTACCCACCTGTAACTGGAATTTTGATATACTAAACGGTTTCATATACAATATTGTTTTGCACGTGTATTTATCGTTGATTTTTTTTTGCCGTTGGGGTGTTTCCGCAGGAAGCGATTCACAGTTGGAAGTAAATAATTGGAACTGCGGGGAGCTCATAAGGTTGTATCCATTGTTCATCCTACTCGGATCAGGCCCATTTTAAGTAATGGACACGGCAAACTTAGGTCTATTAATTTCAAAGGGTCTATAACTTTTCTTTGGGTAAGCCCTCTTAGTGTAGACCCATTGAAATTAATGAGCCTAAAGTTGTCTTTGGGTCAATTCTGGAGGTAATTAGTTTGTAGGCATCTAAATTCTACTCAGAGTGGAATTCTTGTAATGAACCAAATTAGTCATGACAATTAACTTCGATGGGTCTATTCTGTATACAGGATTACAACTTAATGCCTGAATGTTTATAAAGACTTTTCAGCACTGATGCATCATTTATTTTCAAGGGTTGGTGTGGGTTTTTTTTGGCATTCCTTGCAATTTTTATATTGGTTTGCCACTGATACTGTACTCAGCAGCTCAATTTCTTTTACTATCTGATTATATCCTTTTATTGGGGATTTTTAATCTTAGCTGCTTCAAAGTCAAACAGATGGGAAAGAGATATCGAAATACCAACAAATAGGTAAGGTGGTATTTGCCATCTTTAGTTTGTGTAAGTAAATTAATAATAATAATAAAAAGTACGATGTTTGGCAAAGATTGTGTTAACTTTTTAGTTGGGCAAACAGTTTTTGATCGATTAATCCCTGAATCAACGTAACTCTGAAATACTAATTAACAGCTAGGATAAGTACTCTGTTATTTCAGCGTTACGTTGATTCAGGGATTAATAGCTAGGATAACTACTCTGTAGGAACACAGGTGGCGCTGTGGGTTAAACCACAGAGCCTAGGGCTTGCCGATCAGAAGGTCGGCGGTTCGAATCCCTGCGACGGGGTGAGCTCCCATTGCTCGGTCCCAGCTCCTGCCCACCTAGCAGTTCAAAGCACATCAAAGTGCAAGTAGATAAATAGGTACCGCTCCGGCGGGAAGGTAAACAGCGTTTCCGTGCTGCTCTGGTTTGCCAGAAGCGGCTTAGTCATGCTGGCCACATGACCCGGAAGCTGTACGCTGGCTCCCTCGGCCAATAAAGCGAGATGAGTGCCGCAACCCCAGAGTCGTCCACGACTGGACCTAATGGTCAGGGGTCCCTTTACCTATACAGGTGAAACTCGAAAAATTAGAATATCGTGGAAAAGTCCATTTATGTAAGCAATTGTTTTCATTAGCTACTGGAGTTTAATATATGAGATAGACTCATGACATGCAAAGCGAGATATGTCAAGCCTTTGTTTGTTATAATTGTGATGATTATGGCATACAGCTGATGAAAACCCCAAAGTTGAGATTGTTAATTTGGGGTTCTCATCAGCTGTACGCCATAATCATCACAATTATAACAAATAAAGGCTTGACATATCTCACTTTGCATGTCATGAGTCTATCTCATATATTAGTTTCACCTTTTAAGTTGAATTACTGAAAGAAATGAACCTTTCCACGGTATTCTAATTTTTCGAGTTTCACCTCTAAGTACTCTGTAGAACCGGGAACCTCCCGTTGCAGTTTCATAATTACCTAGAGTTTCACACGCACTGAAAAAATACCGGCAGTTTGCACTTGGCACCTTAAGGTAAAAAGGTAAACAAAATAACCTAAGAAGAATTTTTAACCTGGATGAGGCCCAAGGCCCATCATTCAGTGTAGGCTATATTGAGATAGGTTAGCTGCGAAAACCAGATAACGGGGTTGGATGTTGTCCTGCAAATTTCCATTCCAATAATTAATAAAGATCATTTTTCAATAAATCCTGTGGATTTTGCTGAGCTGGGGCATAGTAAGTCTGTTCCGTAAGTAAGGCAATTTCCCCAAAAAGATTAAACACAGAATTACAGTAATATTGTGCATCTTACAGTTAAGAGACTTCTGGGGCTGATAACAAGCTTTGTAACAGCTCTCCGCAATTGTTTGATGTCTTTCAAGGGTCATGGGCTCCCCTGGCCATCAGTGGAACAGAATGCTATTTATTTCATTTATTCATTACTTTTGCATCTCATCTTTTTCTCCAGTGAGCTCAAGCGGGCAAAGGCGGTTCTCCATCTCCTCACCGCTGCAACCCTGTGAAATAAGTTAGGCTGAGAGGCAGAGGCTGGCCCAAGGTCACCCAGTGTGATTTGTGGCCGAGTGGGAACCCCAGCCTTCCAGTTCCTGCTGCGACACTAACCACTACACCACACTGCCTTATCAGACCACTGGGTCCACCCAGCTCTGTATTGCCCACGCTGACTGGCAATGGCTCTGTCCAGGGTTTCAGATAGACAGTCTCAGCCCTACCTGGAGATGCCGGGGATTTGAACCTGGGAACTTCTGCATGGAAAGCAGGTGCTCTTAGCTGCTGAGCTAAGCCCTTGTTTAAGCCGTGCCACGGAGCTCTTTTTAAAATCCCCATTAAGATGCACTTGGAAGCAGAAGCTCTCCGTTGTCTGTACTGGGCTGCCTTGGCACCATCAGGGCAGGACTTTAGGGCATGCGCCCTAAGGGAGCCCCTTAGCAAAATAAGCAGGAAGGCCCCTGGGCTGGCGTCTAAAGAGGAGAGGCCTGTACTGATTGCGCATACCCCAAACAACATACTTCATAACACCATCACGCCCAGGATTTAAAGTTGGCAAACAAGATGAATTTTAACAGGGATAAATGTAAAGTACTACACTTGGGCAAAAAAATGAAAGGCACAAATACAGGATGGGTGACACCTCCTGGCTTGAGAGCAGTACATGTGAAAAGGATCTAGGAGTCTTGGTAGACCATAAACTTGACATGAGTCAACAGTGTGATGCAGCAGCTAAAAAAGCCAATGCAATTCTGGGCTGCATCAATAGGAGTATAGCATCTAGATCAAGGTCCGAAGTAATAGTACCACTGTATTCCGCTCTGGTCAGACCTCACCTGGAATACTGTGTCCAGTTCTGGGCACCACAGTTCAAGAAGGATACTGACAAGCTGGAACGTGTCCAGAGGAGGGCAACCAAAATGGTCCAAGGCCTGGAAACGATGCCTTATGAGGAACGGCTTAGGGAGCTGGGTATGTTTAGCCTGGAGAAGAGAAGGTTAAGGGGTGATATGATAGCCATGTTCAAATATATCAAAGGATGTCATATAGAGGAGGGTGAAAGGTTGTTTTCTGCTGCTCCAGAGAAGCGGACACAGGGCAATGGATTCAAACTACAAGAAAGAAGATTCCACCTAAACATTAGGAAGAACTTCCTGACAGTAAGAGCTGTTCGACAGTGGAATTTGCTGCCAAGGAGTGTGGTGGAGTCTCCTTCTTTGGAGGTCTTTAAGCGGAGGCTTGACAGCCATCTGTCAGGAATGCTTTGATGGTGTTTCCTGCTTGGCAGGGGGTTGGACTGGATTGGCCCTTGTGGTCTCTTCCAACTCTATGATTCTATGATTCTACCTGCGCCATTGCTGGGCTGATAAAACAATGACAATACACAGAGGTGTGGTTGTTCTCAGTTCTCACAATGACAAGTACACCTGTCTTCATGCACAACTGTGTCAAATTTCTAAGTTGCCGAGAAAGCCATAGAGCAGCTGGAACATTATAGCTAACCCCAAATGTGGGGTTTTGTTGTTTTGTGCAGTGGGGGGAGGCCAAGGGGGCCAGAGGGGAAGGAAAGACCTGGAGGCTGTGGTCAGGTGTGCGCAGAGACACACGGGTGTGGCCTGGCATTTGGCTCTCTCGATCCTGCTGGCTGGCAGAGGTGCCCAGACATGGTTTTCAGCCATGCTGTGATCCAGCATCCCCCAACCCGGCGCCCATACCTTCCAACATTTCTCCGATGAAAATAGGGATGTCCTATTCAATAATAAAGGGACGCGGGTGGCGCTGTGGTCTAAACCACAGAGCCTAGGGCTTGCCAATCAGAAGGTCAGCGGTTCGAATCCCCGCGACGGGGTGAGCTCCCATTGCTCGGTCCCTGCTCCTGCCAACCTAGCAGTTCGAAAAGTGCAAGTAGATAAATAGGTACCACTCCGGCAGGAAGGTAAACAGCGTTTCCGTGCATTGCTCTGGTTTGCCAGAAGCGGCTTTGTCATGCTGGCCACATGACCCGGAAGCTGTACGCTGGCTCCCTCGGCCAATAAAGCGAGATGAGCGCCGCAACCCCAGAATCGTCCGTGACTGGACCTAACAGCCAGGGGTCCCTTTACCTATAAGTACTCTGTAGAACCGGGAACCTCCCGTTGCAGTTTCATAATTACCTAGAGTTTCACACGCACCGAAAAAATACCGACAGTTTGCACTTGGCACCTTAAGGTAAAAAGGTAAACAAAATTAACCTAAGAAGAATCTTTTACCTGGATCAGGCCCAAGGCCCATCATTCACTGTAGGCTATATTGAGAAGGACAGATCCTGAAGTTGAGGCTCCAGTACTTTGGCCACCTCATGAGAAGAGAAGACTCCCTGGAAAAGACCCTGATGTTGGGAAAGATGGAGGGCACAAGGAGAAGGGGACGACAGAGGACGAGATGGTTGGACAGTGTTCTCGAAGCTACCAACATGAGTCTGACCAAACTGTGGAAGACAGGAGTGCCTGGCGTGCTCTGGTCCATGGGGTCACGAAGAGTCGGACACGACGACTTAACAACAACGTGGTGCCATCTAGCGGCGAGAGATCTGGGTTTACGAACCACACTCCTTTTTTACGCTTCCTCTTTTGCGCTCTCGTCTCCAAGAGGATCCCTGTGATCTGTCGTGATTTGTTTGCCCCTACTTTCCTCTTGGTCTTTTGCTTCCCCCCCCCCGGCAGCCTTGCACGGCGGCTCACAAAGCATTAAGGACCGCCTTGCTCGCTGGATCCAGATCTCTCTCCTCCCGCACCTCCCCAAGTCCACACCCTTCTCCTTTGCTCCCGGTGCCTCTGAAGCTGCTGTCCGCCGCGTGGAAACTGAGCACAGGGGCCCAGGAAACAAAGGGAAAAAAGTGACACGGAGAAACGTCCCCAGGATTTCTGGGAGAGCGCATCTCTTAAAAAAGAAAGAAAGAAAGTTCGCAGTCCTCCTGTACGAGGATGGGAGGCAGGAAAAGGAGCAGGGGGCGGGGGCGCAAGGGGGACTTAAAAAACAACAACACAAAACCCATTGCGAAGCTCCTCCTTGGACGACTTTGATGAACTTGCAAAAGAAGGAAATCACGGGGTGGGAGGGCAGCTGGTCATGTGAGGAGAGTCAAATAAAGGGGAATTTCGCTTTGCTTTTTCTTTCAATTTAGCTGAGAGACACTTCCCGCATCCGGCAGCTTTGCTAGACCCGGTTTAAGTGCTCCTCTGAATCAGGAGAAACTAGAGGGAGAAATGGCCTCCCCCTCCTCTTCTTCCAGGGTCCTTTGGGGGGTCTTGCTCCTTGCGCTGCTCTCTCTGGCTCAGGCAGGTGAGTGACCGTCCTTCCATCTTTTTAACCACCCCCTCGGGGGAGAAAAAACCATCCTTGGCTTTTCACTGCCTGCGGGAAGGCTGCCGGGGTACGTTTTCCTGGGCTCGAAAGCCGCAGCTGGCCGGTGGTGCGGCCGTAAAACTGCTAGCTGCACATTTGCAAAGCTAAGCAGGGTCCGGTGTGGTTTCAAAATGGATGGGAAACCGCATGTTGAGATTTGCAGGGGGTTGGGCTAGATGACCCTTGGGAGTCCCCTTTCAACTCTACTGCTCTGTGATTCCCAGGCGGTTGAGGGCGGTGTTCCTTCCCTGAATCTAGAGTTGTTGTCAGCTTTCACTTCTGCGTGAGAAAGCAAGAGAGGCCAGGCAGGATCAGGCCAAAGTTCCGTGCAGGGGTTAGAGCGTTGGATTAGGACCTGGGAGACCAGGGTTCGAATCTCCGCTCGACCATGAAGCTCACTAGGTGACCTTGGCTCTCAGCCTCGCCTACCTCACAAGGTTCTTGTGGGGATTAGTTGAGGGGCAGGAGAAGTGTTTATGCCAATTTGAGCTCCTTGGAGAAGAAGGTTAGGTATAAAAGTAATAATAAAATAAATAAATAGCATTCCGTTCCACCAGTGGCTGGGGAAGCCCATGAGCACCTTCTGGTACTCAGAGGTAGACTGCTGCTGTATGTGGAGGTTCCCTTTAGGTAAATAGCCATTGATAGGCCTGTGATTTCCCAAACTATCCAGCTGAGGGTCTTGTTCATGTTTTTTTCTGCCTGTTGGAGCAATTGTAATGTGTTGCGCTAGATGCTGTATGTTTTTATTTTTAAATTGTATTACAACTTGAATTATGCAGTATATAAGAAAGAAAAGAAGCAGTCGAAATGCGACGACAGATCAAAATTAATATTGAATGCGGACACACACCCCAGGCCACCTGAATGAAGCTCATGGGCCACTGTTGTTCCACAAAACACAGTCTGGGAACAAGTTGCTCTGGTGGTACAGAACCTGTCATTTGCCGCATTTCAAACCCAGCTCCCAGCTGCGTTCTCCCCCTCTCCATTTTATCCTCAGCCCTGCGTGGTAGATTGGGACTGAGAGATTGTGAGCAGCCCTGAGTCGCCCAAGGAGGTTTGTTGGTGGAGTGAATTCTGAACTCCGGCCTCGCAGGTAACCCCGAAATTTTGGATCCCCGATGCCAAAGTTTTGTGCTGCCAACCGCACATTTTGTGCCACCCCCCGCCACCCCCCAAAATCAACCTGAGTAAACAAGGTGTTTGCATAAAACTTTGGCATTAGTCTGGAGGGGATCCAAATTTTTGGGACGACACCATCCTGGATCCTAGTCACGGCAGATCAAATAGCCTTCAAGGAGGCTATTCTGATTGCGAAAGACAGCCCTAGGATGGACAGGTCTTGTGACAGTCGATTCTATCAGTTAATTATTCACCATGTAAAGAAACTCCCCCTTTTTCTCTCTCCTAAATTCACCGCCAATCAATTTCACTGAGTTACCTGGAGAACAAGCTTTGGGAGAGAGTGGAGAGGAAGCAGTCAGCAGCAGGACACCTGCTTTTGCACGAAGAAGGTCTCAGGTTTAATCCCAGAAGGGCCTGAAACTCTGGCAAGCTGCTGCCAGTCAGTGTAGTAGACAGTACTGACCTAGATAGACCAGTGGTCTGATTTAGTACAACACAGCTTCCTCTGGTCCTATGCATTGCCCCTTCTCTCCATGCCACATATAATTTCCCAAACCTCTGTCATACCCCTCCTTTGTTATCATTTTCCCTTTGCACTAACTAGCCCCAGATACTTTTGCCTTTACTTGCATGCCCCAGGCTCTTGATCATATGGGAGTTTATTATTATTATTATTATTATTATTATTATTATTATTATTATTATTAATACCCCACCCATCTGGCTGGGTTTCCCCAGCCACTCTGGGCAGCTTCCAGCACATATAACAACATAAGAAAACACCAAACATTATTATTTTTGTCATTGCTACATTTGTTAGTTGCAGAGAGAGAGAGAGAGAGAGAGAGAGACCAGAGCACGCCAGGCACTCCTGTCTTCTACTGCCTCCCGCAGTTTGGTCAGACTCATGCTAGTAGCTTCGAGAACACTGTCCAACCATCTCATCCTCTGTCATCCCCTTCTCCTTGTGCCCTCCATCTTTCCCAACATCAGGGTCTTTTCCAGGGAGTCTTCTCTTCTCATGAGGTGGCCAAAGTATTGGAGCCTCAGCTTCAGGATCTGTCCTTCCAGTGAGCACTCAGGGCTGATTTCCTTCAGAATGGATAGGTTTGATCTTCTTGCAGTCCATGGGACTCTCAAGAGTCTCCTCCAGCACCATAATTCAAAAGCATCAATTCTTCAGCGATCAGCCTTCTTTATGGTCCAGCTCTCACTTCCATACATCACTACTGGGAAAACCATAGCTTTAACTATATGGACCTTTGTCGGCAAGGTGATGTCTCTGCTTTTTAAGATGCTGTCTAGGTTTGTCATTGCTTTTCTCCCAAGAAGCAGGCGTCTTTTAATTTCGTGACTGCTGTCACCATCTGCAGTGATCATGGAGCCCAAGAAAGTAAAATCTCTCACTGCCTCCATTTCTTCCCCTTCTATTTGCCAGGAGGTGATGGGACCAGTGGCCATGATCTTAGTTTTTTTTATTATCCCTCATCAAAAGCTCCCCCCCCCACACACAATGTGCTGTAACTCATAAAGACTCCAGACTACACTTCTCAATAAGGTACTTCGGATTTTTCACCCCCAAATAAGTTTTGGGTCACCCCCAAGGAAACATCTACATTACCTGCAGACCTGATCTTTTAAAAAACACCATGGCACCACATCCCAACCTACTGGGAGGGGGGTGTTAATTTTGGCACAGCACAAGCCATGGTCAGATATGCTCCCCTGGCCAGTAATTGCCAATATACATATCCATGAATGAGAAAATGGGGTGTGTGCAGCCATCCTCTCAAAGGGAATGGTCTCTTGGCCATTGATGCAGGATATGCGGGGTTCCCCCCCAGCTGAAACTTGGCAAAACTGGGTTCTGGCACCTCTTGGGTGGGCGCCATTGCCATTGCAGTGGTACCTCAGAAGTCAAACGGAATCCGTTCCAGAAGTCCGTCCGACTTCCAAAACGTTTGGAATCCGAGGTGCTGCTTCCGATTGGCTGCAGGAAGCTCCTGCAACCAATCAGAAGCTGCGGAAGTTGCGTCGGACGTTTGGGTTCCAAAGAATGTTCGCAAACCGGAACACTCACTTCCAGGTTTGTGGCGTTCAGGAGCCAAAACGGACGTGTATCAAGCCGTTCTGGATCCAAGGTACGACTGTGTAAGAAAACAAGGGAGGCATTCATGGTGAGTTCCAGCAGGCAGCTCTTTTTCTAGAGAAATAGTACTGCTCAACAACATATTTTTGGGTGCAGGGGCATATAAATTTCAGTTCCTCATTGAGGCTGAATGTGCAGATCTGTCTGTACAATCTTCCAATCTTCTGGGAACTAGAAGTGAGCTGCTTTTTAAAATGGGTTTAGTTGCCATATTCTATCAGCCTTCTCCAGCCTGTTGCCCTTTGGGAAGGGCCACGGCTCAGTGGCAGAACATCTGTTTTGCATGCAGAAGGTCCTCAGTTTGGTAGCTGGCAACTCCCAGGTAGGACTGGGAGAGACCCCTATCTGAAATCCAGTCAGCCTAGAGAATACCAAGCAACGATCCTGATCTGGTTTCTGGGAGCTTTCCTATCTTCCTAGACGTTTTGGGATCGAGTGAATTCCCCGCTCAGCTCACCAGGTGACCTTAGGCCAGCCAGCCAGCCTAACCTACCTCGAAGGGTTGTAGTGAGCATGAAGTGGGAAAAGAACCATGCACAGCACCTTGAGATCCTGTGAAGATAAAAGTTGTTTATAAATGTAAGAAATAAAAAACCAAAACTAAAAAAATAATAATCCCTTCTGGGATTAAACCTGGGACCATCTTCATGCAAAAAGAAGAAGAGTTTTTTTCTTCCATTGGGCAAAAGGGACCAACAATCTTTTGAAGTGTAGGGATTTCCAGAGGGCGGGGGGTCAGTCTTGATGGGATACTTTCCATTTTGGGATGCTTTGGATCGACTCCAAAAAGTGTGGCGTCTTGGCCTGGACCCTGCTTCAGAGACCTTGAGTCTGTGCATTTCTGCTTGCGAGGCAGATGCGACCCTGCGTGTGCTTTTTGCAAACAGGAAACCGACGCTGCGCACTCAGCAGCTTTTGGGTCTTCTGTTTCACGGAACGTTGCTTCTTGGAAGCAAGACGCCGGAACGTTTGTTAGCGCGCTGCTTGATAGAGAAGCAGTGAAGCACAATCGCCCTTTTGGATGTTCATCAGCCGCTTTCGGTTCCCCAGATGTGGTTTGACCAAGCGCTTGCTTCTTGTCAAGTTCCCTAAAAAAATATTGTTTCAGGGGAGGCCAGAGAGGTTTGGATAGAATACAAGAACAAAAACCACACGCCACACGCCGGCAAACATTTTTACCTACCGCAGGAGTAAAATGAGCATATGCATCACCAACGACGAATTCTGTTTTCAGCCATCTCGAACTAAGGCTGTGGAAATGCTATACATTTAAAGTGCATGGTTTCCCCCAAAGAATCCTAGGAACTGTAGTTTGTGAAGAATGCTGGGAACTGTAGATTGGTGAGATCTGGGAAACTCCCATTTCCCATAATTCTTTGGGGGGAGATTCAAGGACAATCCACGAAACATTTAAAGATTTCGGTGTGGTCTAGCATAGTATCAAAGTCATTTTATTTTTATTTGTAGACTACAGATAGATAGATATCTTTTCAAAACGAGAGCAAGAGCATGCCTTCTTTGTGTCTAGTTTGTCTCAAACTTGACCTAATATAAATGAGATTACCCGGCGGAAACAAGCTCACACCTCTTGTTGAAACAAAAATTTAAAAAATTCTTTCCAGTAGCACCTTAGAGACCAACTAAATTTGTTCTTGGTATGAGCTTTCGTGTGCATGCACACTTCTTCAGATATGAAAGCTCATACCAAGAACAAACTTAGTTGGTCTCTAAGGTGCTACTGGAAGGAATTTTTATTATTTTTATTTTTTTTGTTTTGACTATGGCAGACCAACACAGCTACCTACCTGTAACCTCATGTTGAGTTTGCATACATACTTAAGGTACATATATAAGGGGCTTGTTTATAATTATATTTTGGGAATCGTTCGTAGAATCATAGAATCGTAGAGTTGGAAGGGACCCTGAGGGTCATCTAGTCCAACCCCCTGCAATGCAGGAATCTCAACTCAAGCATCTGCGACAGATAGTCATCTAACCTCTGCTTAAAAGCCTCCAAGGAAGGAGAGTCCACAACCTCCTGAGGGAGACCATTCAAATGTCAAGTAGCTCTTAGTCACTGCATTGTTTTATACTTTTGGGTTGTCCAATGATCCACATCTGTCAACTTTCCCACTTTTTTAAGGGAAATTCCCTTATTCCGAATAGGATTCCCCGCAAGAAAAGGGAAAAGTTGACAGCTATGCCCACGATCATATTATAAAAGGGTAGGGCTCTATGCTATGAATCAAGCACTGCTAGGAGTAGTTTCCTTTCGTTTCCCAGTGTATTTCTCATAAATTAAAAAAAAAATTGGTGTGGCACAAGCAAATTTTTATTCTGAAAGTGTGACCCAGAGAAAAAAAAAGTTTGAGAACCACTGCTCTGGAAGGACAGCTGTGTTGGTCTGTTGTGCGGAAACAAGCAAATTTTGTTATGCATCTTTTGTTATGGTGCCCTCCAGATCTTTCAACTCTGCCTCCCATCAGCTGGCTGGTCCACAAAAGCTTGTGCCGTAATAATAACCCTGTATGCTGCTGGACTCCTGACCACCCATTGAGTAGCTGCGATCGCCTGCATTTGGCTGTCTAAATGCCCAGGTGCATGCGATCAGAGAGAGCCATTACGCAGAAGTGCACAACTTCACACGTCTTTTCGGCGTCTTCCCCTCCAGGCAGAAATTTCTGGCTGTTCCGCCAGCAGATCCTGAAGCAGCGAGAGCAGCGCGCGATGGAGGAGGCGTATCTTCGCCTGAGACAGCTGCCTCGGTTCCTGGTCCCAGGGATGTGGAGCGCTCCCCTCGAGAGCTTCATCCGGCAGCCCCTGGACCACTTCAACCGGCAGGAGCAGCGCACCTACAATCAGGTGCGAGGTCCTCGATGATCTGGCAACACCGATGGAACTTACTTGGGTTTATTATTCCAACTCATGCGCAACCACTCATTCTATGTGCCTATTTTATAGTTTTGCTTTTCATCTTTCAGTTTTCTTTTTTTTTAATAAAAAAATTATTTCATTTTCCAGATTAAAATTTTACATTCACATAACAACATAAAATATAAAAACAAGATTCCAGAGAATCTCCTGGACTTCCCTCCTCCCCTTTGTGGGTCTTATTCTTAGTCCTTTCCTTCTGCGTCTTTTATAAGAATCCAAATTTTTATATCTCTATCATATCCAAAGTTCATCATTATGTTACAAGTATTGTTGCAATCCCACTAACGATTTTAACTGTTTACAATGGTTTTTAAGATAAATTATAAATTTCCCCCATTCCTTATTAAAGTTTTGGTCCTCCTGATTTCTGATTCTTCCGGTCATTTTTGCCATTTCGGCGTAGTCCATCAACTTGATCTGCCATTCTTCTCTGGCAGGGACTTTATCTTCCTTCCATCTCTCGGCTAATAGCATCCGCACAGCCGTGGTCGCATATGTAAATAGTGTTTTCTGCTCCCTTGGAATTTCGGCACCTAGAATTCCTAAAAGAAAAGCTTCAGGTTTTTGAAACAAAAGTTATTTTAAACATTGTTTTCAATTCATTATATATCATTTCCCAGAATGCTTTTACTACCTTACACGTCCACCACATCATTTAATTTTCACCTGCTGTGATGATTGTTCCCTCTGTTTTATATACATTATAAAATTGTTATCATCATCATTATTATTATTATGCTTTTCATGTGCGGTGTGAATGTTGCCTTAGGCAAGCACACCCCCTCTATAGGGTCATGTTTTGGGGAGGGGGAGTCCCTTTCGCTCGTAGTGATGTTCCTTCTCTTCTTTACCTCCCTAAAACTCACAGCGATTCTGGATTAACCAGGAATTTTGGCGACGCCCCGACGGACCGGTCTTCCTCTTCATTGGGGGCGAGTCTGCCTTGTCGGTGTTTGATGTGTTGTCAGGTGGGTGTCATGCAACATCTCAGTTGCGGAGACTGGGGAACAAGGTCTCTTACATATTTGTTCATTCATTCATTCATGGCATTTCAACCCCACATATTTCTCCCAAGGTGGCATCCGTGGTTCTCTTCCTCCTCATTTAATCCCCTCAACAACCCTGTGTGGTAGGCTGAGAGGCAGTTACTGGCCCAGGTGAGCTTCTCAGCTGAGCAGGGATTTGAACCCTGCACTCCCAGATCCTAGCCCAACTCTAACCACTACACCACACTGTTTTTTTGAGATGGGACTCGCCTTCAACCACATTTGCAGTCCTCAAGGCTCCGCCCTGGATTGACTGGAGGCATACGGAGTGACCCCGAGGACGTACAACGTTCCTGCGCCAATGCTAGGATGGTTTTGTCGTCACAAATTCCTGTGAATGGTGTCCATGCGTCTTTTGTCAACATTTAAGCTTTAATTTAAAGTTGCTGGCAGTCGCCGGTATGCAGAGCGCTGTTGTTCTCCTGTCCAGCTTGCAGGCTGCATCCACACCGTAATAAGAATAAATAATAATTTTATTGTTTGTGCTCCGCTCATTTGACTGGGTTGTCCCAGCCACTCTGGGCGACCATACATTTAAAACGCTACGAAACCACTTTTAACAATTATGGTTTTCCCCCCAAAAAACTGTGGGAGCTGTCACTTGTTAAAGGTGCCGAGAGTTGCCAGGAGGAGAATTACAATTCCCAGCTCTTCCCTGTGAAGAAAGATGGACTGTTGAACCACGCTGAGAATTGTAGCTTCGGGAAAAGAATAGGGGTCTCCTATCCTCTATAGTCTTCCTTTAGAACCTGAACAATACATTTAAAGCAGTATCATATCACTTTAAACCAGAGTTTCCCAAACTTGGGTCTCCAGCTGCTGCCGGACTACAACTCCCATCATCCCTAGCTAGCAGAACCAGTGGTCAGGGATGATGGGAGTCATAGTCCAAAACCAGCAGGAAACCAAAGCTTGGGAAACCCTGCTTTAAACATTCAGGCCTTCCTCCCAGAGAATCCTGGGAACTGTAGTTTGTTAAGGGTGCTTAGAAGGCCTGCTATTCCCCTTCCACAGCTACAATTCCCAGAGTGGTTTCCCAGTTAGTCCCTCTTCCTAGGGAACTCTGGGAATTATAGCTCTGTGAGGGCAGTAGGCAGGATCTCCTAGCCCTCTTCACGAACTACAGCTCCCAGAATTCTTTGCAGGAAGCCACAACTGTTTAAAGTGGTATCGCAGCGCTTTAAACGTATGGTGTGAACGTGGCCAGAGAGAGACCTATCCCCCCGTTTCTCTCTCCGGTTTTAGGACACCACGTGGAGCTGGCCCAGAAGTACGGAGCTCTGGTGGCGGCCCTCGAACACCGTTTCTATGGGGCCAGCATCAACCCCGATGGGCTGCAGGATCACAACCTTCGGTTCTTGTCCAGCCAGCAAGCGTGAGTTGGCACCTGTGACTCGTATTGCAAACCCTGCTTGCGTTTCCATAATACCATAACATTTCTTTAAATGTTTTACAAAACGCTTCCATTCCTCCAAAAACGTTTCCTTCATTTTTAACCTCTAATTTTGCCTTGCCGTTTCTGCACGCTCTGTCAGTTTTATCTTTTCGTTGGCATCTCGCCTCCTTCCCATTTTTTGAGCGCATATCGTTCTTGCCGCTGTCGTGGCATGCATACCTGTAAATAAATTGCCTTAAGTCGATTGCCCTCTTAATTGCAAGCAAATAATCAAGGGAGGTTGGGGACGTCTGGGAGTGTGCCTCTGATTGCAAAGCTCTGCTGTCTCCTTTTGCAGGTTATCTGACCTGGCCTCCTTCCACCACTTCGTCACCCAGAAATTCAACCTGACATCCAACAACACCTGGATTTGCTTCGGAGGCTCCTACCCAGGCTCCCTGTCTGCCTGGTTCAGACTCAAGGTGGGGACCACAAGATCGCCAGTAGGGGCCAATAGGAACCAATACGGATTTACGTATAAGCTAAACAAGCTATAGCTTAGGGCTCCACTCTCTTGGCCACCCCCGCCCCAAAAAAAAATTAAAGGGAAAAAAACCTGGATGTACATTTCCAAAATATAAGATAAAAAACAAATAAAATAAAACCTACATACAGCAACAGTGTTTTGTGTTGTGTAGGCTCCTATGATGTAAGTAATGGGCCCTGCCTGCTAGCCTGCTCCCTAAAATATCACTGGTTTGCTCATTTCTATATATAGGGTGCCTACATTCTGCATGGACTGGTTGCATGGCAACATGTGCAAATGGCTTTAGATACCTATTAGGTCCATAAATTACCATATAGCATATATTCAACACAAAAAACAGCGACAATTTGTTGTTGACAAAGGACAGCTGGACATATAAAGGGCCCCATTACCTTCAGTAGCTTAGGGCCTCATCAAACCTAAATCCGGCCCTGCGACAGGGGGAGCTGAGTCAGACCATTGGGTCCATCTTGCTCAGAACTGCTTACTCTCGAGTAGCAGCGGCATTCCAGGAATTCAGATGGGGGAACATTCCCCACTCCTACCTGGAGATGCCAGGGATTGAACCTGGGATTTTCTGCTTCCCACGCTCTGGGGCTTTTGGTGAACTGGGACGCTCTTGTGGCCACTGTGTCAGTTTGCATTTCTTAGTGCAGAAAGTGTTGATCTGATTTGAAGAGAGATCTCTCCTATTCTAATTAATTGGAGAGGGTTCTGGAAGCTTCTCTTTGTGAAAGAAACAAGCAGAAGGTTCATGGTGTTTGGGTTATTCCTTCAGAGAAGCTAGTGCAGCTGGTTTAAAGTGGTTCTCATATCTCTTTCTGTCAGGTCACGCTGACTATAAAAGTAGAGCCAGAAGAAGCCTGGACTTCACTTTCTCCTTCTATCTCTCTTTTCCTTCTGGTGTGTTCCGTACATAGATAGTGTTAAGGTTTAGACTTAATTATAAGTTATCGTAAGTTTAAGTTAAGTCTGCTGCAACTGGACTTCTTATGGAAAGTGCCAATCCTGAATGTATTGGATTTGTGACCGTTATGCTCATTTGCCTTCAGCAGCAGCAAAGCTCTGCCGGATGAAATAGAATTGCCTCTGGTCTGGTTTTTGGGAATCCTGCAACGTGTTTAATTTTTTAATCTGCTAACTATACATTGGAATCTACTCTGGATTCAATGACACACTGCTTGTGGTCTTCTTTGGCGATCCCTCGTAGCCGAGTAAGATTGCCTTGCATGAACACAATCTCAAAAGTGAGTCCGTAAGTGACTGCGGAGGCCAATTCTGGATCCACACGTCCATTTCTCTCTCTCTCTCTCTCTCTCTCTCTGTTCCAGTTTCCCCACCTGGTCTTTGCTGCTGTTGCTTCTTCTGCACCCGTCAGAGCCCAGCTGGATTTCACAGGCTACCTTATGGTGAGTTCTTGGCAAAGAAAACAGGTGGTCTTTTTGAGTTTACGGAAAGCCCTCAGAACTCCTTGAGTGCCTCTCAAATGATGATCACACGATGGCCAAAAGTTGAACTCAGCCTCGGTCAACCGGAAAGGCCTCCAGATATTTGGACTATAACTCCCATCAGCGCTGGCAGGTGCTGATGGGAGTTGTAGTCCAAATGTCACCAGTTTTGACTCGAAAGGAAATTATTCCCTGCCCCCCCCCAAAAAAAATAGTGAAGAGGAAAAAGCTGGAATTAATACCATAGTGTGAATCATCACATCTCTTTCTTGGGTTTCGAGTGTAATGCTCAGACCATGCCTGAAACCCCATGCGGCTGTCCAGAGGACAGGATCACACTTCAAAATGACCTTAACAGATTAGACAACTGGGCCAAAGCAAACAAGATGAATTTTAACAAGGAGAAATGTAAAGTACTACACTTGGGCAAAAAAAATGAAAGGCACAAATACAGGATGGGTGACACCTGGCTTGAGAGCAGTACATGTGAAAAGGATCTAGGAGTCTTGGTAGACCACAAACTTGACATGAGTCAACAGTGTGATGCAGCAGCTAAAAAAGCCAATGCAATTCTGGGCTGCATCAATAGGAGTATAGCGTCTAGATCAAGGGAAGTAATAGTACCACTGTATTCTGCTCTGGTCAGACCTCACCTGGAATACTGTGTCCAGTTCTGGGCACCACAGTTCAAGAAGGATACTGACAAGCTGGAACGTGTCCAGAAGAGGGCAACCAAAATGGTCAAAGGCCTGGAAACGATGCCTTATGAGGAACGGCTTAGGGAGCTGGGTATGTTTAGCCTGGAGAAGAGAAGGTTAAGGGGTGATATGATAGCCATGTTCAAATATATAAAAGGATGTCATATAGAGGAGGGTGAAAGGTTGTTTTCTGCTGCTCCAGAGAAGCGGACACGGGGCAATGGATTCAAACTACAAGAAAGAAGATTCCACCTAAACATTAGGAAGAACTTCCTGACAGTGAAGAGCTGTTCGACAGTGGAATTTGCTGCCAAGGAGTGTGGTGGAGTCTCCTTCTTTGGAGGTCTTTAAGCGGAGGCTTGACAGCCATCTGTCAGGAATGCTTTGATGGTGTTTCCTGCTTGGCAGGGGGTTGGACTGGATGGCCCTTGTGGTCTCTTCCAACTCTATGATTCTATGATTAACAACTTTGTCCTTATCCCCTCCTGACCTGTCTCTCTTTGGCTTTTTCCTCTCCAGGTTGTTGCCGCAAGTCTGTCCAATCCAGTGGTCGGTGGTTCCAAAGAGGTGGGGTTTAAAATATTTTTCCAAATGACTCGTCTTTTGGCTGTGTGGCAAGCTGCAGCCGTTAAAAGTGGTTTTGTTAACGCTTTAAATGCATAGTGCGGACACATCCCTGCTTTTTGCTGCCTGTCGTGTGCTGCGCCCCCCCCCCCTGCCCGGTGTTTCCTTTTTTAAAAAACTAATTTTTATTTGATTTCAGAAAAAAATAAACTAACAACAACAGCAACAACAAACTTTTATTTTTATCCTGCCCTCCCCGGCTGAGACAGGGCTCAGGGCGGCCAACATCAAATATATAACATTGGTATAAAATCAAACATTATTTAAATTACCTCCTAAAAACAAGTCAGGATCAAATTAAAACAAAGTCAATTAAAAATCCATACAAAGCAATTGCTCTGAATCTTAAGACTCCCCCCCCCATCCCCTCCATGGGCCTCACATCAATATTTACAACTGCATCAGTCCATTATCCACATTTTTTATCCATCTAAATTGTCCATAGTTTTTGTTACTTTACAAGTGTGATTAAAACCGTGCCAATGTTTTCATCTGCTTACCATGGTCTCCTAAATAAATTATAAAATGTCCCCATTCTTTTTTCAAAGTTCCCGTCCTCTTGGTTCCTGAGCTTCCCGGTTAATTTGGCCATTCTTCCCTGGTCGGGATTATTTCTTCCTTCCATCTCTGGGCTAATAACACCCATGTAGTTGTTGTCGCATACGTGAAAAGTCTTTTCTGGTCCTTTAGAATCTTGGCGCCTATAATTCCTAGTAAAAAAAAGCTTCTGGTTTTTTAAACAAACATTATTTTAAACATTTTTTTCATTTCATTATATATCATCTCCTAGAAAGTTTTTGTTACCTTACACACAGGGTGGATTTGATTCGAATCAAATCAATTTAAATCACGATTTAAAGCATGATCAGTAGTCAGTAAGACTTGATTTAAATCAATTGTTTTTATAGAAAGACTCATATAACCTTAATATTTACAACCAGAGGAAGGTTTCATTTTTGGAATAATAAATTTTCAGAGTAGTTTTTACAGTTATATCAAAAATTACTGATTTGGTTATACTATTAGAAATACATAGACAGATAATTATGAAATTATTGTGAGGTTTAATAAGTTAACTGTTTATATTTGGACAACTTTTCTGCTGTACTTTATTGGAAGGAGAAAAATAATCATTTCCTTAATAACAATTTAAACAATTTATTTAACTAAAACAATAACATTATAGCATATGTATCCATGTTTGTTAACTGATGTGGTTAAACAATTTAAAAAAACAAAAACTTAGACTGAGTTTTAGCACACATGAAAAACTTAAAACAAATCCTTATTTCCTGATGAATAGCCTTTGGACTATAATGTCACTTAAATAGAAAACTATCTTTCGAAAAAAAATTCCTCCATAAGCATTTTATTTTAATATAGTCATACCTTGGGTTGTGATCGCTGCGGGTTACGTTTACTGGACAATTTTTTATTTTTTAAATATATTTTAATTTTTTTAAAAAAATCATTGATTTTATCCACCCCGCTTACAAGTCCATCACATATGATAAAAGGTACCCTGTGTTTCCTCACCTTCCTTTTTGCTTTCCTCGCAGTGCATGGAGGCCGTGGCTGACGGCTTCTCTGCTGTGGACGCCCTGATCCAAGATGGAGCCCTGGCCAAGCTGGCGAAGGACTTCCGCTCCTGCCAGGAGTTGGAGGGCTCCAGCGACTGTGTGGAGCTGGTGTCCAACCTGGCCGACATCTTTATGCTGGCTGTGCAGTACAACAACGAATACATGGAGTGGAGCACCATCGACAACTTTTGTGGTCTCATGACCAACAACAAGACTGGCTCTGCCTACCAGAGACTTATGGCAGCCAACAACGTAAGCCTGCGTCTCGGTGGGCGGGAGTGTTGGGAATGACGCTTTTCATCCGGCGGGCTCGCAGCATCGCCGCTGATAGCGGCAGCAGAGCGACAGCAGCGGCGGGAGCCCAGCGACAGAGTGCGCACACGCGACATCTCACGCGTGCGCACTCCGTCGCTGGGCTCCTGCTGCTGCTGCCGCTTCCGCAGCGACTTTGCGAGCCCGCCGGATGAAAAGGCGGCTTGGGGGCAGCTGCCGATCGCGCACGGCAGCCCCCCCAAGCCGCTTTTTCACTCAGAGGGCTCGCAAAGTCGCTGCGGAAGCGGCAGCAGCAGCGGGAGCCCAGCGACGGAGTGCGCACGTGCGACATTTTGCTCAGACATCACGATGCAATGTCACGGCACCCCGCCCCCAGGGGGGTGCCTCCTCTGTGCTGCCGCCCCGGGCGCCGCGGAGCCTCCCTCCGCCCCTGCGGCGGCGGCTACACGGGCCACATGACGAGGTCTGGCGGGCCGGATTCGGCCCACAGGCCTTGTGTTTGACACCCGTGCTATATGGTAATTTATGGACCTAATAAGTATCTAAAGCCAGTACGTTTCTGAGCACAATTCAAAGTGTTGGTGCTGACCTTTAAAGCCCTAAACGGCCTTGGTCCTGTATACCTGAAGGAGCGTCTCCACCCCCATTGTTCAGCCCGGACACTGAGATCCAGCACCGAGGGCCTTCTGGCGGTTCCCTCACTGTGAGAAGCAAAGCTACAGGGAACCAGGCAGAGGGCCTTCTCGGTAGTGGCACCCGCCCTGTGGAACGCCCTCCCATCAGAGGTCAAAGAGATAAGCAACTACTTGACATTCAGAAAATACCTGAAGGCAGCCCTGTTTAGGGAAGTTTTTAATCTGTGATATTTAATGCAGGGGTGTCAAACTCAAATTCATCGGGGGCCGCATCAGCAGTTTGGTCACCCTCAAAGGGCCGGTTGTATCTGTAGGACTATGTGTCCACTCTTTATTATCATAAATTATTGTCACTGCATTCAATTATGACTGTTTTTTGTAATAATGTCGCGCGTGCGCACTCCGTCGCTGGGCTTCCGCTGCGACTTTGTGAGCCCTCTGAGTGAAAGGGGGGGGGGCCTGCCGCGCGCGATCGGCAGCTGCCCCCAAGCCGCCTTTTCATCCGGCGGGCTCGCAGCATCGCCACTGATAGCGGCAGCAGAGCGACAGCAGCGGCGGGAGCCCAGCGACGGAGTGCGCACGCGCGACATCTCACGCGTGCGCACTCCGTCGCTGGGCTCCCGCTGCTGCTGCCGCTTCCGCAGCGACTTTGCGAGCCCGCCGGATGAAAAGGCGGCTTGGGGGCAGCTGCCGATCGCGCACGGCAGCCCCCCCCCTTTTCACTCAGAGGGCTCGCAAAGTCGCTGCGGGAGCCCAGCAACGGAGTGTGCACGCGCGACATTTTGCGCATGCGCACTCAGTCCTGACGCCGGGCAGCGCAGAGCCTCCCTCCACCCCTGCGGCCGGCGGCGGCTACACGGGCCACATGACGAGGTCTGGCGGGCCGGATTCGGCCCGCGGGCCTTGTGTTTGACACCCATGTTTTAATGTATTTTAATATTTGTTGGAAGCCGTCCAGAGTGGCTGGGGGGACCTGGACCAGATGGGCGGGGTACAAATAAAATTATTATTATTATTATTATTATTATTATTATTATTATTATTATTTGCACATAACAAAAAACACTGTTGCTGTATGTAGGTTTTATTTTATTTGTTTTTTATCTTATATTTTGGAAATGTATATCCATGGTTTTTTCCCTTTAATTTTTTTGGGGGCCCCCCCAAGAGAGTGGGGCCCTAGGCTATAGCTTGTTTAGCTTATATGTAAATCCGTCACTGCACCCACTTCTCTTCTTTTTGAAAGGTGTACTTGGACGGCATGAACATGACATGCACAGAGAACAATCACACACAGGCCCTGCAGGAACTACGCAGCACATTCATCTCCACGTCGGGCGTGGGCATCAGGCAGTGGTACTTCCAGACATGTACAGAGTTCGGATACTGTAAGTGAGAGTTAACGTTTTGCCCTCTCCTCTCCTCCTCCTCCTCCTCCTCCTCCACATATTATTATTATTATTATTATTATTATTATTAATTATTAATTATTCACCCTAAGGTCCTGGGGTGGATTATTTGTGTTGGTGCAGAGATGAGAGTTCGTTTGTCTCAAATTAGGCTAAATGAGATTGCCTGGCGCAAAAGCGAGCTCACACCTCTCATTGAGCTTGTATGCATACAGGTGAAACTCAAAAAATTTGAATATCATGGAAAGGTTCATTTCTTTCAGTAACTCAACTGAAAAGGGTGAAACTAATATACGAGATAGACTCATGACATGCAAAGCGAGATATGTCAAGCCTTTATTTGTTATAATTGTGATGATTATGGCGTACAGCTGATGAGAACCCCAAATTAACAATTCAACTTTGGGGTTTTCATCAGCTGTGCACCATAATCATCACAATTATAACAAACAAAGGCTTGACATATCTCGCTTTGCATGTCATGAGTCTATCTCATATATTAAACTCCAGTAGCTAATGAAAACAATTGCTTACATAAATGGACTTTTCCACAATATTCTAATTTTTCGAGTTTCACCTGTATAATAAGTACCCCGCCCATCTGGCTGGATTTCCCCAGCCACTCTGGGCGGCTTCCAACAAAAATAAGGGCTGCCTTCAGGCTTGTCAGGTAGTTGTTTATACCTGTGATGGGAGGGCGTTCCACAGGGCGGGCGCCACTACCGAGAAGGCCCTTGCCTGGTTCCCTGGTTTTGCTTCTCGCAGTGAGGGAACCGACAGAAGGCCCTCCGTCACGTTTTTGTGCATCTGCAGCACCAACACTTTGAATTGTGCGCTTGGGAGCCAATGTTCCGGCTGCCCCACGATCATATTATAAAGCAGTTGTGCTCTGTGTTACAAAATGAGCACGGCTGAGAGCTGTTTCTTTTCGTTTTCCAACCTCCACACCTGTATCGAGAAAAGATTTGGTGCGGCGTAAGCAAATTGTGAACACCCAGCCCAAACCCCTATTCTGAAAGTGTGGCCCAGAGGAAAAACACTCATCCCCCACCACCACTTTCTGGGCCCAGGAGGAAGGAGCGGAACCACTTTGAGAACCACTGAAGGATGTTATGGTCTTGGGGGCTGCCCCAGAGAAGGCCCTGTCCTGGACCTCCACCCCTGAGCTTATTGAGTCCAACAAATTGTTATTCAAGTGCGGGAAAAAGGTTTGAGAACCTTTCCCCCAGAGAAGGCCCTGTTTGCATTGCTCCCCGCGGACATAGGTGGCCTCAGCCCTGCCTTTTGCATTTTATTTCTTTCGCTCTAGACCAAACCTGCGATGATCCTGCCTGCCGTTTCTCCCGCTTCATGAACCTGACGACTCAGCTTGATACCTGCCGAGAGGTCTTCGGCATCCACTCTCAGGCTGTCCAGGAGGCTGTGTCCTTCACCAACGACTACTATGGGGCCGATCGCCCCAAAGCCAGCCGCGTCCTCTTCGTGAACGGTACGGAGGGTGGGGAGGTGTAGGGCCCTCTCAGACGCCCGTGTAGTTGCGAGAGAGGAAGAGACCGCAGCTCGAAGCCTATGGAGAGCCCCGTTTTGTCAAACCAAATATTTATGTGGCTGGTTGTGATTGCTTGTTGCCGAGGAGAAAAAAAGCACTCTACACATGCTCAGAGGCAGATTTCCCCCTTCACTGTGAGGGGTGTGTAGGATTTCTCACCGTTTGATAGTGGAACAAATTCTTTAACCAGGCCTTTGGCTCATTGACACCCGATGCCCTTTTAAAATGTGTAGTGGGGGGGGGGTTATTGGGAGGTTTTTGTTTTTACAGTGGTACCTCTGGTTACGTACTTAATTAGTTCCGGAGGTCCTGAAACTGTTCTTAACCTGAAGCACCACTTTAGCTAATGGGGCCTCCCGCTGCTGCTGCGCCGCCAGAGCACAATTTCTGTTCTTATCCTGAAGCAAAGTTCTTAACCTGAAGCGTTATTTCTGGGTTAGCGGAGTATGTAACCTGAAGCGTATGTAACCTGAGGTACCCCTGTATTATGTATTTTCTTTTTTATAGATCTGTGCATATAAAGTGGTATACAAATTTAATTAACAACAGACTCCTTCAGGAGGTGGTGGACTCTTCCTTTCTTGGGAGTTTTTAAGCAGAGGTTGGGCGGTCATTTGTCATGCGTGATGATCATATGTGATTTATGATCGTGTATGTTGAGATTCCTGCATCACAGGAGGTTGGACTAGATGATCCTCAGGGTCCCCTCCCACTCACCAATCCTATGATTCCCTTTCTCCTCCTTCCCATTTTTTGCACGGACAGAACGAGAGCTATACAAAGGCAATTTCATTTCAAAATCCTAAACCAAGGAGGTCTGTCATCTGAAGTGGATATATGAATAAATACCCATTGGGTTGCACCCAACTAAGTTTTACTCACAGTAGCCCCATAGAAATAAAAGGGCCTGATTTAGTAGTGCCCATTAATTTCAATGGGTCTACTCTGAGTAGGATATGTTAGGGTCATTCTTAGTGTGTCTACTCTGAAAAGAACTTAGTTGGATGCAACTGTAGTTTGGAGCAGAGAAGGAAACCTTCACCAGTTTTTAGTGAATGACATTGGGGGAGCATTCATTGGGGGCTGCCCTTCAAACTGTCCCAGAAACTCCAGTGGGTGCAGAATGCTGCAGTGAGGCTCCTCATGGGGTCCTTGCCATGGGAGCATATTCACCCAGTGCTTTACCAGTTGCACTGGCTCCCGGTGGAGTATCAGGTCAGGTTTAAGGTGCTGGTTTTGACCTTTAAAGCCCTATACGGCCTAGGACCCTTGTACTTATGGGACCGCCTCTCCTGGTATGTCCCACAGAGGACCCTAAGGTCCATGAATAATAATAGCTTAAAGGCCCCGGGCCCTAAAGAAGCCAGACTATATCCTCCACCAGGGCCAGGGCCTTTTCAGTGATGGCTCCGACCTGGTGGAATGCTCTGTCCCAAGAGACCAGGGCCCTGCAGGACTTGATCTCCTTCCGCAGGGCCTGTAAGGCAGAGCTATTCCGCCTGGCCTTCAATTTGAATTAGCTTGATCCCCTATTCCCTTTTCCCTTTCCTTTTCTATGAAGGAACCCTTCTGGGACCCCACATTTAAACTCTTCCCTGGTCTCCTTGCTGGCCCTAGCAGGACCAACTTGGCCAGTTAGCCCTGGTGATCATTTGATGTTTAGTGACTGGGGTCCCCCCCAAATGACCCCTGAATGTTTGAATTTTATTGACATTGATGCGGCATTTATGTTGTATTTTATGCTGTTTTTATGCTGTTTTTAAGTCGCATTTTAATAAATGTTTTACACTTGCTGTTAGCCGCCCTGAGCCCGGTTTTTAAACTGGGAAGGGCGGGGTATAAATGAAAATTTGTTGTTGTTGTTATTATTGTTATTATTGTTATTATTATTATTATTATTTTATTATTTAAATGGCTGCAAAACATGGAAGGTTGCTTCCTCCTTACACAGTCTTAGGTGTATGCTGTGTTGGACTAGAGACCCCATCTGCAAGTGTTATATTTTTGTGTTGTGGAGTGCCATCCAAAGGCAGTGTGGTGTAGTGGTTAAGAGCGGTAGACTCGTAATCTGGTGAACCGGGTTTGATTCCCTGCTCCTCCACATGCAGCTGCTGGGTGACCTTGGGCTAGTCACACTTCTTTGAAGTCTCTCAGCCCCACTCACCTCACAGAGTGTTTGTTGTGGGGGAGGAAGGGAAAGGAGAATGTTAGCCGCTTTGAGACTCCTTCGGGTAGTGATTGTTATGAGACTTCCCGCGGGGGCAAGTTGTGAGACTGACCCCCAGGGCGGGACGAAGCCTCTGTGCCTTCCTGGCTACTCGAGTCCAGGGGCACATTAGTAATATGTGATTGTTCCCAGCGTCAAGAACAACACACACAAGCCAGTGAAGGCTAGAACTACTTTATTGCAGTTAAAATGCAGAGTATGCCTCTGCGTAGCCAGCTCATGAATTCAGAGCTGTCTATAATTGCGTCCAGCATCTCTGAGCCAGAACTGAAAGTAAGAATACAACAGTACATTACAATAACATCACATGTGTGGGAAGCTATAAGGCTGGTGGCTTTCCCACAGGATGAAAACATGACTCATAGTCAAGTGACCTCGCTTCTTGCAGCTCGGTTTGTAATAATATCACAACAGTGATAAGGCGGGATATCAAATCCAAACTCTTCTTCTTCTTCTTCTTCTTCTTCTTCTTCTTCTTCTTCTTCTTCTTCTTCTTCCTTCAAGCTGGGACACAGCTCTTTGGCGTCCGCAGCATTTGTGATAGGGAGTGTTGTCTATATACTCCACTTTTCCCACCACCTGAGAAACACTTCCGTGGCCGCATTGTAGGAGCCTTGGATCATGTAATTTTCCCAACTTGCCATAATGAAGGTATTGGGGATCGTGGGGGAATTCATTTCCCTAGTACGGTATTATTCTGTGAGCCGCCCTGAGACCCCCAGTTATAGGGCGGTATATGAATGAAATCAATCAATCAACACATTTTCCATTGAGTTCGTAGGAGCAACATTGTTCCCCCCATCCTGACATCAGAAGTTAGCTTCTGAGATCTGCCTCTCCCATTGGATCACACTTGCGAGTCAGTTTACTTTCTCTCCTCCTTGGTGTTTGATCACTGCCTTCTCTCCCCAGGCGACATAGATCCTTGGCATGCCCTGAGTGTCCTCAAGAACCAGTCCCGCTCCGAACGGGCCATTTTAATCAACGGCACTTCCCACTGCGCCGACATGATGACACCCAGCCCCCGGGACCCACTGCCCCTTGTCCATGCCAAAGAGGTGAGAACGGCCCGTGGATTCTCCCTTGAATGTTCCGGGGGTAGGAGGTGGTATGGGCGGCGGGGGGGAATAGCTTGGAACCCAGAACCCTTTTAAGGAAGTTCCACTTCCTTTAACCTGTCCTTTAACCTGGAGGCAATACAGGGAAGAATTAGAGTGCAGAACCCTTTTAGGAAAGTTCTGTTTCTTCCTGTGAAAATGTGATTAACCTCTTGGTCCATGAACCTTGTAGTGGGGTTGAAGAGCTGGAAATATTGCCAATATATTTTACTTCCGGCAACCAATGCGCCCCTTAAGTTTCAGATAATACATAGGTAAAGGTAAAGGGACCCTTGACAGTTAGGTCCAGTAGCAAACGCCTCTGGGGTTGCGGCCGAGGGAACCGGTGCACAGCTTCCGGGTCATGTGGCCAGCATGACTAAGCCGCTTCTGGCGAACCACAGCAGCGCACGGAAACGCCGTTTACCTTCCCGCCAGAGTGGTACCTATTTATCTACTTGCACTTTGATGTGCTTTTGAACTGCTAGGTGGGCAGGAGCTGGGACTGAGCAACGGGAGCTCACCCCGTTGCGGGGATTCGAACCGCCGACCTTCTGATCGGCAAGCCCTAGGCTCTGTGGTTTAACCCATGGCCCCACCCGCGTCCCAAATACATGGGTAGACAAGTCTAAAAAGCCCCAGACACAAATATTCACGGCCCTCTGGCAGCTGTGGTAGCTCATGTACCAGAAATAATGTACCTGTATTTAGCGTTAACTCTGGAAATGTATTCTCAATTCTGACCCAACTAAGTCTCCTGATGTATATTTTGCTCCCCACAAATGCCTGCTTGTTAAGGTTTTAGTCTTGTTTTAATTGTTTTTGCTTTTAATTAATGTGCAAAGTACCTTGAGATGGTGGTTTAGAAGGTGGTTAATAAATCAACGGCAGTAATAAAAATGGAAACAATTGTCCCTGAATTAGGAGGACAGCCTATAAATCAGGGTTCTATTTAGGAGTCTGGCCAACCTTGGTTCTGTTTTCTCTCTCTCCCCACTCCCTCCATACAGCAAATCTCCTTGCAGGTTGATGAGTGGCTGAAGTTAGCGAGAAAGATAAATCAAGGCAGCTGAGGGGCCAAATGAGAAGATGGTTTGCCAGCCAAAACCTCTGTCGCCTCTCCTTGGAGAAAGACTGCTTGCTCCTGCCTTCTCTTAGAGACTCACAAAACATCTTTGCATCACCTGGGAAATAACTACGTGGCACAAATGACTGTTTTGTTTTTTTAAAAAAAGCTTCAATTTCCAAATACAGATTTATTTATTTTTAATACCCTTGATTCTTCACTGTTGTTGATGATGATGGTTGTCGATGGAGCTGGATTTCATAGCATGTGGAAGATGGGAGTGTCAAGAAGGATACCAATATATATATATTTCTTTTCTTTTACTGGTTTTTGCTCCTCTGCAGTCTGGCTTGTGGGATGGCGAAGCTTTTCCCATCGCTGTATCTCCGTGGCAGGAGAAAAATGTCTGCTTCGTTTCTGTGCGGCAGACTGCGGGTTAAAGGCCGTTTGTTCCAGGGGGCAGGGCAGAAAGTTTGCAACGAAAGGTGGGAAAACCGGGAGCTGTAAAAACCCTCCTCTGTGGAGGTCTGCTGGAATCCGCTTCCCGAAGCAGCAGAAAACGTATTTTGCATGCAGAGTTTAATAAAACCTAATCATGACTTGGTACAGGCAACTCCCAATTTAGGCAGGGGGTTGCGATCTGGGCCTCCCTGCGTGTAACTGGAATTGCGTATATTGGGAGCACCCTGGAGGGGCAGCGGGGCTTGCAGAGATGATGTGTGGGGGACTGAGGAGGAATGGTGGAGACAGTCAGGATGTCCTACACACAAGTAGAGCCTTGGCAGAGATACAGGCCCAACTGGCATGTTCCCTCCCTCCTGGGCGATCGTTCAGGAGCTTCAAAAGCATTCCTCAGCCCGAACATCACAGCCACTGATGCCAGAAGACATCAGCACACTCAGGGATCCGCAGAGGTTTGCACAGTTGCGTAACAGAACTCAGCAACTCAGCATTTAGGCTAATCTATTTACACATAAATACACACGGAGCACTGCGACATGGCTCCCTCTCTCTCTGGCATCAGACAGCAAAGAGAATGAACAAAGGACAATAGTCCCACTTCAGGGAACACAGTAAGACAAACACCCTGTCTTCCATCACTTCCCGTTCCTGTGGAATCAAAACACACACCCGGTTATGTGATAGACAACAAACCCATGACTGCACACAGGGAATGAATCTCCAACAGAGACCGCCTCCCCAGCAGGAAGACAGTATAGATTTACAACAGTGGTTTGCAGGAGGTCACTGCTCAGAGGCAGATGAGGGGAAAAGTTGGGAAATAATGGGAGAGGAGGAGGCAGAGCCGGAGCAGCTGGCTGACATGTTATCACGAGAAAGCATTCCAGCCCCCCCCCCCCGAACCCGGTGATCACTGGAAGTAGGAGAGCAAAGGGCTTGGAGACAATGGCCCTAAGTGGCAACCATAGAGGGGGTGGTGCTGTTGACGAATGAGGAAGTAGGTGAAAAGGGGGGTGGAGATTTACCCGGAGCAACACCATTACTACAAGAGGCTGCATTTTGTAAGCCTCTCTCTGTGAATATTAAACAAACAACATTGGTAAGAACTTTCCTTTCTCTTATCCATTCCTGGCAAGCTACCGTAGGGGGTTCGGATCCTCTGAAGCCTGACACCGGCTGGCGAGGAAACCCCTCCCTCAAGGGGCTGGGCGAACAGGAATCAACAGCCGCAAAGGGATAAAAAGCCATGCTCCCATGCCAAGGAGGTAAAAGGACCAAAATCCATAAAAACAAAAAACAAAACCAAAGAAAAACAAAACCAAAGGCAGGACACTGCCCAATGGCTGCCCCATTGTCTCTAGAGGCTGGTTTATAAAGCCAACATCTCCAAATCTTGGGACTGAAGGTGCATTCACAGATACAGGTTCGCCGCTTGGTGACTGGAGTTCCAGATCACGGTTTGCACGTGAGCAAGGATGGATTGGAGGCTGCTGCGGCTTCCCCAATTTTCAAATGGTCATTTCGAAAGCGGCCGCTGAGTGGACGTCCGTGGCTGCGCTGGTGGTGTCTCGTACGTGTCCTTGCTCGTCCACAAGCAGCTCCTCCCTCGAGAAAGTTTCCATCTCCAGCTGCAACTCCTTCAGGTCCTGGATCTCCAACGCGAGGGTGTAGAGATGGCGGAAAAGCGCCTGGTCGGCCCACCGCAATCTCAGCTGCACGGCAAAGAAAGCAACCATTTTCATTCTCTTTTATCGTTGTCCTGGCAATATAAGCACGACAAGGGCTGTATACACACCATGCATTTAAAGCAATCTGCCCCCACAAAGAATCAGGGGAAACATTTAAGCCTCTTGCAGAGCTACAGTCCCCAGCACCCTGAACAAACTACAGATCCCAGGATTCTTGGGGAGCAACACACTTTAAATGTGTTTGCAAATGTGTGTTGTGCACATAGCCCGGAGAAGTTTTATCATGTACCCAGAAGCAACTTTAGCCCACGTTGCTTGAAATTTTTGGGTCTGGCAGACCCAATTTGAGTCGCGTGACTCAAAATTGGTTAAATTTTTGTTGTCTATATTTCAACGGTCCCAAAGTTTGTGAGTCAGCGGCGCCCCCCGGTGGTGACCCAGACCTTGTTGCTGGTTGCGAAGGGCCCCCCCATAACAATTCAAGCTTCAGGGCCCCCAAAATATAGGTCCACCACTGGCCAAGTTTCCTCATCGAGGCAAGACGGTTTACACCGATCCTGGCCTGACTGCACTGGCTGCCCATTAGTTTCCGGGCCGAATTCAAAGGGCTGGTTTTGACCTATAAAGCCTTAAATGGCTCAGGACCACGATACCTCAAGGGCTGCCTGTCTCCATACGTACCTACCCGGACCTTGAGATTATCCTCTGAGGCCCTTTTTCGTGTGCTTCCTGCCCGAGAGGTCTGGAGGGTGGCAACACGAGAACGGGGCCTTTCCTGTGGTGGCTCCCCATTTGTGGAATCCTCTCCCCAGGGAGTCTCACCTGGCACCTTTGTTACATATCCTTAGGTGCCAGGTGAAAATAATCCTCTGTAACCAGGCCTTGGGCCTTGTAACTAATGTGTTGTGGGGGGTGTTATTGGTTTGTGTTTGTGCTCTCATTTATTTTATTTTTTGTTTTGCTTTTAATGTTGTGAACCACCCTGTGATCTTCGGATGAAGGGCGGTATACAAAATTTAATAAACAACCACCACCACCACCAAAGGGTGCCAATGGGAAGCTCATGGACAATGGCCCAAGAGCTGTGGTCCAACAAGCACCTGAAGGACATCTCCTGGCTTAAAGAGGGCCTCACCATTTCACCGTGCACCCAGGCGATCTTGTCTTGGAGGCCAGGGCAGCCCCCCTCAAGCTCTTGGGCTGCTTCCTGCTCTCCTTCCCCAGGCAGAGTAAATGAAGGCAAGCTGGGCTCTTGAAACACTTTAGGCAAGGGGGGCAAGCCTTTGAAGGGAGACTCCTCTTCGTTGATCCAGGGCCAGGTGTCCATTGGGAGGTTCTCTGCTCCTGGTTCAGGGCTCTCCCTGGAAAGTGGGAAAGACCCTGGTTAGTTAAGGGGCCGGTGCACCGTCCCTCAGACCTTGTCGGGGGCCGGGACTATATTTTGAAAAAAAATAATGAACGAATTCCTATGCCCCACAAATAACCCAGAGATGCATTTTAAATAAAAGCACACATTCTACTCATGTAAAAACACCAGGCAGGCCCCACAAATAACCCAGAGATGCATTTTAAATAAAAGGACACATTCTACTCATGTAAAAACACGCTGATTCCCAGACCGTCTGCGGGCCGGATTTAGAAGGCGATTGGGCCGCATCTGGCCCCCGGGCCTTAGTTTGAGGACCCCTTTCCTAAGGGTTCTTTAATCTATGGGAAATTAAACAGTTAAAACTATGTCAGGTAGGATTACCAGCTGCCTGTTCTACAGGTCTACTTGTTTGCCGACTGGGGTTGGCCGTTCCAACCTGTCCCATCGTTCGCTCACCTTACCAGCCTCAAGTCGGCCTGCATCCTGGTGCGCCTTAGAGAGGGAGGTCTTCAAGGAGAGATGTAATAAAATAAAATAAAATCTTGATGGTGCAATGACGGAAGATGCCTTCAAGGTACGACAGGAAACTGCCTAGGAGCGGTGGTGCAAGCTTGAGAGTGCTGGGTGAATGCGTTGAAGCAAAAGGAATGTGACTATAGCTGGTTCTGCTTCTGATTATTCCTCAAGACCCCTCGGTCTCCCCAGCTCGGGGAGAATATGCAAAGCGGGACCAGGTGAGTGTGACACCTGAGCAGGTAAAAATGGGAACTTGAAAGCCCCCAACCCATTAAATCCTTTCTTAAGTGGTTCGGGGGATCTTTGAAGCTCTTTATCTCCTTGCATTCCACAGCAGCAGCTGACACTAGAAATGCCACCTGAAAGAGAGAGAGAGAGAGAGAGAGAGAGAGAGAGAGAGAGAGGCTTGGAAGAAACACACCCAGCTCTGCAAGCGGCCAGCCGGGCTGTCAGTGCAAAGTCCGGGGTGCAGCGGGTGACGGAACCTATTCATACGCCCTTGTTTTCTCTTTCTGCCCCACAAGGAACATAAAGTCCTGTCAGGGCACTAGGCGGAGAGAGTGCAGGACACTCCCTCACAATCCAGAACACACAGATACTGTACACACACACACACACACAGAGAGAGAGAGAGAGAGAGGAGAAGGAAGTAACAGAATCATCACATATAATTAACTGAAAGGAATTCCCTGCCACAGGATGTGATGATGCCAGAGGGCTAGATAGAGATGTTTGCTTTTAAGGTCAAGGTAGACTCATAGAGGGCGTGAGTCTCGACGACTGTTAGTCATTACATTATGGCATGGGTAGGCAAACCAAGGCCCGGGAGCCAGATTCGGCCCAATCGCCTTCTAAATTTGGCCCGCGGACGGTCAGGGAATCAGTGTGTTTTTACAAGAGTAGAATGTGTCCTTTTATTTAAAATGCATCCTCTGGGTTATTTGTGGGGCCTGCCTGGTGTTTTTACATGAGTAGAATGTGTGCTTTTATTTAAAATGCATCTCTGGGTTATTTGTGGGGCATAGGAATTTGTTCTCCCCCCCCTCAAAAAAAAATAGTCCGGCCCCCCACAAGGTCTGAGGGACAGTGGACCGGTCCCCTGCTGGAAAAGTTTGCTGATGCCTGCATTATGGAGTGCTCCCATTCTCTCCTCACCTGATCTTTTTTATCCCACCAACACACCCAATGGTCAGGCCACATTCACAGCACACAATTAAAGCACTAGGATACCGCTTTAAACTGGGGAGGACTGGTGGGAGATTAAGAATGGACGAGGAAGAATTGTGAGGAGGGGGGTAGGGTGAAGTAATGGAGGCTTAGTAGGACGGCTTACCAAGGTACTCTTACGCCAGAGGGGAATAAGTGATTTGGAAAAGGGAAGAAATATTTAAGCTGTTATGTTAAGGTTTTGATTATAATATTATTAAGGTAGGAATTAGAAGTAATAATAGCAATAGTTTTACTATGTTAAGAGAAAATAGGCTATAAGGAGTTAAGATTTGAAATATGAATTTATGTGATAATAATAAGTTGAAAGTTATAAGTTGTATAAGATGTGTTTTTGAAGATTAAGAATTATGATAAATGATTGTTAAACTAGTTACAAAGTTACTAAAGTAGATTTGAAATAGAACGCAGAAGAGAGAACGTCGGAAGTCCCCTAATTAAGATTTGAAACAAGAGATTAAATAATAGATTCCTGTGTTTTGGTGTTGTGAGGTATGTATAAGTTTTATTTTATTGTCATTAGTATTGTTTGTTGTATTAGGTTTGTTTTATATGTTGATTGATTGTGTTTTTTTGTTGTTTTATTTGTTGTTTTTTATGTGGAAACACCAATTTTTTTTTTTTGCAAAAATAAATAAATAAACTGCCATGGCTTCCCCCAAAGGATCCTGGGATCCGTCGTTTGCTGAGTGTTGTTACGAGTCCCTCCCCCCCACACTATTCTCCTCTGAGTTTCCTGTGAAGAGGGGTTGGTTGTTAAACCACTCTAGAAACAGGGGAATAAGGGTCTCCTAACAACTCTCAGCACCCTTAACAAACTACAGCAAACTCCCAGGATTCTTTGGGGAAAGCCATGACTCTTTGAAATTACATCATAGTGATCATTAAAGAATTTATGCTTTTGAATTCTGGTGCTGAAGGAGACTACTGAGAGTCCCATGGACTGCAAGAAGATCAAACCTATCCATTCTGAAGGAAATCAGCCCTGAGTGCTCACTGGAAGGACAGATCCTGAAGTTGAGGCTCCAGTACTTTGGCCACCTCATGAGAAGAGAAGACTCCCTGGAAAAGACCCTGATGTTGGGAAAGATGGAGGGCACAAGGAGAAGGGGACGACAGAGGACGAGATGGTTGGACAGTGTTCTCGAAGCGACTAGCATGAGTTTGGCCAAACTGCGGGAGGCAGTGGAAGACAGGAGTGCCTGGCGTGCTCTGGTCCATGGGGTCACGAAGAGTCGGACACGACTGAACGACTAAACAACAACAACTTGAAATGTATGGCATGACTGTACCCACAGTAAGAGTGGCTGAAATAATGATCTCTTCCCCTCCCCTTGATTTTTTTCTATATATAAAAAAATTCTGCAGACCTCTGTGGGTTCCCTTAAGTCTGCAGAAACCTCTTGCACCTCTCTGTTGAGGGTATTTATGTATGAGCACCTAAAAAAATTGTTAAGAAAATACCTGAAGGCAGCCCTGTTTAGGGAAGTTTTTAATTTGTGACTTTGTATTGTATTTTAGTATTTGTTGGAGGCCGCCCAGAGTGGCCGGGGTATAAATAAATTATTATTATTATTATTATTATTATTATTATCAGTACTGTATTGTATTAGTATACAGGTAAACAGGCCAGATCACACCATACATTTAGAGCAGATAACATACTACTTTAAACAACCATGGCTCTCCCCAGGAAAACCTGGAAACTGTAGTTTGTTATGGGTGCTGAGATTTGTTAGGAGAGCTACAGTTCCCAGAGCTCCCTGTAGGGGGATGTATTCATGACTCTGATAATTGTAGCTCTGTGAGGGAGGAAGTAGAGTCTCCTAACAACTCTCAGCACCAGTAACAAACTACAGTTCCCACACGATTCTTTCAGGGAAGCCGTCACAGTGCTCTGAATGTGTCCTACAGATGTGGCCTGCTCTCTCTGAGAACAGATGGTGGAAAATGACATGCCAGGGCAGTTGATTATCTCTTTGTACAACCTAATTGCAAGCTTCCCAGAGATATCTGCCTACTGCTTTTGAAAGCAGAATGATGGATGCTTCGTTTGACCCTCCTGTGGAACCCAAGGAAGTATTAAGGAAAAGTTATTCTTAAGACAGTAGCTGGGCAAGGAAATGGTGGGGATGGTACATATAGAATAGGTGAACAAGAACATACATTTAGAGAAGATTGGAGAATGTTTATTGAATATATGGTGGGAAATTGTGTACACTTGAAAACGTTGGCAGCATTAAGATAAATTCAACAGTGTAAATAAGTTTTGAAGGATGGAATAACGGAATACTGAATGGTTTAGTTTTTGTAAAATACACAGGGATTTATGATGTGCAAAATGAACTATGCTAAGAGGATAAGGGAAGTCATTGATATTTCAAGGATGTTTAAATGAGCATTCTAAATTTTAAAACAAAAAAATTAATGATAGATAGATAGATAGATAGAGGAAACGGTGGGGATGGTAATAGTATTTCTCACTCTGAACTGGAGGAACCAGAAACTCAATGCAGGTTTTGCTTGTGAGCCTGTGCTGGATGTCTTCCTTTTATTACACCAACTTACACCCACACATACAGGTAAAGGTAGGTAGCAGTGTTGGTCTGCCATAGTCAAAACAAAATAAAAAATAAAAAGGATTTTAAAATATTTTTTTATTTTGTTTCCACCCATACAGTGCCTCTGATCACATGCAGAATGCTCCAAAGAGGCACTTTTAAAACAATCGTTGTTAACAACAATCCCTTTGGACATTTGCAGACGTTTCAAAACCTCATTCTTTATTTAAATCACCACGATCTTGCAGAAATTAGATTAAAAAAATGTCGAAAACGACATATGAATTTCAATCTTCCTGTCGTGGCACCTGGTCAAAAGAATGAAATCCTGGCTAAGCCAGTAAAACCTTGTCTTGTTGTCAACCAGGGAAGAAGTCTTTACATGTTCAACACCTGGTCAAATGAATTTTATCTGATAGCACCATATCGTCTCCTCCGCCTTGAGAACTAATAGAGTAAAAATCCAATTCCAGGTAAGGGCAAGAAATCGACGGAAAACTTCATTTGCCGCCTTTGAGCATGCCCAGAATATAAAGCGCATGCTCAGTAGCATTGGAACAGGAGAATAGGGGGCGTTTCCGCCCTCCTTCAAGTGCCCGTACCGAATGTCACATGACTTGTCCAAGATGGCTGCGCCCATGTTGGTAAGTGACCTGGTGGAGGTGCATGGTTTTTTTTCTTGGCAATCTTCTCTTCGCCATGTTAACAGCGGAGCTGGAAGGACCGGGGGTGGGGAGTCCGAAGCGAGGAAGTGTTTACTTTCAGATGGCCGGTGTGGGGAAGAGAATATGTGCTGTTGTTGCAGTTGCTGCTTTCCATGCGGCTGCTGGGGAAATGGATGCCCCCCCCCCGACTAATCTCTGCTCTACCTGGTTGTCACCCTTTCTACGGGCTCTTCGCCCGCGCCGTTAGCAGCAACTTGGCAGACAGAAATTAAGCAAGGGGCGCTTATTCCTACTGTTGAATTTCTCCGCAAGCAAAGGTTCCATTTGGAGGACTTTATCAGCAGCAAGAAACATCAACAGCCTTAGATATGCTGATGACACAACCTTGATGGCAGAAAGTGAGGAGGAATTAAAGAACCTTTTAATGAGGGTGAAAGAGGAGAGCACAAAATATGGTCTGAAGCTCAACATCAAAAAAACTAAGATCATGGCCACTGGTCCCATCACCTCCTGGCAAATAGAAGGGGAAGAAATGGAGGCAGTGAGAGATTTTACTTTCTTGGGCTCCATGATCACTGCAGATGGTGACAGCAGTCACGAAATTAAAAGACGCCTGCTTCTTGGGAGGAAAGCAATGACAAACCTAGACAGCATCTTAAAAAGCAGAGACATCACCTTGCCGACAAAGGTCCGTATAGTTAAAGCTATGGTTTTCCCAGTAGTGATGTATGGAAGTGAGAGCTGGACCATAAAGAAGGCTGATTGCCAAAGAATTGATGCTTTTGAATTATGGTGCTGGAGGAGACTCTTGAGAGTCCCATGGACTGCAAGAAGATCAAACCTATCCATTCTTAAGGAAATCAGCCCTGAGTGCTCACTGGAAGGACAGATCCTGAAGCTGAGGCTCCAATACTTTGGCCACCTCATGAGAAGAGAAGACTCCCTGGAAAAGACCCTGATGTTGGGAAAGATGGAGGGCACAAGGAGAAGGGGACGACAGAGGACGAGATGGTTGGACAGTGTTCTCGAAGCTACCAACATGAGTCTGACCAAACTGCGGGAGGGCAGTGGAAGACAGGAGTGCCTGGCGTGCTCTGGTCCATGGGGTCACGAAGAGTCGGACACGACTGAACAACAACAACAATCAGCAGCAAGACATAAAAAAGTGGGAACCGGCAACACTCCTTGCATCTCCTGGGGGAAGAGGATGAGTGCTCATAACACTGGTTAGCTTGGTTGCCAACTTCTTACTATACCAGAGCAGCTGTGCTTTAACAGCTGTAACAAAAGAGATAATTTAGTAGCTGGAAACTTTCCCCATTACTGCATTTCTCTGCTGGGGATAGTTTCACCTGTTGCATTTTTGCCTGACACCTGCTACTGCTAAAAGCACAGGAGCCTTTCTAGGAAGATGTCAGCAGCACATTCTCCCATCCCAGCAAAAAGTGTTCCTTAGCTGATCCTGCTCTTTCCCTTCCTCTCTCCTTTGGTACAGTCATTCATGGAGTCAGTTGCTCATATACAGTAATAGAGAAATGTGTATTGGTTTCTGAGTAGCCGAGTTCATGAGTGTCTAGTCTTCATTTGTTTTGGCTAAACTGAAACACCTACAGCTCCCTGGGTTTGCACTTGTTTTCATTAATGTGGATTCCAAAAACAGTGTTTGCTGTGCGACCAGCTGGTGGTGCTATACATCAACAAAAGATGCTGCTTCTGTGTTCGTAATATGTAATTTTATAATGTTGGGTTGCTGTTTGTTCCTGGCAGGGCTCTTGTGGTGTTAGCAACTGTGTGGAAGACAGAAAATGTGCAGAAGGAGACATTGCCAGGAAACCAGTCACCTGCTGGATTTGTGACCTTACCCACGTTGTGCACTAATTAAAAGGGTTTCCAGCTCAGTCCTGGCCATATCTACTCCAGTGTAAACCCTGCTGAATTTAGTGGGGCTTGCTCCCAGGAAGGCGCAGTTAGGATTGCAGCCTAATCACATTTAGCTGAGAGTAAGCCCGGTTGAATTTTATGGAGCTTGCATCTGAGTAGACAGCGTTAAGCTTGTGCTGCTAATCCTCTATGTGTAATTAATTGGTTAAATCAAAATATTGCTACCTCTAATGGCAAACTCAGGTAGTAAGTGCCAACAGATGCGGAGCCAAAACAAAACTTAGGTGTGTGGTTGGTTGTAAGGTTTGTCCTGCCCACTTCCCATATTTTGAGTTCACCCGAAATGTCTGAAGAGGACTATAGCGGATTGTTGAAGTGAGTTCATGAGGGGAGATGTGAACAGGAGACTTCCCTTGCTCACTGTGCAAAGTGGCAGCGGGGAGAGCACCTCAGCAGCACAGCAGAGGTCTCATCTCTGCAAATATCCAGAGGAATCTGGTTGCTTGCTGTTAAAAATAGAACATTAACCTAGATGGACTGCATGTTGTGATTCTGTTCCGTTCTTATGGCTGCCCAGGAAGAAAGTGTGAGAGGTAACTCTGAAACTGCTGCTGTGCAATCCCCCCCCCCCCGGTGATTCATAACGCAACATCCTAATTGCTTAACTAGTCTGAGATTTTTTGAAGCGGATGCAGTCAGCCTTGCTGCGGTGCCAGCCAGAGGGCAACTTGTAAACAGGGCTTTTCTTTTCCCTGGCTTGTGATTGATTAGGTTGTCAGCTAGACGGGCTGGGAAGAAATGTGGTCTGTTGATTTCCCTCTTTGACATTTTCTTTCCTGTTTCTCTGCTTGAGAGCAACTGAGCCCTTAATATATCTGTTTGGCACCTTGGATTGCGGATGGGATCGCCAATTCCTTCCTGGGTTTTGTCTCTTATGAGCAGTGTGTTGTGTGCAGACATTAGCAGATGGGGATGTTCACTTGCCACACAGTTCTTTTTTTTACTCTGGCCAGTTTAGCAATCCTAGTTTGACAGATCTGGATGTAAGAGCTCCAGATCTGAATCCTGGTGAAACAAGATTGGGTCACCAGGAGGACCAACTGTTGGTTGTGCATATAAAATGGGAATTGTGGTGTATTTCTTTGGGTGCATGTAGAACAGTGGTCAGCAACCTTTTTCAGCTGGGGGCTGGTCCACCGTCCCTCAGACATTGTGGGGGGTCGGACTTTTTTGGGGGGGGGGAAATGAACGAATTCCTATGCCCCACAAATAACCCAGAGATGCATTTTAAATAAAAGGACACATTCTACTCATGTAAAAACATGCTGATTCCCGGACCGTCTGTGGGCCGGATTGAGAAGGCGATTGGGCCGCATCCAGCCCACGGGCCTTAGGTTGCCTACCCCTGGTGTAGAAGGAGGCAAAGAAAGGATAAGAGAGAGGGGGGGGACAGCAGATCTAAATAGATTGGAGACTAGCAGTGCTTAAGAACACAACAGCCCTGCTGGATCAGACCAAATATTTTATTTATTTATTTATTTATTTATTCCCTGCCTTTTCACCCTGATGGGACTCAAGGCAGCTTACATATAAAAATAAGAACCACTAAAATATAAGGGGGGGGGAATCCACTCATTAAAAAACAGTTGAACATTGATAGAAGTAAGCGTAAATACATATATGTAATCTATAAAATCTATTAAAACTATACAAATGGTTACAAAAAAGGGGCACAGCACCAGCCCCCTCGTTAAAAGCAGCCAGTTCCCCAAAAATTGTTGCAACAAAAAAGGGGGAAGGGCGGACTATTATTAATGCGTATAAACATATAAATAATTTTTGGCTGATTAATATTCTACAACTTTTTTAAAGTGTCTGTGGGAAGGGGAGTGTTATTGTTTCTCTGGTTTTTACTTTGATTGTTTTACTAATTTGCTTGTTTTTATCCTGTTATTCATTCGGTGAACCACCCTGAGATCTTACGATGAAGGCCGGTATTTAAACCTAATAAACAACAAACAACAACAACAACAAAATACCTCTCCCTCCCAACTCCTCCCCTGCAACCAAAATGGTTTCTTCCAATCCCATCTGGTTTGGGGCGTGGGAGGCGGGGTTTCACAGGGGCCAATCAGATGGCTGTAGCATCAGCATGGGGGTTATTGCTTCCATGTTCTGGGGGCACCGAGTTGACAACCTTGGGAAGTCGAGCTGCTGGATGAGAGGGGCTTGCTTTGGTCTGATCCAGCCGGGCTGATGTTATGATGCAAAAAGTGGGAGGGATGTGACAGCAAAGAGGAGAACGAGCAAATTCAGAGGTCAAGTGGGGTCCCTTTAAAATATGACCAGGAGGCACCCACACTGTTGATGGCATCCTTCCTGTGAGGAAGGAGCCAAGGGGCATCTGGTCCTAGTCTGGCTGATGGAGGGGGCCTTGCTGCCTCTCCCTGCAGCTTTGACAGCTACCAGGTGGGCTGGGCACTGCTAAGGCTTTCCCAGTGGCTGCTTTCCCCAGATACAGTGGAACCTTGGTTCTCGAATGGCTCAGTTGATGAAGAAATCGGCTCCTGAACGCCGAAAACCCGGAAGTAAGGTGTTCCGGTTTTTGAAAATTTTTCTGGGAAGCCGAACATCCAACGCGGCTTCCGCTTGAGTGCATGAAGCTCCTGCAGCCAATCAGAAGCCGTGTGCCTTGATTTTCGGTTTCGGGAGTCAAACGAAATTCCGGAACGGATAAAGTTCGAGAAGCAAGGTTCCACTGTAAATGGTTAAAAAAGTAGGGAAGAGGATGTTGTTAGACTCCAACTCCCATCAGCCCCAGCCAACGTGAGCAATGGCCAGGGATGATGGCAGTAGGGCTGGGTGGTAGATCATACCAAACCGGTTTGAAGTCCGTATTGTGATATCAGTTTCATAATTTTTGACCTGGTGATATATCGTGAATCACCATGATATGTGTGTGTGTGTGTGTGTGTATGTGCTATGCAAAAATCACGGTGCAGGAAAAACCTTATTTCAGACTTTGTGATATATCAGTACAGTGGTACCTCAGGTTACAAACACCTCGGGTTACAGACTCCGCTAACCCGGAAGTAGTACCTCGGGTTAAGAACTTTACCTCAGGATGAGAACAGAAATTGCGGGGCAGCAGGGAGGCCCCATTAGCTAAAGTGGTACCTCAGGTTGAGAACGGTTTCAGGTTAAGAACGGACCTCCGGAACGAATTCAGTTCGTAACCAGAGGTACCACTGTGTATCACAATGTTTAGCTGGTGATATATTGCGATGTTGAAAACCACATATCGCCCAGCCCTAGATGGGAGTTGGAGCCAACCCGCATATATAGAGCAGAATATATAAGTGCCAAAAATTATGTGGGAGAGTTATATTGCAGAATGAGTTAACAAGTGGCTGGACCTGGAAAAGTGGAAGAACGGTGCCCTAAAAAGGATTTATTGTGTTAATGTGGGAAATGGTCATGTTACATTTCCAAACTCCCGTTGTAGATGCAAGAAGGAAGGAGACAAGGAAACTGCAATATTTTGACAAAATGTATCTGAAGAAGTGTGCATGCACACGAAAGCTCATACCGAAAACAAACTTAGTTGGTCTCTAAGGTGCTACTGGAAGGAATTTTTTAATTTTATTTTGTTTTGACTATGGCAGACCAACATGGCGACCTACCTGTAACTCGACAAAATGTGTCTTCCTTTCCAAATAATTCTCTCTCTCCCCCACCCCTACCCCTGGTTTGTTCTTTCTCCAGTTCCAGCACAGCAGAGGCTTCGTCTCATTGTGTTACACCAGCCTCCGGTATAGGAGCAAATCAACTTTCCCTACTCCAGGTCCCGTGAAAAGCAAGTTTCTCCAGTACCTCTGCGACCGCTTCTATGACATCGAAACCATTGTAGACTTTGGCAAGAGGATAAGGATATGGAACGCACAAAGGAAGAACAGGTATGTGCTCCTGCCTCATGTTTTTCAGGAACGTTTCTGTTGGGAAACTCAGGTGAGAGACCCACGTAGCAGAAGCTGTCCCCAGTTCCAATCACCACACAGAGGCAGCTTGAGGTCCAAGGACACTTTACTGCTGCAGAAGATAAGGCTTCCAGTAATACAGTTCCGGATGCTGATGTATATATACAGCTTGTAGGCTTTGCAGATTCAGATACAGGCAACTCCCCACTTACGCACATTCAAGGCACGTGTGACCACAGATGTGTGCACCATTTTTGGCCCCGGAACACAACCTCCGTGCAAATGTACAGATATATACAAGCACAAAGTATTTCTGTGAGAGCCAGTGTGGTGTAGTGGTTAAGAGCGGTGGACTCGTAATCTGGTGAACCGGGTTCGCTTCCCCGCTCCTCCACATGCAGCTGCTGGGTGACCTTGGGCTAGTCACACTTCTCTGAAGTCTCTCAGCCCCACTCACCTCACAGAGTGTTTGTTGTGGGGGAGGAAGGGAAAGGAGAATGTTAGCCGCTTTGAGACACCTTCGGGTAGTGATAAAGCGGGATATTGCTCCAGCAATTTAAGGCGTCACAGACTCCAGCCGACAGACAGACTCACTGACTGACTAATGAGCTGACATGCCTTAATCACTTATGGCAACGCCCCAGTGCCGCCTGCATAGCAACTGGCTTTGCTGACCTTGCACATGTTGCCTTACCTCCTACATGGGGTGAAATTAACCCCTTCCTCCACGTCCATTTCTTCCAACAGTTTCTACACCAGAGGTGACCCTCTGGGCATTGCTGGGCTCCCAACTCCCACCAGCCCCAGCCGACATGGCCAAAGGGAAGGGATGATGGGAGTTGTAGTCCGGCAGCCTGCCCGGGGATCCTTGGATCTGGACTGTTTTCACACACTAGCAACGCATCCTGTAGAATTCTACTTCTTCTTCAGATGCACAATCAGAATGGATTTCAGGAACCAAAAAGTCATGCTGTATTGAAAAAATACGGCTCTCGAGCCCCCTGGCCCCAGAATGGCAACCAGGGGTTCTGTTTTGGCAACTGTAACCCTGCTTTAAGGAGCCATTTGGCGCCTAGCTTATGTATCAGATTTTCCGACCCGGCTTACGTCTCAGTGCTGCCCTTGGAGAGCTCAGTGCGGAGGAAGATGGAGACAAAGTTGGAAAGGAAAAAGTGACTGAAAAATGAGCGTCATAAAGTGAGCTGCCTACCGCTTTAGGCCACGATTGTTTGTTTCGTTTCAATGCCCTGTTTTAATGTTTCTCGCTGTGGGATCGGGTGAACGACAAAGAGCTGGTTGCAAGTGATTTGAATGACTTAACACGTCCCAACTTGACCCTCAGATACAACATCCAGGCGAAGAACTATTTCGGGGAAAATATCGCAGCTGCTGTCTTTGTCCTGGCTTTGAAGGGAAGTATTAGGTATGTCAAACGTGCTCCGGGCAAAGCATTGCATTGTGGGAGTTACCTGAGGATCCTCTCAGAGACTCTTGATCCCCTGAGGGCCTCTATAGATTCCCTTTTGGTGTTTTCTTTGATGTTCTTTCCAGTTTTATAGCCCAAGGCAGCTAGAATAAAACTGGGAGGGTGGCTTGTTCTGCCAGTTTTCTCTGGGGGAAAAAACAGAAAGACAGTCACGGGATATAATAACCAAGGAAAAAAGTATAAAATACTCAGCCGTGACAATCCCTGAAACGAGATGGAGATGTAGTAAAGATATAACCCAAACTTAACTAAACGCAACTCCAAAAAATTGGGGTGAGGGCCCCTAAACAACTAAGTGGAATTAGACAAGAAATATATACAACTCAAATGAAAACCCTCATAACAAAAACCCTAACGAGATGCCGGCTCTTCCTCGTTTCACTGGATAGAGTCTGTTTCCTCAGAGGGAAATTAATTATAGAAACTACAGAAAGCTACAAAAGTCAAACCAAAAGAATAAAGAGCAGTAGGGGGAGAATCCTCCCAAACTATTTCATGTTAGTTGAACTCAGGTTAGCTAACCTAAACAATTTTGATAACAAAACTCATAGTTGTTTAGGTCCCAGCTCCTGCCCACCTAGCAGTTCAAAAGCACGTCAAAGTGCAAGTAGATAAATAGGTACCGCTCCGGCAGGAAGGTAAACGGCATTTCCGTGCGCTGCTCTGGTTCACCAGAAGCGGCTTAGTCATGCTGGCCACATGACCCGGAAGCTGTACACCCTCCCTCAGCCAGTAAAGCGAGATGAGCGCCGCAACCCCAGAGTCAGACACGACTGGACGTAATAGTCAGGAGTCCCTTTACCCTTTACCTTTACCTGCCAAGGAGCCGGGTGGACATCACTGGGTAGAACAGGTATCACCAAACTCAGCCCTCCAGATGTTTTGGGACTACAGTTCCCATCATCCCTGACAACTGGTCCTGTTAGCTAGGGATGATGGGAGTTGTAGTCCCAGAACATCTGGAGGGCCGGGTTTGGGGGTGCCTGGGGTAGATCATGCTATAATGGGGACCAGAAAAGGCCTTTCCCCCTTGCCATCATTCTCTGAGCTTCTCTCAAAGTTAGAACCTGTTACAGTTAGTGTCCGAACCTAAGAACGGTCTTACAAAAAACGGCAGCACCCAAATTCCGTAGAGAGAAAAAGCCAGATTCTGAAATCTGAATAATCCTGCCAGTTTTGCATCCCTTGCGCGCACACGCAGGCCATCTGCTTCCTGCCTGTTGTTGAAGCTGCCCTGTGAAAGAACTACCTACAAGAACGGGTTGTGTCAAAGCAACAAGCAACGTGGTTTTTGTTTTAGGCTCCGGGGCGCAACGGAATGGGAGGACAAGTCGGGCGGCTTGGTTTTCCTACAAGATAAAGACACCTGCTTGGAAGGAGCCAACCTCAGCGGCTCCATCATCAACTACGACGGCCTGGATAACCTGGGTAATAAGACGTTGTGCTTTTCAGAGGGCTCTCAGGTGGACGGACCTGTGTCGTGCTTGCTGTATGAATAGGCAGGTGTAGGGTCTGGGTTCAAATGCATCCGTCCTCCTACCCCCACAGCAGCACCCTAGGTAGGCAGGGGGGCGGGAGGGGCTGGGGGAGAGAGGAGGGGAGAGAGAGAAGCCCCCTCTGCCGTGTGTGCATGCGCGCTCACACGCACTCCAGCCCACCAGGAGGTTTGTGGTGTGGTGAACCTGCCCACCCCCTAAAAAGCTTGCCGACCCCTGGTATAAATAAATACATCTTAATAACAGGGTTGCAGAGTTCTGATTTGTATCTCTTTTTAGCACTGGACACACACCTGTCTGGACCACGTTACACGCCGGCAGGCATTGCTGTGGGTTGGGCTAGATGACCCTAGGGGTTCCCTTCCAGCTCTGCGATTTGAAGACTGGCCACATCCAGTTTACAAACCTGCTTTTCCATCCCGCCTTCCCTCCCGCAGTCAACCAAAGAAACCTGAAGCAGCTGTACCTCAGCCGGTGCCCCTACATCGACGACTGGAGTCTGAGCCGCCTTCACAACTTCGCAGACACCCTGGAGGAGCTTTCGGTGGCTGGATGCCCGCAGGTCACTGAGAGGGGGCTGGCCTGCCTCCACCAGCTCGAGTGAGTACCAGTCAGCCGAGGGGCTCTGAGTCCCGTTGCCTAGCAAGCAGGGGCTAGGAGTCTCTGGGGAACTCTTGCCTGAGAGCAGAATCCACGTACAAAATCAGAGGTCAGGGAATGCAGATGATCACAGAGCCAAGGGTCAAATGGAGAGCAGGAAGCAGCGAGTTAGGGCCGGGAACCACAGGCGTTGTTTCCAGGCCCTGGCTGCTGCTGAGAGCTGTGTTTAAGAAGGCTGAAGCCAGCTGGTTCTCATCAGTGTCTTCCCTTCCGTGTCCTCGAAGGTTGATCAGCTGCAGTTGGAGACACAACACCTTCTCCCCCTTCAGGCTGCAGTTCAACAGGAGAAGCTGACCCCTGCCCCGTGACAGAGGGGCTTGTACTGACACATTTGTAAAGTGCCGGAGGCCATCACAGCAGCCCCCAAAACCACTTCCCCAAAAATTCAGACGCAGTGGATTTGCAGACTTCCTCTGTGCCATTCTACGGCTGGGGCTGATGGGAGTTGTAGTGCACCTGGTTGGGGGTGGGGCACCTGGTTGGCAATGGCAGCTCTGTGCTAACCTGCCAGAGAGACAAGCTGTAAAACTTGAAAGCCTTGCCATCACCTCATTTGCCTTGCCCAGAGCGAGAAAGAGCAGGATGTAGACTAAGTGCTCTGGCAGGCAATGGCCTGGCTCACAATAATCTCAAGAATCCTTAGTTAAAATAAATGATGGCTTGATGTGCTAGTGCACTGCTCCCAAAATTGACTTGCAAGCACTTCACTCTCTCTCTCTCTCTCTCTCTCTCTCACACACACACACACACATTCCTGTTACTGCTGGGAAACAAGCCATGGTCTGGTTTGTCATAATGCCCAGTCCAGACTTATGGTTTGTTTCCCCCACAAAGCAGAAGTGGGACACCACGAACAAATCTGGGTTTCGAGAGAAACAAGCCAGAAGTTATGAAAACCCAGTAGGATAGTAAGGGGAGAAGTGGATATGATGACAGCTGTGGGAGCAGTGGGCCAGAAGTTCCCCTCCTCTGGTCTGACGTGGCTCGAGCAGCTGAAATTGTAGTTTGCTTCTCCCTTTGTGTTCTCCATCCATAAGAAGAGCCTGCGGGATCAGGCCAGGGACCCACCTAGTCCAGCCTCCTGGTCTCACAGGGGCCGACCAGGGCCTCCGGTGGGAAAGCACCAAGCACGCCTCGAACACAGGAGCCCTCTTCCCCTCCTGGGGTTCCCAGCTATGGAGGTACAGCTCAACCATCACCCTTCAGATTAAGTGCAAAACGTGACTTGAGCAGCTAAAGGCAGGAGTATATTTAGACAACTACGATCCGAAGCCTTCCTCGCAAGCTTTCAGCGCCAAACGTGCTTCCGCAGAGTAATGGATTAAAACTGGTACACACGAAACACACACACACACACACACACACACACACACACACACACACAGAGAGAGAGAGTTGTTTTTCATGTGTACCAGTTTTAATCCATTACTCTGAGTTTGTGGAAGCACATTCGTATTTGAAGGATAGATGTCTGGGCTCTGCCTCCGCAGCTGGAAGGCAGCAGTGTTTGCTGGATACCAGTCACCGGAAACCACAGGAGGGGAAGAGGGCTGCTGTGTTTTGAGTACTGCTTGGGGGGTTTCCCACCGAGGCCCCTGGTTGGCCCCCGTGAGAACAGGAGGCTGGACTAGATGGGCCCCCTGGCCTGATCCTGCAGGCTGTTCTTACAGATGGAGAACCTGTGGCCTTCCAGAAGTTGCTGGACTACGGTTCCCAAGAGTTGCAAAGGACGATGGGAGTTGTAGTCTGGGAAGCTTTTGGAAGGTTTGCCTGTCCCCGATCTAAACCACGTGGACCGAAAGGCGAGGGAAGCACTTCTTCTTCTTTTCTTTTTTTATTTCCAGACATAAATAACAACAAATAAAGTGTTACATATTCCAAATAAGAGTTCCAGAATTCACACATATTTCATCATGATCTATCTTTTTCGTATACCGTATATATTCCCCTCCCTCCTACTCCCTCCTCTGCTTCCCCTCGTCCATGTGTGATCTCATATCTGATAATTCCAGTTATTGTTACCTTTCCAGTTGCATTGTTTTTAAATACGTCTATTTTTAACTTCGGATTGCTTTCTGTCTTTCTTTCCCCATGCGCTTTCACACCTCATTCTACCACAATTTTAATTCAGAGCAGTACTTCTCCATGTAATCTTTCAGCCCTTCCCACTCTTTAATTAAATCTTGATTTGAGCGGCCCCTGATGTTAGCTGTCATTTTGGCCATTTCAACAAATTCTATTAATTTACATCTCCATTCTGCTAGTGTCGGGATCTTATCACCTTTCCAGTTTTTCCATGAGTCAGGCAGAGGCAACTGCGGAATCAGGACAATCTGGAAGAGGTTCAGGTCATGGAGGATCTCCTTGATTTGCAACCCTGAGTCAGGACAGGGTGTGGTCGTTTGCAGATGAGCCGTTCCTTTCGGCTTTCTGGCACCCACAGTGTCGCCAGTTTTCCAAAGGTGATTTCCCCTTTCGGTTGTCCAGGGCTGCCCCGTGATGTTGAATGGCAGGAACTTCAGGACCGAGAAAAGGAAATGTTTCTCCACACAACCTGCCATTAGCTTATGGAATTCCCTGCCACTAAAATTCCACCAGCTTGGGTGTATATTTGTTTGTTTATTTATAAAAAGGATTAAGCAACATTTATGGAGCAGCCAACCTGCCAAGGGCAGGTTAGCCATCACGGCTAAATGGAACCTCCACGTTCAGAGGCACTGTACCTTCGCACCCTTCATAATTCTCTGTTCTAGTAATACTCCAGAAAGCTAGCCGATCTGGTTTGTTGAATTTGTGCGTTGCTCGTAAGTCCCAAAGTGATTTACAAGAACCAAATAAGTAATACAGTAGGAAATGCAAAAACATATTTTAAAAAAATATATAATCAAAGTACAGTAAACACAAAGCAGTCTTAAGAAAATGCATGGGGGTGGTCCTATAAGTTAACCTGAAGCCCCGCAGATTAAAAACAGGACTGTTGTTCTTGTTAATTGAATGTATACATTGTCCTATACCCAGGGGTCTCAGGGCAGTTAACAGAATAAAATCAAGATATAAAACCACAAAATACATAATAAAAATAAAAACAACAATTCAATAGCCCACCCACCTCCCCCCAAAAAAAACATATTTTAAAAGGGCATAGGATGTAAATCAGATCAACCAAAGGCCTGGTTGAAAAGGAACGTTTTTCCTGGCACCTAAAGGTGTATAATGAAGGCGCCAGGCGAACTTCCCTGGAGAGAACATTCCACAGATGGGGAGCCACTAAAGAAACCTTGGGTTGATTGGTTAAATTTGTCTCTAGTGTTTTTTTTAAATGGGAGTGGGCGGTTCTTTTTCAGCCCAGTGGACACGTGTCCTTATGGGAGGGGGAAGAGGCAAAAAAGTGGGCAGGGCAACAGATGGGTCTTTTACCTTTGCACAACAGGGCTACATTCCAGCCATGTACAAAACAGACATTTCTGCAACGCCCCTGTCCATCCAGCCACATGAGAGGCACTCAAAGGACTTATTCCAGCTAATGAACAATCACCTGAGGAGGAGCGATGGAGCAACACTGGTGGAAGACCCGTCACAACCCAGGAAGCATCTCAAGGGGTTCTGTATTCGGTCCCTGGGTGCGAGTCCCTAGTTTAGGCTTCTGTTTTACGAAATTTATATTTCTCTTCTCACTGCAGAAAGTCCTGAAGTGGCTTCCAACCCAAGTAAAAACACAATAGCAAAATAAAAAAATAAAAAACCCAAATCACATTGTTGAAATCACACTGAAGGATATTCAAGGATGCAATATCATAAAAGGGTTTATCCCCGACGTAACCCCTCCACCCAGTGAACCGTGAAACAAACCATTCAATCATGGGTCAGAACCATGAACACGCTTCTGCACCCGTATTTTAAAAGAAACAGCGTCCTTGCGTTGAGACATGATGTGTGTGTCACGGCTTAGAGGAGGCCTTGCCATTCTGTTCTAAGACTACGTTTGCCGTCTTGCATAAAGGCCAAGATTAGTTTTCATAAAGGCTAAATTAGTATTTGGCTCAGTTAATTGGGTGCACTGTTTTACTCGAGCAGGACGCGGTTAACTGATTGCTGCAATTGATTAATTGGCCACACACCGGAGCGCTCATTAAAATCCCCCCCTGATTAATCCATTAAGGCCTTGGGTGTTTAATCTACCGTCGAGTAAACGCTTGCAACTCTGCCGAAATCCCTCCCTTGCTTTTTTTTTTTTTGCTCTCTGTTGGTAAAAATGCGCGAAGGGATCACAGCCACGAGCATTACACATGGGCAGGAGGCCAGGAGTGCAGTGGAAATGGCTTAGGAACTCTCCCTTGTCCTTTCAGGAATCTCAAGTTCTTGGATGTCTCCGACCTGCCCTCCGTCCGCCACAAAGAATTGGTCCGGATCCTGCTGGAGGAGATGCTGCCTCAGTGTCACATTGTGGGGATGGACTGCCCCGAGGGGGTGGACCTGCCCTTGGACTCTGACAAACGCGAAGGCGAAATAGACAAGGAGCACCAGGGAGGTGCTGGAAGCCAGAAAAAGAGAGAAGTCTCCATTTGAATGGGGAGGGCCGCGTCTCAGAGACTCTTCCCCCCACTACCCAAGCAGATCGGAGCGTTCCCCCAAATTTCTCTGGTCTCTCTTTGCAACCAGGCAACACAAAGACAACAAAAGACGTGGTTTCTCTAAAGCAGGGATGGGGAATCTGTAGCCGTCCAGGTGCTGCTGGACTCCAACTCCCATCAGCCCCAGCCAGCTTGTTTGGTGTTGAGGCATGATGGGACTCTGAGTCTAAGAACACAGTTTCCCCACCCCTGTTTTAAAGAATGCCTGCACTACGGTTATTTCACCTTCCTTATGTTCCTCCACATAATAAACAGACCCTCTGTATTCTGGCAGTGTGTGCCTCTGAGCTGTTATCGTTCCCTTTTTTAAAAAAGTTTGGTGAGCACACCAGAACCAGAGTTGTTGTCTCGTGAGACAATGGAGTGCGCCTCCGGGGGTGAAGTCAGAGGGCTGTGTTGGCAGCACTGAATTGACCTCCCTGGGGCGCAAGCTTGGGCAGTGTGGATGGAGGTCCTGGCTGCTCAGTTGACCAGACCCCCCCTCTCGGCCTCTCTGATGCCGGTCCAGCGGAAAGCTGAGCAAGAAGTTGGGCACCAGCTTGGCTGCAGGAGTTGACGGAAGGAGGCGTACAAGGCACCATCCAACCGCCTTAGGGACAACTTCAGATTTGTGTTGGGTTTACTCCTCAGCCTTTTCTTCTCCCAAAGATATCCTGCAAGGCAGCGTAGGGTTAGGACCAGAGTTTCCCTTCTCCTAGTTGGGCCACCTTCCCAGGTTGATGAGCCCCATCTGCCCTTAGGACGAAAGCAGCTTTTGGTATAAAATAGCATGGGTGTCCTGAACTTTCAGGCCCCTAGCAACAAAGATAGATAGATAGATGTTTATTTACAGCCATAGGCCCATACAAATAAAACACATAGGTAACAAACTTATGCAAGGCAGGTACATCAGCCGCTATAACATATCGCATACCACAGTCATCCAAAATTATATTAAAAGAATAAAACTAGATGAGAATAAATGTGTATTTACAATAAAACGGGATAACATAATAAACCTTAACTAGTTTTGCAGTAAACCTTTACGCTGCTTTTGGGAGAGAACAGCGACCAGGTACCTTGCCACTTGCAAGGTCATATGAGTATCCTTATCTTTCAAAATTTGGGCAAGGTGAGATTCTGCTGGGGTACCTTCTAGTTTCTGGATTATCGGTCCCAGTAGATTTGCCCGTGGCACGCTGAACAAGGGACAGGCAAACAATAATATGCTGAAGCGATTCCACTGACTCCTTGTCACAGTCACATAGGGCAGAGACTTGGCCCTTTGAAAATCTCTGTCTCAGAACATTGGAGGGGAAAACATTAAACTTCGCTTTAGTGAAGGCAAATCTATGGGAAGCAGTAGAAAGGGAGGAGAGGTATGGTGGAGCGCAATGAGTTAAGGTAATGCCAACCCTAGCAACAAATAGTTGAGTTAATTGATCTATTGCATCCTTCTCCAACTGGTGCTGTTCTAGGTGTTTTGGACAACAGCTGTTGTGCTGGTTTGGACAGATGGTGTTATTGTGATCTGAAATGTCTGGTGGGCACCGGGATGGCGAGAGGCTGACGTAGTATCGCATGCTGTTTCTAAACAGACCAACCTGCCCCAAAATGCAGAGCATAAAGGCAACCGGCCTTCCCCTTCATCTCTCAGCACCTGGCATTGAGAGGTAGACTGCCTTTGAAGAGGAAGGCTCATCTAAGGCTTTCTGGCATCGGAAGGGGGTCCTGCAACATGGCTGCATCCAAAATGAACTGGAGCTGTCCGGTAACAATGGAAGTGGCCTCGCAGGCATCCCTCTGGCATTCCCACCGGCTTTGGAAGACAGACTGGTTGAATCTGTGCCAGGAATACAGTTTGCGAGGCAAAGAAGAAGAAGAAGAAGAAAGGGACTTTGATTCCTGTTTTGTCCTTCTGCACAGCAATGTGTACACATCCTTGCTTGCTGGTCCCGCTCGTCCTCACAGGTTTGTTTGTTTTCTGACTGCGCTCAAATCCGTCGCTTGCACCCGTTGCCAGAGGCACCATTTGCCCTCTTACGGCACGTCTGCCAGTTTGCCTCTTGTTGATGGCACTCGGCCTTAAGAGCCTCAGATGGTGAGCACCTGAGCTGTGCGGTTGGCAGGCTGTTGACGAAAACACAGCGATATTTTTGCAAGTAAGAACAAGCCTTGCGGTGGCGGCAGGCCTGCGGGACTTGCACACTCACAGGAAGAGTCCTGTTGCAGCAGCTGCAGACAGGGAAGGTGCTTTCTCCCTGTTGGCTAAATGCCTCACGATTTAATGCAGAGGGGAGCTTTCTATAAATCATTTAAAGCAGGCCTTACACACTCCAGTGTTGAAAGGGTTCTTGGATAAAAGAAGGATTGACTTGACTGCTTGATGCCAAAGTATACCATTTGGACGTCCAGAAGGGCTGTCTCTCCAGTTCCAATCTTGCAAAAGCACCTGAAGAGGAGGGGAGGCTTCTAACCTGAGCAGGCATTGGGGAACCCCTTTTCTGAACCTTTTGCCTGCTGCGACCCACCTGGGATCAAGCCACGACCTGCCAATTGAAGGCCAGGGGGTCTAGCGGATGGCGTTGGACTTTCCTGCCAACTTCCAGTGCGGGTGCCAGGAAAGCACTTCGCAAATTCTAAATCAAGAACGGGGAACCTCTGGCTTCGGGAGCGAAATACGCCCCACCAGCAGCAGCAAAGATCCCTCCGGCGCCCCCTACCTTCCCAGAGTTGTCGACCTTTTTTTTAGGGCTGGAGGAAGCGGGCAGCAGTTGGAGGGTGGCTCCTCCAGCGGGGAAGAGGCAGAGGCCTACGCAGAGTGAGCAAGGGCGCGTGTGGTGCTCCCGCCAAGTGTTGGCTCGGTTTTTTCCTTTTTAGCCTTCTGGCGCCCCGCAGGCTAAAAGGGGAGAAAAAAACGAGCCGGCGCTCGACGGGAGCAGCGCACGCACCCTCGCTCACTCAGCGCGCTCGTTCGGTGTTCCCTGGACTCTTGCCTGGCGCCCTCCAGAACTTGGCGCCCTGCGCCACTAGCCTCTATGGGTAAGACGGGCCTCTGTGTGTGTGTGTGTGTGTGTGTGTGTGTGTGTGTACCATTTGTTGCCTTCTGTTCCTCACTGTGCTGCACCAGAAATACAGTAGTGTGCGTCGTGTGTGTGCAACGCCCTTGGCTTTCCAGTATTTGTCAGAAAAACGTCCATTCCCATTGGCTTCCTGCGTTTGTTTCTTACTTGTGATTATTAATCCACAATGGCCAACTTCTCCCTCCCTCCCATGAAAAGCCATTAGAGCATTTAAATTAAATTTCAGCCTGGGCCTCTCTTGCTCTCTCTGTGTCTTTAGTCTCTGTTTCCTGTTTGCCATGGGCCATTAATGACCCAATGGATCCATTGTAAAAGGCCCGGAGAGGGCTGAGAAATGTGATTGAGAGTGACGTCGGTAGTAGCAGAACAGAATGTCTAATGTGGTTTCTTGCTTGCTTCATCTCCGGGTCTTGGGTTTGGCCTCGGAGGCCTCCTGGGGACCCTGACGAAAACCCAGCTTGCCCCGTGCCCGGTCACAGAATCATAGAATTGTAAACTTGGAAGCAGGGGTGCCAGCTTGAATAACAAAATATTGTTGCCCTCGCCCCACATAATCGATCGCATGAGGCAGTGCACACACACACCATTTGAATGGGAATGCCCATCAACTTTGTGGGGGCCCTGCCCCCTCAAATCTTCTACTGTGGGGGCTGAAGCCTCTACGCAGTGTTTTTCAACCACTGTTCCGGGCACACTAGTGTGGCGAGATGTTGCCTGGTGTGCCGTGGGAAAAATGAAAAATTACTTTATATATAGCAATATAGGCACAGAGTTAATTTTTTTAACATTTTCTAATGGTGGTGTGCCTCGTGATTTTTTTCATGAAACAAGTGTGCCTTTGCCCAAAAAAGGTTGAAAAACACTGCTCTAGGCCCCTGGGAGTTGGCTCCCATGCTTGCAAGGGACCCCGAGAGCCATCTAGTGCAACCCCCTGCGATAACAGAAATATTTTGCCCAACACGGGACTCGAACCCACGACCCTAAGATTAAGAGTCTCATGCTCTGCCAACTGAGCTAGACCCTGAACTCGGACTTTGGCAAGTCTGAGCCTGCATAGACTTGGGGGTGGGGTGGGGTGGCCTAGCCTTGTGGAGAGCAAGCTTTCAATACCTCCATTAATTCTGCTGTCCACACTCTCCCCTCCTTCAGTCTGGGTTTCCTCCTACCTACGCCTCTCCCTTTTCAGAGTAGCCTTGGTATGAGAAAATCCAGACAGAGGGAGGCAATAGAGCAAAGGCGAGTCACAAGAAGTTCTCTATCCTCGTTAAACGACAGCATGGACAAGCCCTTAGCCGGAGGCAACAACCCTCTGCGTGTCAACAAGGCCGCCATAAACGAGCGGGAAACTTCTGTCCCTCTCTGCCCAACTTGAGGTCTGCTCCCTTCCCCCCCACCCCAGCATCCCAGCAGCTTCCCTTTGGAAGCTGCGAAATCCAGTTGCCTCTTATGGAACAAACAGGCGCAGTATTGTCACACTATTTTATTTTTAACCGCTGGTGTGCTCCCTGCCCCGCTTCAGTTGCAAACTCGCCTTATCTCCTCCTCGCGTTCTTTGTGGTTGCTGTCGCACGAAAATGTGACTCAGGCCCGGAGCAAAGCATGCGTCTCCCTTGACATCTGTGCGCCTCAACTCCTTCTTCCCTCGGCCCCGTTTGTCCTCCCACGGAAGGGATAGAGCTGTTTGGTTAGACAGGGCTCCCGGCTTGTGTGGGCTTCCTTCGAGCCCAAGATAGCATTCTTCCTAAAGCTGCTTTTTTGTGTATATGCGTTTGTGTGGGTTGGTTTTTTTCCTGCCCCCTCCATGATCAGGCATTCCTGCTGCTGCCTCTGGCCACGTGGGATGGGTGCTGAGCTGTGGTCTAAACCACCGAGCCTCTTGGGTTTGCCGGTCAGAAGGTCGGTGGTTCAAATCCCCGCGACGGAGTGAGCTCCCATTGCTCCGTCCCAGCTTCTGCAGTTCCAAAGCACATCAAAGTGCAAGTAGATAAATAGGTACCGCTCCGGCAGGAAGGTAAATGGTGTTTCTGTGCTGCTCTGGTTTGCCAGAAGCGGCTTAGTCATGCTGGCCACATGACCCGGAAGCTGTACGCTGGCTCCCTCGGCCAATAAAGCGAGATGAGCGCCGCAACCCCAGAGTCGTCCACGAGTGGACCTAATGGTCAGGGGTCCCTTTACCTTTTCCTTTACCTGCCAAGGAGCCAGGTGGACATCACTGGGTAGAGCAGGCACCCCCAAACTCGGCCCTCCAGATGTTTTGGGACCAGTGTGGTGTAGTGGTTAAGAGTGGTAGACTCGTAATCTGGGGAACCGGGTTCGTGTCTCCACTCCTCCACATGCAGCTGCTGGGTGACCTTGGGCTAGTCACACTTCTCTGAAGTCTCTCAGCCCCACTCACCTCACAGAGTGTTTGTTGTGGGGGAGGAAGGGAAAGGAGAATGTTAGCCGCTTTGAGACTCCTTCGGTGGTTCAAATCCCCGCGACGGAGTGAGCTCCCATTGCTCCGTCCCAGCTTCTGCCAACCTAGCAGTTTGAAAGCATGCCAGTGCAAGTAGATAGATACCGCTGCGACAGGAAGGTAAATGGCGTTTTCATGCGCTCGGGTTTCCTTCACAGTGTTCCGTTGCACCAGAAGCGGTTTAGTCATGTTGGCTACATGACCCGGAAAGCTGTCTGTGGACAAACGCCGGCTCCCTCGACCTGAAAGCGAGATGAGTGCCGCAACCCCATAGTCGCCTTTGACTGGACTTAACCGTCCAGGGGTCCTTTACCTTTACCTTTTTACCATCAAGGCAGGACTTGAGGGTCCCCACTCAGCAGGAGGGCCCCACCCATTCAGGTTGCCACCCATCCCTAGAAAAAGGGGATCGCCCTGTCTTTTCGACGAAAGTGTCCCCTGTTCCATTTGGACACCATATTTCCTGTTTTTGAGATTGGCCGGCCCAAAACAGCAGTGGTGGCTGATGAAGAGCCTGGCCTGGCACAGGTGACAATACAGAGAAGGGGGAAGGAGTGACGTCCTCTCCTTCCCTCACTCCCTGGAGGACATATGTGGGGAACCCCCCCTCCACTAAGTGGAGGGAGGATTTGGTGTCATGAGAGTGTGTGTGCCCCCCAACAGTGGCGTGGGGAGGGGGCGAAGGGGGCGGTGAGCCCCGGGTACCACCCTGGAGAGGGTGACACTCTGAGCACCCCTCCTTGGTTCGCCTCCGCCCGGAGGGGCTCGCTCGGGGCTCGCCCGCTGGCAGCGTGCTGCCACAGAGCTCTGCGTGCCACCAGTGAACCCCAAGCAAGCCCATCCTGGGCTGGCCCGCCGGCAGCGGGGTTATCCTGCCAGCAGTGCGCTGCTGCGGAGCGTTGCATGCCGCCGGCAGGCCCCGAGCAAGCCCGTCAGGGGCTCGCCCACCAGCAGCACACCGCTCCCAGTGCACAGGTGCAGCGTGCATCCGAAGCATGTGTCATACACTGTGCCTGCGCACGGAGCGCTGCACACCACCGGTGGGCCCCGAGCAAGCCGTGGAGCGAGGCCGCCCCGCCCAGGGCTCGCCTGCAGGCAGCGCACCGCTCCCAGGACACATGTGCAGCGTGCGTCCGATGCATGCATCATACACACACGGCGCATGCGTGCTGGGAGCGAAACCACACTCCCGGGTGCTTCTGGGTTTGCCATCCCGGGTAGCCGGGCGGCTTCCTCTGTGCCTGCCCCCAAATCCCCACACCCCGGTCTTTTGCCTGACCTGTCCCGTATGTTGCCCGACCAAAGGTGGCAACCTTACGCCCAATGGTTGGCTGCACCACATTTTTGAATCCACCAGAAGTGGGAAGAAGGAGGGCCATTTGGGCAGGGCCTCTGGCTCAACAGGAGCCTCAGGTTTGGAAACGTGTTAATTTTTCTTCTTCTTTCTTTTGCATTTGATCAAAGAATCGTAGAGCTGGAAGGGACTCTAAGGGTAATCTGGTCCACCCCCTGCAATGCAGGAATCTCAACTCAAGCATCCATGACAGATGGCCATGCAACCTCTGCTTAAAAACCTCCAAGGAAGGAAAGTCCACAACCTTCCCGAGGGAGTCTGTTCCACCGCCGAACAGCTCTTACTGTCAGAAAGTTCTTCCTGGTTTTTAGTTGGAATTTCCTTTCTTGGATCTTGGATCCATTGGTTTGAGTCCTAGCCTCTGGAGCAAGAGAAAACCAGCTTGCTCCATCTTCCATGGGACAGCCCCAACTTGCTTTCATGCACATGGGATCAAAATGTGTCACGATCCTTCAGTTTTAGGGGTGCTCTGCAGAGTTTTAAGAGATGTGATTTGGTAAAGGGGCATTCTTTGAGCACCAGCGCGAGGGCTGCTGCGCTGGCATAAGGTCGAGTGTAACAGAGGCGTGATATGAAATGTGTCGAGACAGCTGGACCAGCGGAAGCTTGCTGGGGCAAGAGGTTGCACAGAGCGGGCAGGATCAGGCCTACAGCAGAAGACCGCCAAGAGCCATCGCGACTTCCCATGACTTCTCTAGCACAACTGGCACACTGCTAAATGACTTCAAATCAGCACAGCATTGAATTCCTCCCATAATTTTGGGGTTAACTGGCTGCCAAGTGCTTTTTCCTCGTGTGCCTGCTATGTAAGCAATGGCACTCATCCCCTGAACATCAGCAGGAGAGAGGGTGGTTGGCTTGTTATTTTTAAGTTACAAAACACAGCAGAATTAGGTGGGAAGGAGATAGCAGAGTCAACAGGTGCCCAGCGACCTGTAAAATTTGATAAGTTGATGTCTACCCTTGTGGGTAGAATGGATGGTTTGGTCTCCCAGACATGCTAGATTTTTGTTTTTTGTTTTCAGGGAGTGTTTCCCCCCATAGAAGATTACAGTGGTACCTCCAGTTGCGAACGGGATCCGTTCCGGAGTTCCAGCCGCATCTCGAGCAATTCGCAGCTGGAGGACTGCTTCTGCGCATGCATGCAGTGCGTAGAGGGCTTCAGCATATGCACACAGGGTGAAAAATACTTCCGGGTTTGCCGCGTTCACATCCCGAAGTTTACATATCCAGAGGGATATGTAAGCGGAGGTACGACTGTATTTTAAAATGCCGACCTGTATGTAGCACTCTTAATAGGATCACCATGGGTCCTACTTTGTAGAGTACAGTCCTCTGTTTGAAGGTGTCCTCTGTTTGAAGGGCTGTCTGGTTCAGCTGAAAGACATTTCAAGTTAAAGAAGAAAGAGCTGGATGTGTGTATGGCTTCAAGTTCCCCCACCTACGCCGAGCCCCTTGGGTGGTAGATTGAAGCTCAAAGCCTTCCCCACTATGGCATCGCACCTGTATTTTAAGTTGTAGCCATCATTTCGAAATATGCATCTATCAGATAAATTAGCGTATGCAAAACGTATGCAGATCAGTGTCCTCTCTTCTTCTGGCAGGCCATTTCCTCGTTTTTTGTTGGGAAAGCTGTGTTGCAGTCCTCCGCCGTTTTGTTCGTCTACCTGCATAGGCAAGACCTGAGACGTCTTCCTGATAGGAATCTGTCCCTTGGGTGAGCAGCCCTGGGGACCAGCCCTGGTGACTGAACTCATGGGAAAAGAGGATGGCAGTCAGATGCCTGTTGCCGGGAGGCCGCTCCGCACTTGCGTAAGGATTCCACAAACGAGTGGAATTTCATTGTATTTTGCAATATCGGGCAACGATTGCTGGTACTGCTTGAGAAACCTGAAGGCGAGGCTGCTGCCATCTCTCATCGCATCCCAGCGGAAACCTTGGCTCACCTCCTCTGACAATTGCCCAAGTAGAAGAAGAAACCCAACCTCAGAGCCGATCAGGCAGATCGGTGCCAGAATTTTCCCACCCACAGCCTCCACAAGTCTATGCCGCCCTTCCCCAACCTGAAGATGTTTTAGAGTACAACTCCAGCCTGCTTTGCACGTCACAGTAAACCGTAGCTAAGACTAAACGGTGGTTTAATCACAGAATCATGGCAGGGGGTTGGACTAGATGACCCTTGGCTTCCCTTTCAACTTTGCAATTTTAGGATTCTATGACAAATCTCTCTCTCTCCCTAAACCCCCTAGATACCCACCCCAGGCTCTTCTGTAATGCACAGAGGTCAGCTCAATTAAGCAACCCAGGTGAGCAAACGGAAGCGGTGTTTCGCCTAACACATAATTAACCTGTTTCCAACTCCAAACAGATAAAGGTCACACATGAACACACAACACCTCTTGTTTTCTTTTCGGCTGAAACTGCTCCAGAAATGCAACGTGACCAAAAAAATTAAAATTATGCCAGCTAAGCTGGCCTCCTGTTTGCAACTGAGAAGAAAAAGTTGCCTTGGTTTTTTTGTGCACACAGGAAACTGCTGAATTCCTAAAATAAAGGTGCCAATTTTGAAGGTATTTTTAAAAAGGCAGGGCGGGTGAGAGAGCCAGCCCCGGCACAGGAATACTGAGAATTTTCCTTATCTGTCTTTGCCTTATAGGGTTGTTGAAAAGGCTCTTTAAAAACACGGGCACTGGACCTAGATAATAAGGGCTCCTGCCACACTTGTTTAGATAACTCTGGGCACCCACTTGATTTTACGAATCTTGTTCTTCAGCTGTTTGGGAGGAAGAGGGACATCAGCCAGAAATAACCTTCAAACTCTTGCAATGCACATGCCAACAGACTTAACTTGTTTTGCACAAACAGTCCTCTTCGCCTGGGGTCTTTCCCACATCCTTCACGTTAACCTCCAGCTCTAACCATTAGCACGTTCTTCTTCCACCATCTCCCTCTCTGGAAATTTCCACGCAGTGTCCTTCTAAGGGTGGTGAATTTACACAGCGGCTGAGTCTCAGGATCAACCCAAACCCTTGAGTTTTTAAATTATTTGAAAGTGTCAAGGGTAATTACAACTGCCATGTGAACAAAACAAGTGGGAACGGAGGTTATCTAAAAGAAGAGCCCCTGGTTATGAATCGAAGGTGAAACCCCCATAAAATCAGCAGCTGAGATGAAGGCGACGTTGGATTAGCAGGCCCTTCCAAAAATATTATAAATTTCTCGGGGGGGATTTGTGGAGCAAGAATCTTAACTGGTTTTGCACCTTCCGGAGCGACTCGGTCACAAGGGGGTCATAAACCAAAGACCTTTACAGTGCTAAGCACCTAGCTCAACCATTGGCTATTGGAATTTGCGTACAAAGCACACCTATGTATAAACATGACTAAGCGGATTGAATTGCCAAACCGAAATAGGCAAAATAAAGTTCAAAGAGAGCATAGTTGTGGCCTTTCCTCCTCCCCCCGCCCCCAACGCCACTTGCTAGCAGTTCTGTGGTCTCTGCTGCCACCGGCTTATCCTGATCTGCAGGGAGAAAACTCAGTTTGCAACCAGCTGAACACCCCAAACGAGGCAATAATTATGGGGGTGAGTGAGTAACTGTTTATGCAAATCTCTGTTTCGGCATCAACCCCCCTCCGTGTTTCAAGATCCTCGAGGACCGCTGAAGGCAGCGCTTTCGGTCAGGTGCTTGAGAAATTCCGTATTTTGGAACTGTAGGCTAAACATAGGCTGTGTATAAGCCATACATTCAAAGCACACATAGCCCCTGCCCCCCCCCAAATAATCATTCTGGGAACTGTAGTTTGTTACGGATGCTGGGAATTAGTTCTGTGACGGGGAAACTACAGATTCCCAGTATTCTTGGGTGGCGGGGGAGAATGTACTTTAAATGTATGGCATGCATAGGATTTGGCACGGGGGTCGCTCTATAGCGGTGCTGGGAGACCTGTTTCTTTTGGGATAGCTCATTTGGTAGAGCAGGAGACTCTTAATCTCAAGGTTGTGGGTTCGAGTCTCACATTGAGCAAGAGATTCCTGCATTGCACTGGGTGACTTGCATGTTCCCTTCCAACTCTACGTGATTCTAAGAGCGAAGACCCAAGTTCTCTCTCTCTCCCCCCCCCACTCCTATTTTTTTATCCCTCTTTCTACTCTGACACCTACCCTTCGATTTTTTCCAACCCATCAGAGACTACAGAAGTCCAGGCCAATGACTTCCAAAGCGCTTTTCCAATGAGGCTGAGGGCCTCAGATAACTCTAGCTTGTCAGAGTTATTCCCCTTCTCCTTAACACTTAGTGGTGGCCCCAAAATGGTTTCTTTCTGCCATACCTCCAACCCCTTCCCTTCTGCCATAGAAGACACACCACCCATTCCTTGCTTCAGACGGCCTCGCAAATATTTATCTGGCTGCCCAGGCTTCCCCCGACCCTTTAATTCCCAAAATTATCACCGAATTCCTTTATTTTTTATTTTTTTTAATAAAGCAGTTTTACTGGGGGGTTTACGAAACACTTTTTAACGTCGTGTTTTTGCACACGGCTTAGAGGTGGGTTTTTTTCCTTTTAAAAAAAGTTGCGCTTTGCAACTGCTTTCGAATAAATACGTTGTTTCCAAAAAATTATACCCTGCTCGATCGGGGGTGTGTGTGTGTGTTATTTTTTAAAAAAACACAAACCCGCAAAAAAACACCCCAAAATCTCAGAATGGTTTATATGCCTACTGTGTGTCTCTTGGGGGAGCTTCCTTCTATGGTATAACATTTTATTATTATTATTATTATTTATTAAATTTGTATAACGCTCTATACAGTGGTACCTCTGGTTGCGGGTTCAGCTAGTTCGTAACCCATAGCGAATGCAACCAGAGGTATGGCTGTATACCCATAGATCTCAGGGCAGTTCACAACCACAAAAGGCATAATGAAAACCAGAACAGAAACAAACCAATAGAAATGTTTTTGCCTGGAGCCTAAAGACATGTAATGAAGATGCCAGGCGAGGCTCCCTTGGGGAGAGCATCCACAAGCAGGGAGCCACCACAGAAAAGGCCCGGTCTCGTGTTGACACCCCCCGGACCTTTCATGGGGGTGGCACATGAAGAAAGGCCTCAGATGATGATTGCAAGGTCCGGGACAGTTTATATGGGGAGAGGCTGTCCTTGAGGCATTGCGGTCCTGAGCCGTTTAAGGTTTTATAGGTCAAAACCAGCACTAAGAATTGGGCCTGGAAACTGGCAGCCAGGGGCATAGGAAGTGGGGGTGGGGGGCGGTCCGACCCATGTTCCATCATGGAGGGGGGTGACAAATGATGAAGGAACAATTATTGCCCTACTAGGGTGGTTCATAATTATTATTTTTTTTTAATGCCTGCTCCAACGGTCTGGTCTTACTACAATAGAGGTTATATAGCTATATATGAAATTTCATGCATATCAGTCAATATCTTGACCCTCCTCCACAAAAATAGCTGTTTACTTGGCCGTTTTCCTATCGTTTACTTGGCCTTTTCCTATGTCGTGAAGGCTGAAATTTCAATTCAGTGGAGCACTTACTGTTCCCAACCCTAACCCTGCGGAAAGCCATCTAATTAGACTTTAATTTGATTTTGACATGTTTTTAGGAGGTAATTCAATTATTGTCTGATTTTATACCAATGTTATGTATCTGAAGAAGTGTGCATGCACACGAAAGCTCATACCAAGAACAAACTTAGTTGGTCTCTAAGGTGCTACTGGAAGGAATTTTTTATTTTGTTTTGATTATGTATCTGATGTTAGCCGCCCTGAGTGAGACCGACTTCGGTCGGGGAGGGCGGGATATAAATAAAAGTTTATTATTACTTATTATTATTCCTTTGTAAGAAAATATGAAATAACGTAAAACCATTTTTGCAGGCAAAAAAAAAATCAATGTTGGGGGGGGGGTGACAAGAAATTTTCCACACGGGTACCACCTGACCTTCCAATGCCTCTGCTGGCAGCCAGGGCAGTCGGGCCAAGATCGGTGTAATATGCCAAAAACCGTCTTTTGCCAAGGTGAGCAACCTGGCTGCCAAATTCTGCGCCAGCTGGCGTTTCCGAACCGTCTTCAGAGGCATTCCTACTGAACTTGATCTCCTTGACCCTGAGGGTCCACTCCTCCGGAAAGCCCCTATTAAAAAGCCCCTCTGGCACTCATAAATCTCCCCACACTTCTTCTGCACCTCCAAGCCCGAAATCCTGAGAATTGCTACTTCGGGGAGGCGATGTGGTGCTTCACCAGTTGAACTCTCAGCCAGTTTTGCAACCGTTTCAAGGCGTGCTAGGTGGCCGAGGGAGGAGGGAACACCTGCCCTGCGTGTTTTCCGAAACTGGTTGTGGATGCCCTAGGCTACACCCCGAGGTGTGTTTTCTGGAAGTCCCTTAGTTGCCCAAGGTGCCTGTTCTTATCTCCTGACTTCATTCCTCGGGCGGGTCCACCCAGTGCTTCCCCCCCTAAAAAAAACTGTTTAGGGGTACTCTCATTTTCCCTACTCATATTGAAATACTGCCCCTCAATGAGACCAAACTTAAGATTCACAGAATGTTTAGGGGTGTCCCCGTCCCCCCGGGAAAAAAGCACTGAGTGCACCTGCCTCGACCTTTCCCTCCAAACAGGTGAAACTCAAAAAATTAGAATATCGTGGAAAGGTTCATTTCTTTCAGTAATTCAACTTAAAAGGTGAAACTAATATATAATAAAATTAACAATTTCAACTTTGGGGTTTTCATCAGCTGTACGCCATAATCATCACAATTATAACAAACAAAGGCTTGACATATCTCGCTTTGCATGTCATGAGTCTATCTCATATATTAAACTCCAGTAGCTAATGAAAACAATTGCTTACATAAATGGACTTTTCCACGATATTCTAATTTTTTGAGTTTCACCTGTATTTGCTTTTCCGGGCTGCTTACATAAATGGACTTTTCCACGATATTCAAATGATTTTTGAGTTTCACCTGTATTTGCTTTTCCGGGCTGCTAGGCGAGTCCTTAAGCAAGTGATTCCTTCGCACAGCCCTGCCGGCAGCATGAATATTTGATAGGAGATGAAATATTAAGACACTTAAAAAAAACAACAACCAGAAAATGAAATGCCCCACCCATCTGCCTTCCTTCCAGTGCTTTTCTGTTCTGGGAATAAGCATCTGCCAGCCTTGCTTTTTTTGCTCTCTGCTTAACCTTTCTTTCTTTCCCCTCCTTTCGTCTCCCAAAGAGAGGCGGCTTGTGTCTGAATGGTTTTTGGTTTTGCAGAAATGAAAAGAAAAAAAAAAGTGGGAGGAGGTTTTGCTTCTGCTTCGGGTGTCAGGATGTGTGTCTCAAGTGGATGTGTGCGAGAGAGACACCCATTGCGCCTGGAGCGATAGCAGAGGAGGGAGAGAGCAGAGGAGGAGACAGATGAACACAGTCTAACTTCAAACAGAGAAGAGGAGAGAAGGACAATAGGTGCCTCCCCATGTCCCCTTTCTCACAAGGGCTACAGGTGAGACCTGGGTCTGTTCTGGGCAATGATGCCTGCATGTGCGCTTACCTGGGAGTAAGCTGGACTGGCTCCCAAGCAAACATGCCTAGGATTTTTGCAGAGCAGTCATGTGTCTACTTGCTAGGAAGCAAGTGCCATCCAGCAGAGAAATGCTAATTTTTCTCCTGGGCAAACATGCTTGGCATCACACGGCAGGACTATAACATGGCTGAAACAACTTTTATATGAGAGGACACAGGTGAAGGAAAGGCAGAGCTTTTGAGAGTTGGTTTTTTTTGGGGGGGGGTTGTTGTGGTTACCAATGTGCTTAGTTTTGGGGAGGGTGGGCTGGAGGGGGGGGAGAGTTGGAAATAAACGTTGGGGCGATGGGAGACCTCTAAGATAAAATGCATTAGCTTAAAAAGCCTGCAAGTGCTGTAAGTCAGCCTTGGCGTTTGTCTTCCTGATGCGATTTGCGATATTGAATTCTTGAGTTTAAAAAGCAGGATTAGAGGTGGGAAGTGGGTTGGCTTTTAAAAAAAAAGTGTGAAATTAAATTGCAGTCGTAACGGATGGGAAAGCAAGAGGAAAGCAACAACAACAACAAAAGGGACAAAAATAGAGAAAGTGACGTTTTACACATGTACATCCTTGCCGGGGGTTGGACTAGATGACTGTGTGGGTGCCTTCCGACGCTGCTATTTCTGTGAATCTGCGATCGCATGCATAAAGATTTAGGTCACCTGACTTGTCCTGTGAACCTCTGAGGCTTTTTATTATATTTTGTGGGTGTGCATAAGGGGTCAGCAACCTTTTTCAGCCGTGGTCCGGTCCACCGTCTCTCAGACCATGTGGTGGGCCAGACTACCGGTATATAATATATAATATATAATATATATATATATATATATATATATATATATATATATATGTGTGTGTGTGTGTGTGTGTGTGTGTGTGTGTGTGTGTGTGTATATATATATGTGTGTGTGTGTGGTTGGGGGGGGGGAGAACGAATTCCTATGCCCCACAAATAACCCAGAGATGCATTTTAAATAAAAGCACACATTCTACTCATGTAAAAACATGCTGATTCCCGGACCGTCCGTGGGCCGGATTGAGAAGGTGATTGGGCCGCATCCGGCCCCTGGGCCTTAGGTTGCCTACCCCTGAGTTAAATCATGGAGGAGTTTTCCTTAGCGGGAGGGAAATGGTGTAAAGCTTGAGTGCGTTGCCCACAACTTTTGCGCCCTGAGAGAGGTGGCTTGTGGGAGAAGATTGGGACGGTTATGGGTTGCATTTTGTTGGTTCAGCATCTTCTCTCAGAGATGCGATGCTGCACTGGGGACGTTAGGTACCCCTGAAGCTCTCTGTCACGCATTTGCCAATGTGAGCTGCACGAACCCCAAACCCCTCACATCACCCCCCCAACATTACCAAGGGGGGAGGGCTATGAACCCCATGGCCTAAGGTGGTGTTGTGGGGGGTCCATCACCTGCCCTGCTTCAAAATAAACAGCAGGCAAATGACATGTTTGTTTTGAGGCCTGTAATTCCTCTCAGAAGCCTTGCGTGCCTCTGACTTTTCTTCTTCTCTTGCTTTTCTTATGATCTGTAATTCTTGCTTTCTTTATCCATATTTATGCTTTGCTTTTCAAAGTTCCCTATCTCCCTTCTGTGCGTGGAAAAAGGATTAAGATATAATTACGATAAGAGGACTTTGGGTTTGTTTTTCTTCTTTTTCTACCTTTCTTCTTGTGCTGATTTCTTGCTTCTTTCCAAATGATCTTCTTTAGATTGGCTTGGTTTTATTGTATTTTTGGTTGAAAAGTCTCAGTAAACATTAGAGAGAGAGAGAGAGAGAGAGAGAGAGAGAGAGAAGCCTTGCGTGCCTCTCGCTGGCATCATGCGGAGGTTTGGAATTCCCACACACGGCTGGGCATGTGTCTTATCATGTCCTGTGCCAGATAAACCTGCCATGTGCGGAAAAGCATTGCTGGGAACTTTATGGAAAACTCTTCCTGGAGCAGTGGCATGGAGGGTACTTGCAAAAGGTGTGTAGCAATCGATAGGAGGGGCAAAGGAAATGCATTCCGTACCTGTCCTACCCTTGCTGGGCCACACAGGTGGGGGCATTGAGTTTAGCATTATGCGCACCATGCTTGAGCCTGGCTGCTGAAGTATCCCGCTCCCTAAGCAGAAGAGCCACTTTCAGAAACTGTGTCCTTACATTTCATTCCAGCCTGCCAGGACAGAAGCGACGCCTCCTTATAAGTATGTTGTTGGCCAGAGGTCCAGAGCTTCTGGCATCTTCTGATTTGCCCCTGCAAGTCGCATTAGCCTAACTTCTGTTTCCTATGCTCTGACAACCTCTGGGTTAGATTACTGTAGAGCATTATACATGGGGCAGCCTTTGAAGATCGTTCAGAATCAGCAGCTGGTGCAGAATTCAGCGGCTGGATTGCTGACTGGGGCAAAACAGTCTCATAACAAGAAGAGGAAGAAGAAGAAGAAGAAGAAGAAGAAGAAGAAGAAGAAGAAGAAAGAAGAAGAAGAAGAAGAAGAAGAAGAAAGAGGAGGAGGAAGAAAAAGAAGAAGAGGAGGAGGAAGAAAAGAAAGAAGAAGAAGGGAAGAAAAGAAGAAAGAAGAAGAAGAAGAAGAAGAAGAAGAAGAAGAAGAAGAAGAAGAGCAGCAGCAGCAGCAGCAGCTATAACATGAATCCTGGCACAACAGTATTGGCTCGCTTTTACTCAGTCCAGTATACTGTATCTGAAGGAGCGTCTCCACCCCCATCGATCTACCCGGACACTGAGGTCCAGCGCCGAGGGCCTTCTGGCAGTTCCCTCACTGCGAGAAGCCAAGTTACAGGGAACCAGGCAGAGGGCCTTCTCGGTAGTGGCACCCGCCCTGTGGAACACCCTCCCACCAGATGTCAAAGAGAACAACAACTTACCAGACTTTTAGAAGACATCTGAAGGCAGCCCTGTTTAGGGAAGCTTTTAATGTTTGAATGATTATTGTATTTTAATATTTTGTTGGAGGCCGCCCAGAGTGGCTGGGGATGTCCAGCCAGATGGGCAGGGTATGTATGTATGTATGTATGTATGTATGAATGAATGAATGAATAAATAAATAAATAAGAGTGGCCAGCCCGTTGGGGCTTCTGGCTTGTAGGGACGCCAGGTACACAAAATGTTTGGATCTTTTCTTTCACGGTTGGTGTCCTCTTGAGGCAGGGTCGGCCCAAGGCCATTTTGCTGGCTGAGGTAGAGGGCAGACTGCCTTTCCTCATATGAAGCAACCCGGGACCTTGAGACCATCTTATGAGGCCTTTCTCTGTGTGACCCCCTCCATGAGAGGTCTGGAGGGTGGCAGCATGAGAACAGGGCCTTTTCTGTGGTGGCTCCCCACTTGTGGAATGACCTCGCTACGGAGGCTCGCCTGGTGCTTTCATTACACATCTTTAGGCGCCAGGCGAAAACATTTCTCTTCAACCAGGCCATTGGCTGATTAGTGTTCTATGGCCTTTTAAATGTATCTGTGGGTTAGGGGGGCTGCTGGTTTGTTCTGATTTTGTTTCATTGTGTATTTTGTGCTTTCATTTTGTGTTTTTAGGTAGCGATCTGCCTTGCGAGCTTCAGATAGAGGGCAGTATACAGCCCAGTTTGAAATGATGTGCTACAAGGTGCCTTGGAGATTATAACGTCAAAAAGCAAGAGTGAAATATAATCCATTTTTTGATTTGATTTATTTTATTTCTGTGCTGCTTTTCATTCACAATAAATAGCAATAACGTAATGGAACGCCATGAGCCCAACACAAATCACAGAGAATAATTAACAAATTGCCAGTAAAACAATTACAGTCTATAATGCACTGTTAACAGAACAACTCAGAAAATATGCAGAACATCCCAATTACAAAAGGCATATTATGGGATTCACACAGTGGTATAGTCTTCAAAATCTCTAAAACAACATCAGCACCCAAAAAATAAACTTAGCGCTGTTGGATTCACCTACCCACCTCATGACTCATAATCTTCCACTCAATTCAGCTCATTAAAAAACTCATATACATAATTCCTGTGGCAGCAATTCCCTCCTGAAGGCTCCTAGGGCATTACGAGGCAGGTGGGAAAAGCCATTGCCTGATGGCCAACACAGAGTCTCTATCCCCTCACAGTCCTTCCTCTGGAAACAGTTCCCTTGTTGATCTAACGTTTGTCCTGCTGCTGTTTCACCTGATTTGACATATCATTGCGGCATCTGAATTGCGTTGCTTGTGAGTTGCATAGAGGGCTGGGGTGGTGAAAGTTGGGCTCCATCTTATCCATGTCTACTCAGAGGTAAGTTCTGCTCAGCTCAGTGGGCTGCAGCATTGCAGCCTCGTAAATGTAAACAATAAAGAAGATTCACATATTAATGACTGCAAGGATGCAATGTTAGGACAGGAACGGGTGCTTTTTCCAGTAGGAGTTTCTCTGTGACTGACGGCACGAAACCCTCCCTTGCCCACTATTTTGTCTTGGTGCTCTTCTTGCCAAGAACTGCCTTCTTCTGATTATCCCAGACCTTGTTGTCAGTTGTGCTTTCCCCAGGTATTGCAAAGCTAGTTTGTGCATTTTCATGAGGCGCAAGATGGAGAGCGGCAAACTCAGCCTTTCATATTTTTAACAGTTTGACAGGTGCTAAGCACCACAGGCATGCAAAACCAGATGCCCGCTGTACTGCCACTTACGGCACAGTCTGAGCTGGTAGAAAGACATTGGCCTCCTCTAGGAGATCCTTCCAGGTATCGATCAGCCTGGATGGCTCAGTTGTTAGAGCAGGGGTTGGCAAGGCCTACTGGGAATGGGCCAGATCACTCCCGCAGAGATCCTCCGTGGGCCGGACTGGTGCAGCGCGATGCCGGAAATTGTGTCTGCACATGTCCACAGTGCCGGAAATTGCTTCTGTGCATGCCCAGACGCTGAAAATTGCGCCTGCGCAGAAGCGATTTTCGACATCTGGGCATGTGCAGAAGCGATTTCCGGCGCAGTGGACATGCGCAGACACGATTTCTGGCATCTGGGCATGCACAGAAGCGATTTCTGGAACCGCAGAAGAGAGTCCCCTTGCCGCGCTGCACCGGTTTAGCGCAGTGCGTGGGGAGTTGCTGAGCGGGTGGCTCGGTTCGGGGGCAGCTCATGGGCCGGTTAAGTGACCCTCATGGGCTGCTTTTGGCCCATGGGCCTTAGGTTGCCGGCCTCTAGCTTAGAGTGTGGTGCAGATATAACACCAAGGTTGCAGGTTCGGGACAGCTGCGTGTTCCTATGTTGCAGAGACAAGATGATCCTCTGGGTCCCTTCCAATTCTATGACTGTGTGGGCCTTCTAGTTGATGTACAGCTGTAGCCAGCCAGGGCGGGGTGGGGTGGCGGGTGGGCAGGGGTTAATTGAGAAAAATCCTCTTCTGGGATTCAGCTTCCTGTTGATTTGGTTGGAGATGGATTTTCTGCAAGCCCTGCCAGGAGAGGAAAGGAAAAAAGTCAGCTCCTCGTTCACATTAGGGCACTAAATGGGCACTTAGCAACGCAGGGTGAGGCCAAATCACATAGAGCTTGATTCAGTATTTCCTAAACATCCTGCGTCATTTTTCCTGAATTAACACTGGATGCACACATTTAATTCTTATGCTGAGAAGGGTTTCTTATATAGGCATTTTGTGTTCCTCTTTATTTAGAGCATATGGGATCCACAAGCCACATTGTCAGGGGATGTGTGTGTTTGTGTCTGCTCAGAATTAAGCCACACCGAGTCTGGTGGAGTTCACTTCCACATAGGACGTAAGTTTGCAGCCTAATTTATAATTGTGGTTTTCTTAAAATGAGCCTTGTTTTTGAACAGTTGTGAGCCGCCTGGAGGTCTGCGTTGTGGCAGGAAACATGATGCTGAACGCATCCGGCCCATGTTTTCTCAAATGCAAATTCTACTTGATGTGAATAGGGGCAAGGCAAATAAGTTTGCCTTCTCCCCTAGTTGCTCAAACATAACCGATTTGTTTGAGCCAGACAGCAGGTCATTGATGTTATCGATGTCACTAAGGTGGCAATAGACTCGTGGGTGGTTGGGTGGGGTATTTCTTTAAGTATCTATCCCTCGGAATTTCATATAACTTACAGTACAACTCAGAACGTACATTGTCCTCAACTGGCTGACATCCACAGGTATGGATTCTCTGGGGATGTTTTTCTATCAAACTTCCAGGAAGCTGGTTTTCATTGTCTGGAACCTCAAGGCTACAAACGCCATGCGAAGGGCAAGGGGAAATGATCCCAGCCAGACAATCAAATAAATTAAATATAGGCCTGGTTTTATTTCAACTCATCTTGTGGCACGGGACAAGTTGGCCTCTGTCCCTTCGCTGTAAAACGGAGACTATATGACCGATCTGTCGTGAAGGCAAACGAAATAAAAGCTTGGAAAACGCTTATTGGTTTATACATTCAGGGGCTGGGGAGTGAGCCATGAAGCTAGTCCTCATTAACTTGAAGATGAGCTGGCAATAAACCCTGAAACAAACAAATAAAACATATTGTGTTCCCACTAGAATGGGGAATGTGCCCATGTTTACCCAGCAGATTGCCCATGTTGAAGATCTAGGTTGAGGTTTTATCCAGTCTAGATGGAATCATAGAACTGTAGAGTAGGAAGGGACCCAAGGGTCATCTAGTCCAACCCCCTGCCATGAAGGAATGTCATGCTGTCAAGAAGTACTATGTCTTTGCAGATGCTCCAAGGGTCCCTGTTTTCCAGGGACAGTCCCGGATTTACAGAAGCCATCTCGGTTTCTGATTTGATCCCAGAATCTCCTACTTTTCTTTTGTTGTTGTTGTTTAGTCGTGTCCGACTCTTTGTGACCCCATGGACCAGAGCACGCCAGGCACTCCTGTCTTCCACTGCCTCCCGCAGTTTGGTCAGACTCATGTTGGTAGCTTCGAGAACACTGTCCAACCATCTTGTCCTCTGTCGTCCCCTTCTCCTTGTGCCCTCCATCTTTCCCAACATCAGGGTCTTTTCCAGGGAGTCTTCTCTTCTCATGAGGTGGCCAAAGTATTGGAGCCTCAGCTTCAGGATCTGTCCTTCCAGTGAGCACTCAGGGCTGATTTCCTTAAGAATGGATAGGTTTGATCTTCTTGCAGTCCATGGGACTCTCAAGAGTCTCCTCCAGCACCATAATTCAAAAGCATCAATTCTTCGGCGATCAGCCTTCTTTATGGTCCAGCTCTCACTTCCATACATCACTACTGGGAAAACCATAGCTTTAACTATACGGACCTTTGTCGGCAAGGTGATGTCTCTGGTTTTTAAGATGCTGTCTAGGTTTGTCATTGCTTTTCTCCCAAGAAGCAGGCGTCTTTTAATTTCGTGACCCCACCTATCTGGGCAGCTTCCAACAAAATATTAAAATACAATAATCCATCAAACATTAAAAGCTTCCCTAAACAGGGCTGCCTTCAGATGTCTTCTAAAAGTCTGGTAGTTGTTTTTCTCTTTGACATCTGGTGGGAGGGCATTCCACAGGGCGGGTGCCACCACCGAGAAGGCTCTGGCCTCTGGCCTGATCCAGCTGCCTGGGGCGACAAACACGGAGGCACCCCCTGGGGGCAGGGCGTCGCTCCGCATATGCACACGTCCTGACACATCACAACGCACGTCAGGACAGACTGCGAAAAAGCCGCACATGCGCACTCTGTCTGCGCCTGTGCTGCTGCTCCCACGGTGACCTTGCGAGCCTCCAAGCAAGCGGCGGCTTGTGGGGCTGCCCCGTCCGTGCTCCTTCTTGTGCGTGTTGGTCTTGCGAGTTTCCGCTCGCTCAGCGTCTCGCAAGGTCACCGCGGGAGCAGCAGCGCCGGCCTGGACGGAGTGAGCATGTGTGACATTCTGCGCATGCTCACTCCATCCGGGGCTGCAGCACACGTGTAACCCGTCCAGCTTGGGTGTCGCGGGGCATGGGGCAAGCCGAGTGTCACCCCCTCCAGGCTGGAACACGGGGCACCCCCGCCCCCCTCGCCCCCGCCTTCCGACGCCACTGCAGAGAAGGAAGATTTGCACTAGCTTCTAGCCTGTGGCTTCCCTCGCACTTTGAACCCATCCCAGCAACTGGGGTGGAACGGAGGGAGGAAAAGTTTTTTAACTATAGAGAGGAGATTTCCCCCCTCTCCTCGCCCTCCAGCCATTGCCAAGGGGGAGTGGCAGATGCTCTTTTCGGAGATGCCAAGCGCACTGTTTTGTCTCATGGCCTTCGCGACTGTTTAGTTTTGCCACCCAGGCAGAATTTAAATTTATCCCCTTGGCCAGTGGCCAGGATCGGAGGGTAGAAAGCCTCGACGGGAGGGGGAAATCCAGCACCATTGTGTGTGTGTGTGCTTGTCACATGAGGCATATCTATGCGCTGGAATTCCCCGGAGAGCAGCTCCGTGCATGCACCGTGTGAAAAATGGCCGCGTGCGACGTAAACCAGCGCTTTTCCTCCCAGGGGAACAGGCCTTGGTACACCAGAGACAATTGCCTCTTGGCACCAGGGGTTGTGAGCACAGCAAGCCTACTAAAGTCGCAAGCGGGAAACCTCTAAGTGCAAGAAAACTGTACCAAAGAGCATCAGCTCCGTAAAACCCGAAGTAATGAAAAGGTAAGTACATAAGGGATCTGTGATTCTGTGGTTCTAAGAAGCAGAGACCTTGCAAAGATACGGCACTACTGTGATGAAGACAGCACTTCCTGGGCCATTGCACAAAACTGAGGGTCTCTAGAGCCAGGAAGGAAATGGGTAAACTCCTTTAGAAGGAACCCATCTCTCGCATCATGCAGCGCTAGGTTTACCCGTGCCCAGAAGAAAGAGGTGGAGGAAGGGATTGTACAGCTTCATGCTACTGCTTTCAAATGCTTCTTCATTTTTTATTTTTTATTTAAAAAAAAACTCATTGCAAGCTGAGAACTAGCAGATCAGGAAAAAGGGTTTTCAGTCCTTTTGACAGCTGTGTGCTGTGGTTTGTTTGTTTGTTGTTGTTTTTAAATTGACCCTAAGTTATTAACACAGAGCAGGGGTGGCTTAACTTTTGTGTCCCGAAAGCTGTTTGCATCGTTTGCCAACCTCTCCAGGGCCGCACTCTGGCAGCGCTCAGATCAGCGGAGAAGTTTTAATTTAACATTCTGCCTCTCCCCATATGAACCCTGCGCTCATCTCCAAGGGCCTTCCTTGTGTGCTTCCTCCACAGGAGGTCCAGAGGGTGGCAACACAAGAACGGGGCCTTTTCTGCGGTGGCTCCCCATTTGTGGGATGCTGTTCCCTGGCGCCTTCATTCCATATCTTTAGGCGTCAGGCAAAATCTTTCCTCTTCAACCACACTTTGGGCTGATTAAACAATCTATGGTCTATTAAATGTGTCCCCCCCCCCGGTTATACATAATAATTTTAATTATAAATAATTCTCCGGGACAGGATTTTCTGCCACCTGAAATTTTCAAGAGCACTGTGGGACTGCTGGAATTTGTTAACAAGAAGCTTGTTTATGTGTACAAATTATACAGCCTGTATACCAAGTGGGTGGAAATAAAGCATTATAGTCGTAATATAATATATAAGGAAGACAATTGGCTGGATCCTAACAATCAGTCCTTTGGGGGGGGGATGGTGGGGGAAATCACCATGAAGCTTGTTTGTTTGTTTATTGTGAGGCCAGTCACAGTGCCACCCCCACCCCACCCCCGGGCAGTCAATAAACTTGAATAAACTCAAGCTAGCAATGATCTGGTTTGGAAATGGCCACAACTTTATTGATTGCAGATACAGGTGGATTTTTGGCTCAGGCATTGGGTTTATATCCGTTCCAGCCCCCGCCCCCAGACAAAAATAGTAATTATTTAATTTTAAAAAGGTAAGGGAATTCAGTTCCCGGGAGTTTTTGATCCCTCCCCCCCAAAAAAAATCCTGCCAAGAACTATAGACTCATCAGCTTGGCCAAAATGTCTGCTAAGTATCTCCTGCAATGATTGGAGGGTCATTATCATATACCGGTAGTAGTAGACAACCAGGCAGGTTTCAAGGAAAGGAATTTCCTTTGGTAATTGCTTCTCGCTCGACCATTTGATAATGGGAAGCCACAGCAGAACCTGCACAGCTTTTAACAGCTTTTATTGACTTAATTCCTGCTTTGCTTCCATAAATAGAAGTCATCTTTGGGATAAATTATTAAAAGCCGATATTGATTCGAGACTTTAATTTTTAAGTAGTGTGCTTCAACACACAAATGCGTCTGAAGGTTCGAACAGGCTCAAGTCACGCTCTTGCAGAAGAGATTCCTACATCTAAAGAAGCCCGAGAAGGCCGTGGTTTGTAGCCAGTGCGAGTCCTACTCAGAGTAGACCCGCTGGAATGAATGGGCATGAGTCATGTACCCTATTAATTCCAGTGGGTTTACTCTGAGGAGACCTTAAAGGTAAAGGTACCCCTGACCGTTAGGTCCAGTCGTGGACGACTCTGGGGTTGCGGCGCTCATCTCGCTCTATAGGCTGAGGGAGCCGGTGTATAGCTTCTGGGTCATGTGGCCAGCATGAATAAGCTGCTCCGGCGAACCAGAGCAGTGCACGGAAACACCGTTTGCCTTCCTGCCAGAGTGGTACCTATTTATCTACTTGCACTTTGACGTGCTTTCAAACTGCTAGGTTGGCAGGAGATGGGACCAAACAATGGGAGCTCACCTCGTCGCGGGGATTCAAACCACTCACCTTCTGTCAGGAAACCCCCCTCCCCACGGCAGGTAACACCCCAGGAACGTTTGCAGTACAGGGAACCACCCCCGTCATCCCCCTCCTCAGGAGGAAGCGACCATTCCTCCAGTGGGGAGGGGGAGTTGGAGGCAGGAAGTCGGCGCAGGGGCTCTGAAGGGATCGCAGAGCCTGAGCACCAAGGGGGAAGCGGGGAACAGGGACAGTTTCCCGCGCCCCGAGTTCGCAGACAGGAAAGACGTGGAAGGGGGAGGCGGGGGTTCAGGATCCCGCGCCTCTTTTGCTGGACAAAGAACCGGAAGGGTTCATTCCCGGACTCTGCAGAGGGATGAGATGGACGTTTGAACTTTTGCTCCACTGTAAATATCTGCACAATAAAGAACTTAGTTTTTAGAAGTGCTGCGTTCGACTGCTTTCTCATGAGCAACCACTGAACGTCCTTACACCTTCTGATCGGCAAGCCCTAGGCTCTGTGGTTTAGAGCAAAGCGCCACCCGCATCGCGAGGAGACCTTAGTCGGCTACAAACCCGTGTTGTAGCTCCATTTTAACTTTTATATTAGCGATATAGTTTTGCATAATCAGAACTTTCATGTGCCCAAGATTCCGGGCCAGCCTCTAAACATTTAGGCCAGTGGTATGATTTTATTCTTGCCATCGCAAGTTGGCACCAGAGGATTATGGAGACTGTTCTGTGCTGTTCGGGCAGAAAACGACCTAGCTATTAAGAGTGCTAAATCCTATGCCACTACTGCGGCCCATTGTTTTGTTAGCCCAAAAATGGAAAACGAGCAAAGTCCCAACTAAAGAAGAATGGCAACTTAAGCTGAAGAATATGCGCAGCTTGCAGACTTAACATATAGAATAAGAGAACAAGAAGAACATACGTTTAGAGAAGATTGGAAATGTTTATTGAATATATGGGGGAAATTGTGTACACTTGAAAACGCTGGCAGCATTAAGATAAATTCAACAGTGTAAATAAGTTTTGATGGATGCAATAATGGAATACTGAATGGTTTAGTTTTTGTAAAATATGCAGGGATTTATGATATGCAAAATGAACCATGGAAAGAGAGAAGGGAAGTCATTGGAAGTCATGGATATTTTAAGGAGGTTTAAATGAGTATTCTAAATTCTAAAACAGAATACACACACACACACACACAGAGTGGACGCTCGGGTTGCAACCTGCGCCGCTGCATCTGCATGCACGTGATGCAATTCGGCGCTTCTGCGCATGTGCGAACACTGAAACCCGGAAGTAACCCTTTCCGTTACTTCCGGGTTCGGCGTGGTGCGCAACCTGAAGTGGCCGTAACCCAAGGTATGACTGTATATGAACGAGTGCTAAATCCAAAGGAGTGGATTTTGGAAAGAGAAAAACCTTTTACAGATGGCGTGACCCTGAAGTACTATGAACAGGATGGTGCTTGCCATCTTTAATTATTATTAATAATTTTTTTTTTCCATCCCGTTCCTCAGCTCTTCCGAGCCTCACTTTCCCCTCTGCTCTTGCTTTCCAGGAAGGAGATGAAACCTTCGCGGTGCATCACCGTGGCTACCGCTTTGCTGAGTCTGGTTGCCCTCAAAGCCTACATTGAGTGGAGTGTGGAGGAGGCCGAGAGGGTCCCGACCCCTCACGGGGGGCACGGCGTCATGACCGTGGCCCAGTCCTCCAAGGACGACTTGCCGGCCTTCACCCTGCAGCGCTTCAACGCCTCCTTGCACCAGCTGCGCCAGAGCATCCCGCGGACAAACGCCTACTGGAACGAAAAGCAGCACCAGATCTTCCAGGACTTGGAGGACGGGCTGGTGAACACTTCATGGAACGAATGTTCCGCCGGGCCTGAGGCAGCAAGCCGGGTGGCCAAAATCAGCGACTTCAGCTCCTATCCGGACCTTTACAGGAACTTCCTCCTGTACGACGAATGCCGGAACTTCTCTCTCTTGATCAACGAAGCGGGGAAATGCTCCGGCACCAAGAACCGCACTTTCCTGCTCTTGGCTATCAAATCCCTGCCGGGGAATTTTGCCGCCCGCCAGGCCGTGCGGGACACGTGGGGGCTTGAGGGCGAACCCGGAGGGTTGCCTGTCCGCACCGTCTTCTTGCTGGGCACGGCCCAGAGCCGCTTCGGGCCTCGGCTCCAGCGCCTGGTGGAGTACGAGAGCCGGAGCTACGGCGACATCTTGATGTGGGACTTTGAGGACACCTTCTTCAACTTGACTCTGAAGGATTTCCTCTTCCTCAGCTGGACCGCGGAGTACTGCCGGGACGTGCGCTACGTCCTCAAGGGGGACGATGACGTCTTCATCAACACGCCCAAGGTCTTGGAGTACCTGGGGTCCCTAGACGCCAACAAGATGCTCTACACGGGCCAAGTGATGGCCAACGCTTCGCCATTCCGCGTCCGCCGGAGCAAATACTACGTCCCCGAGTCGTATTACGTGGGGCCTTACCCGTCCTACGCGGGTGGCGGGGGGTACATCTTCTCGGGGCCGCTAGCCCGGTGGCTCCACCTCATCTCCCGACACATTGCGTTCTACCCGATCGACGACGTTTACACGGGGCTTTGCTTCCAAGCTCTGGGCATCCGCCCCGAAGCACACCCGGGCTTCCTGACCTTTGACATTGCGGAGAAGGACCGCAGCGACCCGTGCGTCCACAGCAGGCTGCTGCTGGTCCACCGCCGCAGCCCCCAACAGACCCTCCAGCTGTGGAAGCAGATCACAGACCCCAACCTCAGCTGCTGAACGATGGGAGTCAGGAACAACGGGTTCGAGGCGCTTCCTGTTGAGCGCTGAAGGCAGGTGGAGGCAGGTGTGGCGCAGCCTTTTGTGTCTCTGTCGGACACGAGGACCTCCTGTATGCAGTTATGGGAGGGGAAAGACTTCCTTGAAAAGTTTGTGTGTGGAGAAAGGGCAGTTCCGAGTGGCGGCGCCATGCCACTGCCTTCGTATTCTGCTTGGGCACTTCCTAGAGGCAGGGGCCTGGCCACAGTGAGAAACCAAATACTGGGTCAGAGGGGCACCGGACCCTCTTCACTAGGCCTCTCCGTAGGTTTCTGTTTTATGTCTGCTCTGGGGTGGCAGCATGGAGAGGGGAGAGGTTGGCAGGTGGCGCAGTGGGCAGCCCTGCAGAAAGCAGAGGACCAGAGGGGGATTTTTTCTGAGGAGTTGTTCGGAAAGGGTGGTGTATCAGCGGCAGAGGACACGTCTGACTGCGTCAAGGCCCACCTTCAGTCTCTTTGCCGGGGGGTGAGGGGGCCTCTACTGCCAGAGGGCCACATTCTCTTCTGTGCCATCTTCTGAGGGGCCGCATGCCGGCGGTAGGCATGGCCAGAGGTACAAGTGGGTGGAGAAATGGGTGTAAATTTGGCCTTTGTATAGGAGGCAGGTTTCTACACAGACAGACACCACCGGTCCTCCTCCTGGACAAGCAAAAGGTGTGGTCAGAGTTCAAGGAGACATTCGTGGAATCATGGAAGAGTTGGAAGGGACCCCAAGGGTCATCTAGTCCAACCCCCCTGCAATGCAGGAATATCAACTAAGGCATCCATGACAGGTGGCCATCCAACTTCTGCTTAAAAGCCTCCAAGGAAGGAGGGTCCTCCACCTTCCAAGGGAGACGGTTGCACTGTTGGAACAGCCATTCGGGGTGTGAAAAAGGGCCAAAGTGGGGTATGGCTTGGAGACGGGGTATGACCAAGGGAGAGTTCTTCCTGGTGTTTAGTCGGAATCTCCTTTCTTGTAACTTGAAGCCATTGGCTTGAGTGTCCAGAGCAGGAGAAAACAAGCATGCTCCATCTTCTGTGTGGCAGCCCTTGAGATATTTGAAGGTGGCTCTCATATCTCCTCTCAGTCTCCTCCTATCCAGGCTAAACATACTCAGCTCCCTCAACCGTTCCTCATAAGGCTTGGTTTCCAGATCCTTGATCATCTTGGTTGTCACTCTCCTCTGCACATGTTCCAGCTTGTCCATATCCTTCTTAAATTGTGGCACCCAGAACTGGACACAGTATTCCAGGTGTGGTCTGACCAAGGCAGAATACAGTGGTACTATGAGTTCCCTTGATCAAAACACTAGACTTCTCTTGATGCAGCCTAGAATAGCATTAGTATTTTTATTTATTTATTTGCTGCCGCGGTCCACTAACACCCCAGTATCCTTTTTCACACGTACTGTTAGTAAACCAGGCCCCCCCATTATCTTATATTTGTGCATCTGGTTCTTCCTGCCTCAAGTGCAGAACTTTACATTTGGCCATATTGAAATTAATTTCGTTACTTTTGGCCTAGTTCTCCAATCTGTTAAGGCCATCTTAGTGCGTGGGGAACAAATACCCAAGCTGCCATTGCCTTTAGAAAGAAACAAACAAACCTAAACATGCATAGAGGAGGGATGTGAAAATAAGGAGGGAGCAATTCTTACCGCAACAGCTCAACGTTAGGGAATAATTTTCAGATTTGGAAGGGCAAACAACTTTGACTCTCTCAGATCACTCAGGTTAAAAAAATATTTGGAGGACCAACCCTTGCTAAACACGTTTTTCTGGTGGTGAAGTTCTGCAGCCTTACCAGGGATGTTGCACTGATAGATTTCCTTCAGTGGCAAGCGAGTTTGACTAGATGGCCTTTGGGTACTTATCAGTACATTTCAGGTGCTTATCAAATTTGCTTTCAATCAAACTCTTTGATCACACAGTGGGATTCTATGCAGCTCATGTACCAGAGCTGGCTCAGCTAATCAGAAATATTAAAAAATCTAACACGCAACTTGAATGCCGTTTTCTTCCCGCTGAAGCAAGGAGGGCTGCAGACATGTACCACCACTTGGATCTGAAGGCTGACACCTTTTTGTCCTGGCCCTTAGCAGGAAAGTACTTTGACATGTTGAAAAGAAGCAGGTGCAGGTTTTACGACACTTGCTTACAGAAAGACTTAAGTGGTGCAGAAGCCTCTGCCTGGTTCACATCTGTCAGGCTGCTTTTAATGGGCAGGTTAAGTGTGGTATCAAGTCTAAGTTGGGCTCTCCTTCCCCACCCTTCATCAGGTACAGGCTGGGTGGATCCTGCTGAAGAGCTCTGTATTACCTGACGTGTTTACCCACCACAAGCATTCCCCACCCCCCGCCCAAGGTTTGTGGCTTGATCTCCCAGGTCTAAGGCACCCAGAGATGCTGGGTGAACAAAGGAGTCCAGCAAACTTGTCTGTGCTATTGGCCTCCTAGTGTTTAAATACACCTTAAGGAAAAGTGTCCACCTTCATCAATGGCAAAAAATAGGTGTTCTATGAAATCGTGGGCTATTAGTTGCTGCCTTCTTGGCTGCATCTTACACAGAAATCTGAGGAAGGTTCGGATGTTTCCATGTGATCTATTTAAAGATTAGGGAAGACTATTTCTCCCACGCTGCAATGATGTACAGATATCATAATAGGTGCTGTGTATCAGGTGCTGTGTATCGGTGATGTGGTTCGTGTCTGCCGTGGTTGGAAGTTAAACTTGTTGCTGCTCTTTGGAAAGTATTCGCAAGTGCTTTTAAAATACCAGGCTACTAATCTAGTGCCAAACTATTATTTTGCAGCAAGGCAGTGGTTCCTAAACGATGGCGCAGCAGAGAGGCAAGCTGTTTTCAGTGTTGTGTTTTATAAACCAAGATATCTGCCTTTTGGCTGGGGCAAGCAGCCGAGGCAAAGAATGGAAGGGCGACGGGTGGTATCAAAGGGACAGAACAGGGTTGTAGACAGGGAAGCAGATGGCCAAGGAATCTTTAGTGTCCTTCCACATGATGGCTGACAGGTGGTAAAATGAGGCAGTGAGCAAGTAACCAGTAAACTAGGAAAGTACTCTGGATACAAAATTTTAAGGAACTTTCCCTAAGATGTTGAAGATGATGGATTCTGTTTCCAACTAAATTCTACTCAGACAAGAGCCTCAAATTAATAAATCTGTATTAGTCATGGCCATTAACTTCAGTAGGTCTACTCAGAGGAGGGCTGGCATTGGATGTGACCCTATGGCGCTGTAGTGCAACTGTAGAATATTCATCGCAGTCGGTGAGATGAGATGAAGCACCTAACTTTGCTCTACCGCAGTTTAACATGAATTCATCAGGGCTCAGCTCCACAGCCTGCTTTGATTTAGGGTGCAAGGCCTAACTCCGGTGAAGCGAAGGCAGAGTGTCTCTGAGCACGTGCAAAGTGCCATTCTTTCCTTCCCAAGTGATTGCCAAACGGGTTCCACCCATTTTAATAACTATCCTAACCAAGGATGTGGCACTCCTGGCTGCAGATTCTCACTGGTCGAAAAGCAGATTGCATAGAGCCAAATGCCCACGAAAGTTTTATTAATTCACCAATGTGCCCCTTTGTTCATACATACATTCGCCTAGACACTTGTTACTCCCAGCAGCCCAAATAGAACCATTGCTTTTCAGTGGTAAGAACTCCCGATTCAAGCGTAACAGACCAAGAGAGCTCTGCCCCCACCCCCAAGGTGCCTGTTTAGATCGGGGAAAGGGCTCAGGAAAAGAAGGCAAGACAGCTGTAACTTTTTCTTTCAGCATTACTCTCCCTGGCTGCTAAAACCCCTCAAAAAAATCAGATGACAAGCTTGAGGTTCACATCCCTTAAAAATGCCATTTATCACCCAAAAGACACTATCCAAAGAGGGCCTGGATTTACTTCCCAGACAGGACACCAGCTGCGGCCTCCCACTCTAGACAGCGCATCTTTACTTCTAGCAGCAGATTCCACCAAAGTGGTATTCGGTTCCGGAGACATTTACGACGGCATTAGGGATCTGTTTGGCAAAAATGCTTGCCCCCACAGGAGAAATCAAGGTGCTGCCTGCTAGCCTATGCCCAATATCTTGCTGAATGACAGAATCGTGGAGGGAAAAGGTACCAGGAGCAGGAGAAGTCAGGGAAGCAGCAGAGATAAGGCAATTGACATCCACAGTGGGAGAGCCGTGGATGTTTCGTGTGCTTTAAACAGGCTCTGTGCAACTAGCAGATTCTAAAAACTGGGGCAAAGTAACAGTCTGGGCTGCTACCACAAGCTGGTTTGAAGCCCCTGGGTGGGGCCCAATGACACAGCTTCCAGGTGCCAGCCCCTCAACCCCAAAGTGTCCAAAAGGGATCCCCCAGTGGGGAGTCTCTTAGCAACTGATCCTTCCTTTTCACACGATCGCCACTGTGACAAGGAAGGGGCTGCCAGGAACACAAAACCTCTCTCTCTCTCTGCACGCTGGCTTGAGCCAGATCTCCTGCACATCCCAGTTGCTGGAGGGCAGAGAGGCGAGGGGAAGGCGGGTCACTTCTCATACTGGCCCAGCGGGTAGTGCTCGCCGTATTGCTTGAGGTGGCGTTCCAGGGATTCCTGCTGCTTCTGGATGTGCCAGGGCATCTCGCAGTAGACGTCGGAGAAGAGGAACTGAGGGTTGGGCTTCAACTTGCGCTCCGCCGCCTCAAAGGCTTCCATCACCTGAGGAACACAAAAGGAAAGCAGAGATGGGAGTCCCCGTTCCCGGCTTCCTTGGTCCGGGCCTGCGATTCACTTTACATCCTGTGTGGAAGTAAAGGAGGGTGGGGCAGGCACCTGGCTTCTCTGAAAAGGAGCACCCACGGTTATGTCCCACCTCACCCAGGATGCTTCTATTCATCACAAAGAAGTGGTTCTATTTTAGAAAGCTGATTGGAGGAGCACTGGAATTTCCCTGTGGCAGGGCTGGTTTGGCTGCAGTTCAGCACAGAAACTCAAGATATGAGCAGTAAAGTCGATTATAGTAGTACCTCAGGTTAAGAACTTAATTCGTTCCGGAGGTCCGTTCTTAACCTGAAACTGTTCTTAACCTGAAGCACCACTTTAGCTAATGGGGCCTCCCGCTGCGCTGCCAGAGCACAATTTCTGTTCTTATCCTGAAGCAAAGTTCTTAACCTGAAGCGTTATTTCTGGGTTAGCGGAGTATGTAACCTGAAGCGTCTGTAACCTGAGGTACCACTGTATTTATTCAGAGACAAAACACAAAGGAGAACTCCACAGGCAGGACTAGCCCAATGAAGTAGTAGTAGTAGTAATAATAATAATAATAATAATAATAATAATTTATTTATACGCCCATCTGGCTGGGTTTCCCCAGCCACTCTGGGCAGCTCCCAACAGAATATTAAAAACACGATAAAACATTGAACATTAAAAACTTCCCTAAACAGGGCTGCCTTCACATGTTTTCTAAAAGTCAGGTATAGTGGTACCTCTGGCTGCGAACGGGATCCGTTCCGGAGGCCCATTCGCAACATGAGCAGAGCGCAACCTGAAGCACCACATCTGCACATGTGCGCGGTGCGATTCGGGCTTCTGTGCATGCGCGAAGTGCCGAACCCAGAAGTAATCCCTTTCCGTTACGCAACCCACAGCAAACGCAACCCGCGGGTTGTTTATTTCACCATGGGAGGACTACTGAGAAGGCCCTCTGCCTGGTTCCCTGTAACCTCATTTCTCCCAGTGAGTGAACCGCCAAAGGCCCTTGGAGCTGAATAATGGGGGTGGAGATGCTCCCTCAGATATACTGGGCCGGAACAGAGAATCTGAGCTTCCCACTTCCTTCTAAGGCTCCTCTGCAGCTAGCTGCCTTTGCAACAGTCACAATCTCTTTCGAGGAGGGGTTCTCTGTGCTTTTTTCTCTGCCACAGGTAACACCTTTCTCTTTCTTGGGGACAGAAGAGGACTTGAGGAGGAGGAGACAGTGGAACTGGCAGGGGGCTGGCAATCTTTCGCAGCCTCAGCCTCCCAGCCTCCTCCTCTGCTGCCTCACTCTCACTTAAACCTATTGCTTGCTCAGCCTCCAACCCATCTGCCCCCCACCTTCTTCCTCTGACTTGTCTTCTGCACCCCACCACCAATCTCCTGGCTCGGAGCCTTCCCACTCTGATGCTTCCCGGGGGGGGGGGGATGTTCCCTGGCTGTAGCCTCCCACCATTCCTCCTTGCCTAGCCAGTCCCTGACACCCTGTGGAAGTCAGACTCAGCCTGAAGGCTGCTTTCTCTGTTCTTCCTAGGAGACTTCAATATTGTTGGCCTTTGCTCATATTTTGCATCGCTCTGTACGAATCCTGAATGTTTGCCTCCTTATCGCAAGCAGGCACCCACGGAAACGCAGCCAAGACAGAGGGTAACGTGGACACCATACATCTAAGCCACTCACCCTTTTGCGGGATTTCTTCCGCCACGTCTTCTCCTGGTCCTGATCCCACCAGCCTCTGCCCGCCATGTAGTGACGGAGCCGAGAGATAGGGTGGTCTTGCTTGTCCCAATAGTTGACTTCGTCCACTGAGCGGTAGGCGGAGCTGTCGTCACTTGTGCTGTGGTGCCCAATCCTGAGAGGGAAACGGGCAGTTCATTATTTAGGGGGGTTCTTTGGTCCCACCCCCCACATCAGGCCTCTTCCTTCTCAGGCTATGGGACTTGTGCTCCATTGACTCCCCCCACCCCCTGCTCGCTCCACACCTACCTGTAGGTCATGGCTTCAATCAGGAAGGGCTGGTTCTCGGCAACAGCCCGGCGACGGGCCTCCCTGGTGGCATTGTACACGGCAAAGACGTCGTTGCCATCCACCCGGATAGACTGGATGCCATAGCCAGGACCACGTGCAGCTGTGGGAAGAAAGCAAAGGATGGGTGCTCTGGGAATAGGGAGTGTTGGACTTTTCAAATTCCAAAAATGAGAGGTGCTAAGAAGTCGTAACACTGATTTGGGAATTCGAAAGATATTTTGGTTGAATAAATATAATTTAGTTTTACTTAGTATAGGTAAAATGTGCGCAAAACTGCATAGAAATCATTAAAAACGATTGCCAAGGACTTGCAGTTATATTGTTATTCTTTAGCATTACTTGACATTTTCAGAAGTTAATATTAAAAATTCATTGGTTTCCCGAAAGAGGTTTACATGTTTCTTCATCAAATGCAGACTTACAAAGCTAAATGTTCTCTGATCACAAAAATAATAGCAGATTTTAATTCCTCACACCCCGAAAACATGATTTTAAGATTGAAAAAAATTGTAAAAATTAACTTTCACACACCAAATGCCATGCCCTACTCTGGTGAGCCACGCTTCACGGTGCAGCAGATGCTTCCAGGACAGTTTATGCCAAAATAAAGAAGAAAAAAGGCATATTTCTGTGCTAGCTATGCGGCAGTGGCTGGTGACAGCAGAGCCTTCCAAAGTTGACTTTCTATGCTGTGCTTGCTTTACCCAAAACCTGGGGCGGAAGGGTCAGGTTGTGTGGCCTCAAAGCATTCTCGACCCCACCCACACCCTGGCCTGACCCCCCTCACCTATTCCGTCGCCCCGGTACTGCTCAGACGTCGGGGTGGAGATGGCATAGCCATTGTTGCGGCAGAAGAAAATGATGGGGCACTCAAGGGTGGCGGCGAAGTTGAAGCCTGCGTGGGCATCGCCCTCACTGGCCGCGCCCTCCCCAAAGTAGCAGATGACAATCCGGTCGGTGTTCTCCCTCTTGATGGCGTAGGCGGAGCCAACAGCTGCCAAATGGGGAGGGGAGAGAGAGGGAATGAGAACAGGGAAAGGAAAGAGATGGGTGCACAGGCCGTTCACTGTGACTGTGTCTTCAAACAAAGGATTGCTTTGTTGTATCGAACCCTTGTCATTAAAAAAAAGCGGAGGATATGTCATGACCCACTCAGCTCCCAGACCCCTATGGCAAAGACCCCAAAGGGGGATTTGCCAGCCTGGGGTGTCTCACACCTCCTGACTCTGCCAGAGGTAAAGAGGATCAGGTGCTATGTGCACTTGAAGCTACCACAGATCAAGCTAAACCACCAATCAACCATTCAGCCTGAACATACCCAGTTCCCTCAACTGTTCCTCATAAGGCCTGGTTTCCAGACCCTTTGTCATCCTGGAAATTTTTAAACCCGTTCTCGTCTCACCTTGTGGGATCTGCGTAGCTAGTGGGGATGATATGGTGACAAAGTGCAAATCTTTGCAGCCGTAGTGCACGGGCATTTGACGGCCTTTCCCAGTATCGCTGGCATTGCCGTAGCACTGTGCCATGAACAGGTCCAGAGGGTACCCTCTGTGCATTAGTACACCTAAGAGGAGCAAGAGGGAACATGAGATTAACCAGAAGCACCTTTTATCAGAGTGAGAAGCCAGTAATGGTATTTGATGCACAGAGTTCAGGAGCAATGCTTCTTCCACAGAGGGGGATCATTTGATGGATGAGAGGAGAGCATGGGGTGGCGGGAAGCCATCTCAGTCAAGGTTCAAAAGCCTACTAATAAATTCAAGATTACACTGCAGAAAAGGAGGCCTATTAAGAACATCTACTGCAGTGGCTGCTATTATGGAATATAAAAACAGATCAATCAACCTTTAAAGCACATGGTTTCATGTTCCTGTCTAATCTGCTCCTTCAATTGTTTATAAACAGTCACACTGGTGTTCAGAACTAACAAACCAGCCCAAGAGACAGTAGATCCTAAGGGAAAATAGGAACAAATGATTAAAAAATGGAGTAAGAGGGAAGAAGAGGTATTGTTGGGGTGAGACCTGAGGATGCAAACATGCCTAATGCTGTTAAGAGCGCTGCAGTGTTGAGCTGTCATGTGCTGCCACCCAGTGGCTGAGCAGCTAGTAGCACACCACACTTCAGCAGGAGGGAGAGAGAATTGTCCCTTACCTGCTTCACGGTACTGTCCAAACACCAGATCAGTGTCACTAAGAGCTGCTGCGCTGCCCACGTGGGTGCCTTCCTCCCCGTAGTTGGTCATGTAGAAGGAGATCCGACCCTAAGAAAAACAAACTGAACTTAGTCATGGAAGGAGGAAGGGATAACTCAGTCAGGGGAGCAAAAGGACTCAGGGTTGTGGGTTCGAGCCCCATGTTGGGCAAGATTCCTGCATTGCAGGGGGTTGGACTAGAGGATTCACATGGTCCCTTCCAACTCTACAATTTTATGATTCTAAGGAAGGTGAAGGCCTCTAAGCCCAGCTTTGTGTGCATGTAACTCTGTCTATTCATTAGATCAGGGCTGTCAAACTTCCAAGAAACTGAGATCAAAACCACTAAAAAAACCCCACAAACTGGCAATGATCTATCCAGAGTTATTCAGCTTTTTTTAGGGGAGCCAAAGCTGTTGAGCTTTTTTTTTTGGGGGGGGAAAGGCATGATCAATCACGATTGACAAAGGGCAGCCCACGAATGACTAGTAGATTGTGATCGACCTGTCGGACAGCCCTGCATTAGATCAACTTTCCCCAACCTGCTGTAAGCCAGGTGTTTTGGACTACAATTCCCATCAGCGCCAGCTAGCAGGGCCAGTGCTCAGGGGTGATGGAAGTCCAACCAAGCCATCAGGTTGGAGAAGGCCAGGCTACATCCACATCCCCAAGTCAGGAGATACTTTGTGTGACCCTCCCAATAGGACTATTTGTTTTTTGAATGGGGGGGTGGGGCAGAATCTTACGGCACGTGTGTGTGTGTGTGTGTGCACTGCGGCCATACCTGCCTCTGTGACTCATAGAGAATCCGATCCATGGTGTTGAGAAGTGTCATGCTCTTGTAGAATTTCAGCACCTGCTCTTGGGGAAGCTACAATGGAAAGAGAAATGCTGCTGGAAGAAAAATATTTGAACAGGGCCGAAGGAAAGCATTTCAAAATTTCTTGGCTCCTGCAAGAATCTTTTGATTTTTTTCCCTTCTAGTGGCAATGCAGAACTGCACGCCCCACACTGAACTGGACAATATGACAAGGCCCCTGCGTCTTACCTGAGGGTCCTCGCTGGGGTTGGTGATCTGCCCCTGTCGGTCCATAACTCGGTAGATAGGAATCCCTGAAATGACATTAGGCTGGATGAATTCTAGCTTGTCTACAAACTCGGCCGAGGCACCGGGGAATTGTGGCTTCTCCTCCAAAGAGGTAAACTCTTCCTGCTGTTGAAGGCATACCTGGTACAGATAAAGAGAGAACACACCTGTGAAAAGGTGAACAGAGTAGCACCATGCCATACAGCGACGAGGCAACTGAAATGCTATGTACAGTGGTACCTCTGGTTAAGTACTTAATTCATTCTGGATCTTAACCTGTTCTTAACCTGAAGCACCACTTTAGCTAATGGGACCTTCCTCTACCGCTGCGCTGCCAGAGCACGATTTCTGTTCTTATCCTGAAGCAAAGTTCTTAACCTAAAGCGTTATTTCTGGGTTAGCAGCCTATGTAACCTGTAGGTACCACTGTATTTGATTTCAGTTACACATGTCACTCTGCAAAGCTATCACCACATACATAGGTATCCCCCCGCCCCCGCTTCCATAACTCTACAGCGAGCAATTTGGCTTGGCTTTTCAAAAGGTGGTCCCACCAACCCTCTAATCCCCTTTGCTCTGCATCCCCAATGGCAATGTAGGAGGTGACATGTACTGCCAAGACCCCAGATGTGCTTGCGCATGCAGTGAGTCTCCCCTCCCAGTGGACTGCCTGCCTCTCTGCAAGGACAGGGCTGTCAGGGGTGGTAGGTAAAGTCCAGCCCTGTGTGAAACACTGTCAGCAGCTGTGGGAGCCCTTCTGTAGGCTGGGCTTCGTAGGATAGAAACACAGCGATGAAACACGGTCCCCAGATGCAATGTTTTACCCTAAGGGTATCCAGTGGGAGTAGGGGCTAAATCTGCTCCCTGCCCCAGGCTGAAGAACTGAGCACATGCCCTAACATGATAGCCCCATCCTCAGTTCAATTTATTATGTGCTTACTGCAATTACACCTTTTTCTCCAAGGAGCTCAGGGTGACATGCATGGCTCTCCCCTCTCTTCAGTCAATCCCCACAACACCCCTGTGAGGTAGGAAATGCTGAGAGATTTTAAGTGACCCAAGGTCACCCAGTGAGCTTCATAACTGAGTGGGGATTTGCACCCTGGTCTGACACTCTAACCCCAGAGGTCGGCAACCTTCTCTGAGGATGGGCCAGTCGACGCTCCGTTCGTCGGAGGACGGGCTGGAACGTGTGCGCACGCATGCTCTTCCGGAAGTGAGCCGGAAATAGCTTGTGTGCATGCGCACAGGCGCTTCTCCGTCCTGCACGTGTGCGCACATGCTATTTCTGGCGCACATCTGGATCAGGAGTGCCCATGTGCATGCCCACAGGTGCCATCAACTCGAAAGTTGGTCCCCGTGCCGCGCTGTACCGGTAAGAGCGGGCGGCAGGGGTCGCCATGGGCCGGTTAGACAAGCCTCATGGGCTGCTACCGGCCCATGGGCCTTAGGTTGCCGACCCTGCTCTACCCCTCCCCCCACCACACTGGCTCTCATTTCTTGGTGAAAAGAGTGTGACAGAATGGTGGGGGGCAGGTCTGGCTTCTACAGGGTTTTTTTTTGGGGGGGGGAACAAAATGCAAAACGTTGTAAAACAAAATGTATTAAGTTGCAAATCTAGGCCTGTAACATATTACTGGGTGGAAGAACCAGAGAAAGTGTCCCTTTGATTACACACTTTAGAGGCTGTCCCTGTATGGTTCAACAACATCTGGAGAGATCAGGTTCCCTATTCAGGCTATATGAGCTGTTGAAAACAACAGCGGAATAAGCCTTTAAATCCAGCACCGACATGTTTGTTAAACAACAAATGTTTGTTAAACACCACGTCCTTGACTGCTGCCAGGGAGAGAAGGAAAATTATCTCCACAGATCTTGGGCCTGTAAAGCTGCGACAAGAAAGCTAATTGACTTCAGTAAATCAACACTGGGGAAAGGGTGAGGGAAACTGGATGCGGTCCCAAAAGAAAGAGAGAGAGAAACACACGCCCCCTGAGACAGCCCAATCAGGCAGGAGAAAGTTGCAGGGGAGATGGATTCTCTCCCTCCCTTTCGGAAAGAAAGTGTTTTTCCAAGTCCTGAAAACACACAGGGTGACCTGCCACAAACACACACACCAACCACATTTGACGATGCCTTAAAATAGTTATTTGCAGCATTTCTAACACAAGCCTCCCACCTTCATCAGGGCGCAAGGCCAACTGACTCCCTCTCACAGCCTCATCTGTTCTGCACATGTTTACTTGGGAGCTAAATCCCACCGGGGAATTAAGTCCTACCAAATTCAATGGGGCGTACTCCTAATTTAAGTCATCTAGTCCAACCCCCTGCAATGGAGGAATCTCAAGTAAACCATCCATGCCAGGTGGACATCCAACCTCTGCTTAAAAGCCTCTGGTGAAGGAGGAGAGCCCACCGCCTCTCCCTGCGTAACAGCAGTGCAAAGCAGCCAGTTGTACGAACTTTTGGCTATCATTTGTTAAGTGTGTGTTTGTGTTTGACCACAAGGCCACAGACCACTCGAGTTCGTAAGGTGCTGGGAAGCTGTGGCCTTCTAGATTTTGCTGAACAACACACATACACACACCTTCCGCCATCATCCCATTTGAGTGAGCCAAATTAACAGCCGTAAGAATGCAAGAAGACCCTTCTGGATCAGGCCAACGGCCCATCTAATCCAGCATCCTCTTCCCACAGTGGCCAACCAGATGCCTGTGGCAAAGCCGCAAGCAGGATTCGAGCATAAGAGCAACTCTCCAACGTCCCCTCCAAGCAGTTTCCAGCAACTGGTATTCAGAAGGATTACTGTGTCTGACCTTGGAGGCAGAGCACAGCCATCAAGGCCAGTAGCCATCGATACAGCCAGTCCTCCATGAATCTGTCCAATCCTTTTTTTAAAACCACCTGGGTTATAAAAACCATCTTTAAAAAATCAAATCAAATCAATTTAAAAACCATCTGGGCTGGTGGCCATCACTGCTTCCTGCAGCAGCGAGTTCCGCAGTTTAACGATGTGCACTATTATAACGACCCACACAATTATTTGGGCAGAGCTCACTCAGAAGCAGTTCACATAAAGAACACAACAAATCCATACATACAACAACCCCCAATAGACCAGCATTAATGACGATTTCAGTAAACATATGCCAGTTAAAAATCCTTGCAGGACACCCATTTCTGAGAAGACGGATACTGTATATGGCATTTCCAACAAAGACAGGTGGATCCCCAATTATAAAATGCTCCACTCCTCCCCACCCCTGCAAAGTTTGCACCCATACACGTGCAAAGTACCACGTGGGGAGAGGCAATGCAAGTTCCACATTCCCTCCCTCCCTCCCACCCCACACCCCCATCCAGCCTTTGCCTCCCAAACCCTAAAAAATGTGGGTTTCTGTGATTTGTTTTGGGTTTTTTTAGGGTTGGGAGGGGGGAAGAGATCTGGAGGGGGGGGAAGAGAGACACAACCCCACCCCACCTCTAGAGGGTCCCACCACTCCTTCCACATCTATTTGAGACCCCCCAAAAAGGCTAAGTGGGTGTCACAAGGACCTCCTTTCTCGCTGAGAGGAAACAACAACAACCCCACGTCTATCCAACCCTCCCTTTAAATGGGGCCCAAATATCCGGGTCGTGACTGCGGGAGGGGGGCAGGGGAGGCCGCCTCGGGAGACTCACTCCTGCGCGGAGCCCCCTCGCCAGCAGCCGCCCGGGGTGCGAGGGGAGTCCCAGCAGCAGGCGCCTCAGGGAGCGCAGCCCCGCGCAAGGGAGCCTCGCCGACGCCGCCATTTTGGGCGGCTGGAAAGCGCGAGGCGGGCGCCGGGCACTAGGCCTCGCCTCCTCCTCCTCCTCCTCCGTCGAGGGAGGCGGGAAAGCCGCCGCCGCCGCCGCCGCCGCCCTCGCTCCTCCCTCGAACCTGCTCCGAAATATAACGGGAATAGAATGGTGTCGTGTTTTTTTGTGTGCGTGTTGACGTATTTGAAACAGTGAAATATCCTGACAGAAAAGTTGCAGAGCTTGGCAAGACGGAATAAAACGAAACAAAATGTAAAAATGCCGTTTTTGAGGTGTCCCGGGGGGAAATTTCACGCGTCCGGGTTTTCCCGGACCAGCGGCTGCCCCCGCCCAGCTGGTGTTGTGCCGGCGCCCGGGGAAATCCGGACCGCAGATCCTCAGACAAATCCTCTGGATTTCCCCCCTCCCTCTGGGACTCCGTTCCCTGGCTTCTACTTTGCACAACGACCCTGCGAGGTAGATTTAGGCAGAGAGGGAGAGGGAAATAAGTCGCCAGCCCCAAGTGGTTTGGGGTGTGTGTGTGTGTGGAAGACCCCCGTTTTATCCTCGCAGCAAAACCTGTGGAGGAAATTACTCTGAGGGTCAACCGAGTCAGGGATGGACTGTGTCAACAGGCCTTCCTTGGCGAGGATAACGTTTGGCGCCCACACCTAAATATTTCTTATTTTCACAATGATTCCTTTGGGTGCAGTTGCTTTTTTATAGATATTTTCTGTATGCACCTGTGTAAATATAGGTATTATTATTATTATTATTATTATTATGAGCCCCCTCTGCTCAGCGACCTGTGCAGGGGACACACCTATGCTGCCCTAAACCTAGAGAGCGGGGCTTCCCCCAATTTTTTATTTTTATTTAAAAATTTTATTTGGTTCTGTTTATGAATCGCTTCCCCGTCTCCAAGGGACATTAAAAAAATAAAATAAAATAAAATATAGGTTTTTCCACAGAAGGACAATAAGCACAAACGAAACGAAACTTAGGCTACGGTTTGTCAGTCACATTTGGTATAGTTAAAGCGGAACAAAAATGTTAATTTGTTGCTTAATTGTTTGTTTATTTATTTGATTACAACAACTCTGTGAGGCAGCAATTTGTAAGGACGTAGGGGGGAATGCTGGGAAATCAACCCCCTCCCCTTAATTATGACCCCCCCACACACACTCATCCACACTCTGATTCCTAGAGGACACCCCAAGTTTTCCCCTTCCTGAACCATTATTTCTAATTCATGAAGCTCTCTCTGTGTTTGTGTGTGTGAACTCTTAAAGCACACCTGAGGCACCGCCTTTCCCTCAAAGGATTCTGGGCCTTGTAGTTTACCCCTCACCGAGCTATTCTTCGCAGCATCCCTTAGCAAACTGCAGCACCCAGAATTCTTTGCGGGAAAGGCTGTGCTTTGAATGTGCTTTAAAGGCATGGCGTGCAAAGAGCCACATAGGAGGGGGTTCAAAAGTGAAACAAAGTCTCGCGTATATAACAGCCCAACTGTTTGAAACTTCAGAACGGAAAGACTTAAGAAGGTTAGGTGTGGGTGTTGCTTTAAGAGGAGGCGTTGGCTCCTGTAGATCCGCCCCGTCAAACCCCGGATCCGGAAGGATCAAGGGGGAAAACACGTGGGTGGATCGCAGCGATGGAGACCGAACAGAAGCGCTTCGATTCTGGTGATCTCCCTGCGCTGCGCCGGATCCTGTGTGAGCAGGGACTGCTGTCCCGTCCTGATGGCTCTGCCTCCTGGATGCAGGGTTAGCAGTGGCTTCCTTTCCCCATCCTGCTCCTCCATCTTCTTAACTAGCGCTATTGATACACCGTAGGTGTGGGGTCCAGACGAGCGTTTCTCAGGTCTCCCCTTCCAAGCTCTTGAGAGGCTTTTAAGGTTCTCTTTGGCTCGGGGTCTTTCTTCCCTCGATATCGCCCTGTTGCTCCTACTTCCAGTCTGGAACTCTGTTTGGGATGGGTGTCTGGTCTTTAGTCTCATATCTCCCAGGCTCCTTTCTTAGCCCGAGTACCAGATGCTTAATGCTTAATACCCTTTGCTTTCCTAACCCCCCTCCAAAACAGAGCTTATAGATCATAGAACTGCAAAGTTGGAAGGGGTCCAGAGGGTCATCTGGTCCAACCCCCTGCAATGCAGGAATCTCAACTAAAATATCCATGATGACCATCCAACCCCTCTGCTCCAGTGAAATAGAATCCAGAACCTCCCAAGGGAGTCTATTCTACTGAGCAACCATCCCTACTGTCAGAAAGTTTTCCCTGATATTTAGTCAGAATCGCCTTTACAGTACTTGAATCCGTTGGTTCGGGTCCTACTCTCCACAGCGGAAGATAAGAAGCTTGCTCCATACTCCATGCTGATTTAAATTGAGTGAGGGAACCCCCACTTTCCCTGCAAATTAACCCTTTTAGGCAGGGGTCAGCAACCTTTTTCAGCCATGGGCCAGTCCACCGTCCCTCAGACCATGTGGTGGGCCGGACTATATTTTTTTGGGGGGGGGGAATGAACGAATTCCTATGCCCCACAAATAACCCAGAGATGCATTTTAAATAAAAGCACACATTCTACTCATGTAAAAACACCAGGCAGGCCCCACAAATAACCCAGAGATGCATTTTAAATAAAAGGACACATTCTACTCATGTAAAAAAATACCTGATTCCCGGACCATCTGCGGGCCGGATTGAGAAGGCAATTGGGCCTCATCCGGCCCACGAGCCTTAGGTTGCCTACCCCTGCTTTTAGATTATGGTTAAATTACAGAGTTTGCTACCCCATGGTTGGTGGTAGACCACCAACTTGTATGGCTTAAAAAGGGAATTAGGCACATTCAGGATGGATAGGGTATCACTGGTTGCTTGTCATGTTGGCCTTGTGTATCAAAGGCAGTATGCCTCTGTATGCAACTTGCCAGGGATCACAAGCAGGAGAGGGCTGTTGCTCCCATGTCTTGCTTGTGGGAGTCCCATGGGCATTTGTCCATGGTCGCTGGTGCCATTGAGACGGATAGGGTGGAAGGCAGAGAACCCAGCAGTACGCACTGCCAGAGCCAATGACAAGCACAGCCAACTAAAGCTAGTTTGGCCCCCCTGCCCACGTCCTTAACTGAGTTCTGTAATGGCAATGCCAAAACTAAGGGGGAGGATCAAGGGTCTTGAAACCGAGTCTTATGAGGGAAGGTTGAGGGAGATGGGTATGTTTCGCCTTGAAAAGAGGAGATTGAGAGGAGATAGGATAGCCATTTTCAAATATGTGAAGGCCTGTCACATGGAAGATGGAGCAAGCTTGCTTTCTCCTGCTCTGGGTGGTAGGACCCAAACCAAATGGATTCAAGTTACAAGAAATGAGATTCTGACTAAAAATCATGAAGAACTTTCTGACAGTAAGAGAAGTTTGATAGTGGAACAGGCTCCCTTAGGAGGTGGTGGACTCTACTTTCTTGGAGGAATTTAAGCAGAGGTTGGATCTGTCATGGGTGCTTACTAGTTGAGATTCCTGCATTGCAGGGGGTTGGGCTAGATGACCCTCGGGGGCCCCTTCTATGAAACTGGGAAGCAGTGCTATGCCCAGAACTGCTTGTAAATAAAAAGGGGGCTGGGTAAGGGCAGACTTCAGTTGCTGGGGCAGGGGGCCCCAATTGCCCTAATGAACCACCTTGTGCCGGGAAAAAATAAACAATGGAAAAGACAACTTGTTTGGTTTAGAAAAAAGCTGTGTCTGCTTCTTTCTTCTCTCCTCCCAGAGGGTCTGTCTGCTGCTTCTATGGTAGCAGTTAGGGGATGGGGGAGCTGGATGGTGACAGTTTCACCACCAAATTGTTCATGCCCCCCTTCCCCTGTTTTTTTCCCAGGGGACACTTCAGTACTAGTTGGAGTGTACGGGCCGACTGAAGTCAAGGTCAGCAAAGAGATCTATGATAAAGCTACCCTGGAAGTGCTTCTGAGGCCCAAAGTGGGTCTACCAGGTGAGAAGTATTGCAAACCGATTCATATATTCCCTTTTGGGGCTTGCTTTCACCCAGGTGCTTGCCCCTAGAATTTGTATAGTCGGTGCAAAGTTGGGGCATGCAGGCCTACTTGCTAATGTTGGTGTTCGTTTTAAATGAATAGGTGTAGCGTTCTAAACCTGTATTTGCATGCTGCGATTTGGGAATTTTTTTTCTTGGAGGGAGTTAAAAAGACAAAAGGAGGGGTCAAGTGGAAGCATTTTTGAGGTCACAGGGCTATGTGGGCTCGCTATCATATTGACAGGCAGGCTAGTTGTTTCCTTGCACTAATTGCATGTTCAACGAGGGTGTGAAGAGACCCCCATGTTTATACCGACTCCATGCTAGGGGAGGTCCTCAGCTAATCTATGATGGTGCTGCACATTTGTATATTGGTATGCATGCTGAACTAATTCATTTGTGTAATGCATAGCTGGTGGGGTTTGTGGCCAGCAGGCGGAGCTAGTTTGCACAGCCCTATGATGCTCCCCCCCCCCATTCGTTCACCTAAATCTCCAATAGTTTAACCCAGGTGTCAGCAAAATTTTTCAGCAGGGGGCCGGTCCACTGTCCCTCAGACCTTGTGGGGGGCCAGACTATATTTTGAAAAAAAATAAATGAATGAATTCCTATGCCCCACAAATAACCCAGAGATGCATTTTAAATAAAAGCACACATTCTACTCATGTAAAAACACCAGGCAGGCCCCACAAATAACCCAGAGATGCATTTTAAATAAAAGGACACATTCTACTCATGTAAAAACACACTGATTCCCGGACCATCCGTGGGCCGGATTTAGAAGGCGATTGGGCCAGATCCAGCCCCCGGGCCTTAGTTTGCCTACCCATGGTGTAACCAATCCTGGATCTGAGGACAAAAGTGGGATAGGAATTCAGTTAATCACTTGTTCATGGATTGGCACTGGGAACCAGTGTCCAAAGGGGTGGACACAACTGATTACTTGCAGTGTCTGGGTGCAAGGTACAGTTAGCTGTATTTCTAACCAAGTAAGACAGTCATAGGTGCTTGGTTTCCCAGCTCTGCTGCTGAGATCCTTTAACAGAAGATGAAAGTGTTTATCTTCTGTATTCAACAAGCTACAGTGAGCCTTGAGGGTCATGCACCTCCTCCTTCCCTCTCCTCTGGTGTGACGGAAGAGATTAGAAGGAAGAGATTAGAAATTTCTGATTTCACTTGACCACAGTTTAGTGTATCACCTAAACCCTAAACTGTGGTTAAATGTCCACTATGACTTGTTTGAAGAAGCTAGCTTCATAACACCTGCTTTGAAGATGGCATGGTTCAAACCCAACTCATCATTAGCATTAATGACAGCTTGTTGGTTCAGACCAGTGGTGGGTAATCAAAATGGAAGTGAAAGTTTTCTCCTTGTGGCTATGCCGGAAGGGTTGGGGAATGCTTGGGGGGGGGGAATGACTTGTTCTTGTCACAATAAACTATGCCTTAGTGTGATGTCATTGAGTTAAAACTGCTCCCCATGTTCCCCTGAGTGGGATGCTCACCGTGTCTCACCTTTGTTAAAATCTTTCCTTATATCCATTTCCAAAATGTCTCTGCATGGCAGTGTTAGCAAGTGAAAACTCAAAACTCGTCCCCGTGTTGTTCTAATTTAAATTTAGCATGTGTGCTCACCATTCATCTCCTCCCACCCCCCCACCCCCCAGGAACTAGCATAATCAAAAGGTGAGATGAGTTGTTATCTTCATAACCAACTGGGCCATCTGGTATCCTGCAGTGATACCATCTGGATATCTTGTTCCCTCCACAGGGAGCTCACAAAAGAAAATTGCTGGCATCAGAGAGGGAAAAAAAGGAATTTCTCCCTTCCTTTTTTTCCACCTGCTGAGACTTTCAGTCCCTGTGAAACCTCCAGAGGGGCTGGCTTTGCTGTGAATAATTAAATTAAGAAACAAAAGAATTTGTTTCCTTTTCAGTGGAAACAGAAGAGCTTTTAAAAAAATTAAATCCTGCTGATCCTATTTGCAGGCTTGACGGTATTAATGGTAATAGAGGAAGAGAAGTGTGTCTGGACATGTGTGTGCCTTTAGGTCCTGCGTACTTAAGGAGAGTAGCTTCTGATGTGCAAGATTTCGAGTTTCACAGAAATCTTTGTTGGGCATGAAAGGTTCTGTGGAACCTGAAAGCCTGTATAGGAACATAGGAAGCTACCTTATACAGAATCACACCACTAGGTCCATATAGCTCAGTGTTATCTACACACTGACTGGCATCTGCTCTCTCCAGGATTTCAGACAGACAGCCTCTCCCAGAAACTACATGGAGATGCTGGGGATTGAACTGGGAACATTCTGCATGCAGAGCAGATACTCTGCCAATGAGCTGGGTTCCTTCCCATGCTCCTGACTTTACCTGAAACTATCCAATAAAAAAATAGAATTTTATCTGCGTATGTATCTGCCCTTTGGGATCAAGACAATAGGCACTTACAGAATTTGTGATGTGGGTGGCTGTTTCTTCAAGTGAGCTGTGTCATACTGTAGGACCTGGGGTGTGTGCGGTGGAATTTCCTGGATTTAACCATTTCAGGTGACAGAATGCATGTCTGAAGGCACTTCTCAACGTTTGCAGGTCTGCTTCACACAGTGCCTAGTTAAAACTATGGAACTCATTCCCACAGGAGCTACCAGTGTGGATATTTAAAAGTCGATTGGGGGAGAGGATTGGACACTGGAGATAACTCTTGTCAATGACTACCAGCCATAATGACTGTGCTGTGGTTCCATAGTTGGAGGCAGTAATGCTTCTGAGCACTATTCTTTTGTTGTAGAGCATTTAGGCAAGTCACCAGCAGCTGCCAGCTGAAGGAAAAGCTTTCCCACTGCGTTCTTCTGAATGTATAAACCCCACTTAAGACTCCCTGTTGCTCAGGGCCAATATAAACCTAAGGCACAGCAGAACATAACGCTTTGGATTCCTAGCTCCGTGGACGCTGGAGAATTTTCCGGCTTCCCTCAAAAAATGGTGCATCATGGATAAATAGAACCTCCATATGCAGTGGCAGTCTGCCGCTGAGGCCACACAGCAAGGTAAAAGGCCGTCGTTTTCCATACCCTGCTTCTGCGTTGCCTAGAAACGCCCGGCGAGCTGCTGTTAGGAAATTGGATGACTATTGGTCTGATCCGACAACGCTTGAGCCTCGGCAGTGTGACCTTTCAGAAGATGATTGCTTTGAGCCTCGTGTTTTGCTGTGGCTCACCTGCAGTGCTCTTTGCTTTCCTTCCGCCCAGGTGTCTATGAGAGAAGCCGAGAGCAGATGATCAAGAAGACATGCGAGGCAGTGGTCCTGGGCACCCTTCACCCCCGTTCCTCTATTACGGTTGTGCTTCAGATAGTCACAGATGCCGGCTCTGTATCCTTTCTGTGTATTATTATTATTATTATTATTATTATTATTATTATTATTAATCGTTACCTGCCCTTCACCCTGAGGTCCCAAGGACAGTGACAACAGCTAGACTGCTGGCTGGGATTCCCTTGAGATCTCATGCAACCCCAGTTTTAAAACACCTGTACCAGTTGCCGGTTCATTTCTAGGCCCAAGTTCAAGGTGCTCATATTGGTGTTTAAAGCTGTAAATGACTCAGGCTCCAAATACCTGAAAAGCCACCTCCTTCCCTCTTAGGTGATGAGATCAACAGAGAGGGCCCTTTTGATTGTTGGAGGGTGGCGCCCCCTAAGTTGTGGAACTCCCACCCCACAGAGGTGCATCTGACACCTTCATTACAATACGGCTTTCAGCGAATGCTGAAGACCCAGCTCTTAGCTCTGGCCTTTAACACGGGAGAAGCATGTTTTCAGGACCCACCATATTTCTGTGATGGCAAGTCGCTTCCAGCTGTTTTTTAATGTTGTGTAATACTGTGCTGGATATTAACAATTGTGTTGCAACTCCCTTTGGGGCCTTAGACGGGCGACATGAAAATAGTAAATGACCCTAACAATAGTAATTTAAAATAGAACATTGAAAACGGTTTGAAGCAACCTAAAATTACCGAAATATGGTGGCTCCTAAAAATATGCAATTCAGGTGTCAGAGGCACCTTCAGCGTTTGACCGAAACAGGATAGCGAAGGTGCTGGATCCATTTCTGTGAGAAAGAAGTTCCACAACTTAAAAGGAAGTTCTCTGTGGCAGCCCAACCAAGAGGCAAGAGTCCCTCCCATGATAATGACCAAAGAGGCAGAATGGTGCACTTTTGCTTTGCATTCTCTCTGTCTGTCTCTCTCTCCCTCTCTCTCCCCCCCGCCCCGCTCAGGCTCCCACCCGACGGTGATTAAAGATAGACTTCGTACCGGGGCACCTTGTCAGATTGTTCTAGCAGTTACGGAGGTAATGAGCACAAATTGCTGCAAGCGATCAGGAAGTCTTTATTGCTAAAGCGTCTGAGATACAGATGGGCTCAGATGCTGGATTGTTTTTCAATAATAGGGGGGCGGAGAAGCAGTTATTGGGGAAGGAAGCCCTGAAACCATGATTCCAGGGCAGTTCTCCTTCAACAGAGATGTGCCAATATTGCACCCAAGTCAAACCAGGCCAAGGTTTCCTTGAACTTGCAGTTACTCTTTCTGAGATTATTCCCTTACATGAGGGCTGGGGGGACCTGTGGCCCTCCAAACATTGGACTCCCAACTTCCATCAGCCCTGCCAACTGTCAGAGATGATTGCCAATTGCACCACAATGTCATCTTTGATGGACTCCCCACCTTCTCCTTAGTCCTGTGTCTGTAAAATATGGGTTCCCCTGGGGCCTTTCCCTGCGCAAGACCTCCTCATCGGTTTTGAGAAAATGTCGTCTTCTGGTATGTAGCATTCTGGCCAGCAAAAAGGGGAATGAGGCTTAGGGCAGGATCCAACCTCTGGCCTGCCTGAGGGGAAGGATTTTAAGGCAGTGGCAGGGACAGTGCTGATTCTTTCAGCCACTCATACGTTGGACACACCATGCATTGAAGGGACTTGAAGCAGTTTGTTAAGTGTGCTGAGAGTTGCTAGGAGACCTCTGTTCTCCCCTTTAAATGTGCAGTGTGAATGTGGCCTTCCTCAGCCTCTTACTAGCTGCCCGTGAAAGCGTGAAGTGGTTTAAGTCCTGTGCTCCTTCTTAGAAGCATTTTTCCTCTTGTGGAGGAACCTAGCTCTTCCCCGCTGTCCGAAAGCCCTTCACCAGATGTCCAACAACATCTGGAGGGCGCCAGGTTGGCGAAGGCAGCTTGCAAGGGTTTGCACCGGTGAGGGAAATAAAAGTAAACATGAAGGTGTTAAGGCCAGCAGGTGGCAGAAGCACTTCAAAAAAATAAATGTATTATTGAAACTCTGCTGTTTTAGGCTATGCAGCTCAGTTTTTTGGAAGCTCATTTCTCTGCGAAGGGCAGGAGTGGGCCAGTTAACAATTCTGGGGCTGAAGGTTCCTCAGCACCCACAGATTCCTCCCCATTGACCTGCAGCCATATTCATGCAAAATTCTGTAATGCCAACATCCTGGTCAGCAATGTAATTTTTCAAGCATCCAACTTGAAAGCGGGTTGGTGGTGGTGGTGGCAGATGGAGCTCCTTCTTTCTCCCAACCTGCTGTATCCGAGGAAGAAAGAGATGATTTAGGAATGGGGGAGGGAGGAAAATCCACCCTTCTCTTTCTTGGAAGCCCCTTTTGAAAAATGGTTGGGGTGGACAGGGGTGGCGTGGGGGTTGTGGAGAGCTGTTCAGCTTGCTTGCATGCTCCCCTGTTCCTCTTCCGCCCCACCCGTCGCATCTATCTACCCATTTTATGGAAGGATTGGAGGAAGACTGAGAGTGAATAACGAGGAGGGCGGTCGTCAGATCTAGCCCAGGACTGCTGGTCGCTGATCCCTGATCACATTTTATTTTATGTGAGCAAAAGTAAATAAATATTATGCTGTTGCACATTCTACCGCATAATTACGAGTAATCTTTTCCCCAGCTCAGTTTAAACAAAAATCTATAGGTCATACGTCTCAGATGCCATTAACTTAAGTGGAGTCTCTGGTCGAGGTGGTTCCTCTTGCTAATCTGCTTCTGGCATAATCAGGTTGGTGAATGTGGACAAAAACGGCAATTAAGCAGAAGCTGGAAGTCATAGCGGCCAGGCAGAAGCGGGTTAAGGAAGAGAAGGGCTTCTCTGTGGCACATTAAATCGGTTGTCTTTGCTGGATGCATCTGCCAGCCGGGTTTGTGGCTGCCACTGGTGTTCAGCCTAATAGCATTCCAGCCAACCCAGAGCCATTAATAAAAGCTTGAGGAAGGGAGAGAAATATTAGCTTCTGCTAGGTGTTCTGCGAAAAGGAGAAATGGGGCTGTTTTCTGGCAGATCGCAGCAATTCTTCTTGGGATGCAGGCATTTTGAATTAGGGAGCAAGTGTGGACTTTGGCCAAATGCAGGATCATCCTTGTATTTCACCCCCCCCCCCGGTCCAAAAATAAAAATAAAAATCCCTGTGGCATATATAACAGCATTTGCTTCAACACCTTTTCCTGACACTCCTGCCTCCCATCAGCAGGGCGCTTAATCTTCTTCTACAGCTCAAACCTAGCCCACATTAAAAATCTTGGATTTTAATTTTCGCAAAATCTTGTGACATCAAGTTACATTACATCACATAGTTACATTTAAAAAAATCCAAAGGTCCAGAAAGTTCTGTTGGAAGTAGGTTAGAGAGGGAGTTGCTGTGATTTGGGGGCCTGTTCTCCCCCCCCCCCAAGTTTCATAATTTATATCCTGCCTTGAGAACCAGGAAGTCATCCCAGCTCTGCAGATAAGTAATCCTGATCAGCAAACCTATCCAGCTGCTTGCTGCTGTGTCAGATATTTGAGGGATATCTAGGATTCAGTCTAGGATTATCAGCTGCATCCCAGAGATCAGTGTCCCAGGGCAGCTAGGCCACGGGGTTGTAATTGGCAGAGCGGAGATTTCCACCCGTTTCCAAAGTGGCACAGTTTATCTGTTTGTTTCTTCCGGTGACAAATGACAGCGCTGCCGTTTCTGACGGAGCCTCAAATGTGGCGCGGGAGAGATTAACTCTGGGTGTCGCGGTGTTTTATCAAATCTAAATATACAGTGGCTCGGAAGGAATTAATGCAATTTCGGTTTGAGAGCAGCACACTCTTTCATTTCGCCCGCGCTGAGGTTGCCTGCCTGGTTTCATGGCCCCTCCAGCGTGGGGTGGGGACGGGGACAAGGAACCTTCTTTGCTGCAAAACTAATCAGGTTTCATTAATTAAGATTCCCGACTGGCTCCGTACCCTAACATTCAGGATGGAGGCTAATTTCCTCATCTCTTCGGCTGTGAGAAATCCTGTGAGGCAGGAGGGGAGCCCTGGGAAGCAGGACTTGTGAGGAAGGCTGACTTGCCTCAGGCCATCCTGTGGCGAAGATGGAAGTTGAGTAAAGCACAGATGTGTCTGATGCTCAGCCCTTGGGGTTTGCAGAAACTCTGTAAGGTATCTCTGAGGTCTCCAGAGTCTTGCCAGAAACTGCTTGCCAGTTAACCCTCTTGTAAACGTCCTGCCACGGTTACAGAGCTGTTTCACTAAATGAGATCACTTGTGGGTGCAGCTTGGGAGGTGGGTCTTCTGGCACCCAGGAAGGCTGCAGCACATGGCAGTGCCCTCCCAGAGCCACGCATAGAGCATCCTTCCCCTGGAGTCCAAGCTCACCTCCTACCTGTTCTATTTACCTGCTGAGGAACAGGGATCTTTCTAGCAGGCTTGCTGACCCCCTCTCCATCTTTCCCATTCACTGCTGTTGTTCCTACGCCCCTCTGAAAGAACAGGATGCTAGACTAGATGAGCCTTTGGTATGATCCTGTACGGCTGTTCTTGATTTCCTAGGCCTTCTCTTGTGGTGTGTGATGGCTGCCAGTGCCCCAGCTTGGTCTCCGATTTCCATATGTGCATGTATTAAAAGTCCTCCCTGCCCTGGTGGCTAGTTCTTAGCCATGGCAGCTAAGTAAATCCTCCATGTTCAGAGAAAGTTTACCTCCACGTAGCAGATGCTGAGGATAAACCACAGGGAAAAGCCTGTGGTGCCCTACTTGTGGGCTTTCGTAGCAAGGCATTTGGTTGGGAGCACAGGTGGCTAACCTGTGGCCCTCTGGATGCCCTTGGACTCCAACTCCCATCATCCCTGGCAAATGGTCAGGGATAATGGGAGCCCAGCAACCTCAAGGACTGCCTCTCCCCATATAAACCGTTCTGGACTCTGCATTCATCATCTGAGGCCCTTCTCCGTGTGCCTCCTCCACACAAGGGTGGCAGCACAAGAACGGGGCCTTTTCTGCGGTGGCTCCCCGCTTGTGGGATTCTCTCCCCAAGGAGGCTCGCCTGGTGCCTTCCTTATATATCTTTCGGTGCCAGGCAAAAACATCCCTCTTTAACCAGGCCTTTGGCTGATTAATATACTACAGCCTTTTGAATGTTTGGAGGTTTTTTTGTGGGAGGGGGGCGTTATTGTTTCGTCATTTTAACTGTTTACTTGTGTTTTTACCTTGCATTGTGAACCTCCCTGAAATCTTGCGATGAAGGGAAGTATATAAATCAAATAAATAGATAAATAAGTCTGGAGGGCTGCAGGGGAGCCAACCTCGAGGTAGATCTTTGGTGTGGTGCAGCAAGACACTGATGACACAGGTTAGGCGACATCCCCCAGGGAGGCAGGTCAGGGAGCAGGTTCGTTTGCTCCATGGCTTAATGGGACAATTCTGTGGGTGGGCCTTGGGGGCTGTGTGGCCTGTGCTTGTGCCCTCCTCCCCCCCCCCGCATGGCGGGTAGCTGTTTCAAGATCCCGGCCTCGCAGCCCCCTCCTTTCTCCCCCCCCACAAGCTCCCAGATCCAGCCTCTGATTAGTCTCTTTCCTCCCAAGGCTTTTGCCATCTCAGTTAGTCAGCGCCGGATAACAAGAGCTGCCAGCCCTCGTTTCCATCTGCCACTGAGCATCCTGCCGAAGCCGGCTGATTAACCTGGAAATGCAGGATGCCAGGAGTGAGAGATGCTTTGGACTTTCCCCATGGCTCAGCCATTAAAAAAAAAAAAAACAAACACACACACACACACACACACACACACACTGTTCATTGGGCCCTTACAGGGAGGATAATATTGCAGAAAGGTGCCTCCATCCTTTTTCAGCCTAGATTAAGCCACCATTTGGTTTCTAAGGGGAGGAGAAAACCAAAGGAGCTACCTCTCCCGGGCCAGGCTGAAAATGGGGTTGGGGAAGGCAGGTGGGAAAGACAAAGCAGGAAACCAATGGAACCAGTTACTGGTTTCTTGGGCGCCCAGGGCAGAATCCATTCTGGTGCTAAGGAGATCATTAGGTCAGCATGAGGATTTTAGCCTGTGCAATGGAAAATTCTCCCCTTCTGAACCTGTCCTAGGGGTTCTCCCAACCCTTTGGAACAGATTTGGAGGGGGAGGAGGAAAGGCCTGTTGCGCAGGTGGATATCTGTGTGTCGATGGGACACAGCAGTAAAATTCCTCCTGGTCTCTCTCTACCCTTCCCTGCAGCCGATAAGCCAAGTGTTGGAACCAGGTTGTGATCACAGGAGGAGAAGCAGCAGGCATTTATGAAACCAAATAGGCCTTAGAGGTAATGAAATGTTTTCTACCACCCCCGCAAGCACACGTGTAATGCTGAAATGTGCATCTGTGACCCTGGTTACCCTGAAACAAGGACAGAGGCGGTGGTAAGATGTGTTTTTGTTGCTCCCACCATGCTTGACTGGGTTTGGAGAGTTGACATTTTCTGCATTCTTCCAAGCTGCTTCGCCTCCCTCCACCCCAAACTTGTTAGGTCCAGAAATAAGAAACTTGAATACAATCAATCTTTGTGTTCGACTGGTTTATCTGCGCTGCTTCTCCATGCTGGTGGAATACCCCGTCTCAGGTTTCATAGAATTGTAGAGTTGGAAGGGGCTCCATGGGTCATCTAGTCCAACCCCCTGCAGTTCAGGAATCTCAACTATAGCCATCCAACCTCTGTTTAAAAACCTCCAAGGAAGGTGAATCCACAACTCCCGAGGGAGTACACTCCACTGTTGAAGTGGATACACTCCTTGGTTCCTTGATAATTGGGGGTTGCTTTCCATGAGACCTGTGGCCTTCCTCGATTTCTTAGCAGTGCCTTTCCCAACCTTTTGCCCTCCAGATGTTTGCTTGCTGGGTTAGTGGGAGTGATAGTCCAGAACATCTAGAAGGCACCAAGCCATAGAAAAAGGCTTTCCCTAGCAATTTGTGAAAAATATTCACTGCTGATATCGTAATGCCATTATACAGATCTATGGGTGCAAGTGCATTTGGAATACTGTGTGCAGTTCTGGTTGCCTCGCCTCAAAATGGACATGGCAGAGTTGGAAAAGGTTCAGGAAAAAATTCACCTAGGTGGAAAGGTTGTAGCATATGGGTCTTTTCAGTTTAGAGAAAAGGCAAGTGAGAACTGACATGATAGAAGCTTATAGAAATTATGCACAGGGTGGAGAAATCGGATAGAGGAAAGTTGTTTTTTTCCCCTCTCTCTCTCCTAACACAAGGATTCGGGGACATAGAATGAAGCTGAATGTTGGAAGATTCAAGGCAGACAAAAGGATATATTCTTAAGTGGGTTTAAAAGAGGATTGGACCGATTCAGGGTGAAGGATGTTGATGGCTTCTAGCCATGATGGCTATGCTCTGCCTCCACAGCTGGAGACAGAAATGCTTCTGAGTGCCAGTTTCTGGAAAGCAAAGGAGAGGAGGCTCTTGTGCTCAGGTCCTGCTTGCGAATTTTCCTTAGGGGCACCTGGTTTGCATCTGTGAGAACAAGATGCTGGACTAGATGAGCCACTGGCCTGATCCTGCAGGCCCTTCTTACGTCCTTCTGTGTTGTGCTGTGTGCCGTTGCTGATGCAGGGTTGTTCCTGGCTCCTAAGGGACTTGTTTCTTTCCTTAATAAAACCGCTGCAGCTGCTAGCAAGCTGCTTGAATGCCACCTGCGTGGGTCTGATGGACGCAGGACTACCCATGAAGTCCTTGTTCTGCGGAGTGACGTGTGCTTTGGATGCAGACGGCAACATCACCCTGGACCCCACAGCGAAGCAGGAAAAGGTGGGTATCCTGATGTCTCAGCAGGGGGGTGGAATGCCTTTGCTCTTTCTGGTGGCAGGGAGTTCCAGAGATCAACGGTGTACTGATTTGAGGAGAGATGGGCGGAGGAAACATGCCTTTTTGTGCCCTTCAGCTTGAAATAAAGAAGGTGAAATTTGCTGGGCTTAGTCACCTTATCTTGGCAGGATTCAGTTCAGTCTAGTAAAAAAGATGGCCCAATGCGATCTGCATTTGGGCTCCTGCATTCATTGGGTGAAAGAGGAGGTTTTTGATAGATGCTTCTTTTCAAACGCCTGTATTGCTGCAGTGCAAAAAGTCGCCCCTCTGAAAGATCAGGGGAAGGACGTAGCTCAGTGGCAGAGCAGCTGCCTTGCAGGCAGGAGGTCCCAGGATCAATCCCCAGCATCCCTAGATAGGGCTGGGAGAGATTCCTGCCTGGAACTGGAGAGGTGCTGCCAGCTGGTGTATACAATACTGAGCTGGATGGACCATTGGTCTGATTCAGTATAAGGCAGTTTTCTCTGCTCCTGAAATTGGCCTGGATGGTAGGTGGGGACTGGATGCATGTGACTGACGCCTGGGCCAAAGCATCCCTCCAGGTGAGTGCTGCCTACTAAGGTGAAGGAGGACTGTGGACTCCCACAGGTGGGCCCAGTACTTGCGGGCAGCTGGCTCCAAGCATGTTCTGGAGATCTAGCCAAGCAGCTAGCGCCCTTGCACCTCCCCTTTGGGGAAGAGAGTTTTGAGACTTACCTGCGCGTGTGTGTCGTGGCATAAGATAGCCTACTGCTCTGGCAGGGGATGATGGGAGCTGTAGTCCAAAACATCAGGGGAGAGGGAACCCAGTTGGGGAGAGACAGAAAAACAGAGCACCTGCATTTCTTTATAATAGTAGTAGTAGTAGTAGTAGTAGTAGTAGTAGTAGTAATAATAGTAATAGTAAACTTTTGTTTGTATCCTGCCCACCCCAGCTGAGGCCGGGCTCAGAGCGGCTAACATCATAAAAACAACACAATATGCATAAAAACAGACATCAATTAATTAAAATATATCTTAAAATTAATTCAGACTAGGCAGGTATCAATTATCAGGTTGGAACTGAGAGTGGTTGTAGAAAGGGGGGATGCAAAAGCTGTGAGAGCCAGACGTTTTGGGTTCTGGTTTCCCCACCATTGGCAGGGAGATGAGGTTAGCCATGAAGTCTCTAACCCTGGGGGCTTCTGGGATCCCACCCGCAGCTGCGGCAGGGGAGGAAGTCCTAGGTCGTTGGGGATCTCTGGCTTTTGGCTAGGCTCCCATTCACCCAGGTTGCCTTCACTCCCCACTTGCCATCCAGCAGGCGCACAGTTGGCCTGGTGCCACGTGCCACAGAAGGGATGCAGACCTATCGTTCGCTCCTTTATCTGCTCGGGTGGGTAATTGCTTATGGTGACCTGACAGGTCAATAGCTCTCTCTCTCTTTTTCCTCTCTCTCTCTGCCTCCCTGTCCCCTGCCACCTGGCCCTCGCTGCCTTTCCTAATGGCTTTGCTCGTTTTTATCGGCCAGCGGATTCAATCCATCGCCAGCTGCCTTCTCTACCCAGGGCTCCCCTTAATCAACTGCAATTTGGCTCTTGTCTGCTGCCTGCTCTCTCTTGAAAGCTTTCCCCAGAAAGATCGGGGTGGGCCCCTAGTTCTTAACATAACACGTAAGGTAGTTCTGTGCATTGCCAGCCCAAAGATGGACTGTTTGGCTTGGAGACGGTTAACAGGAGGGAGGGCGCATGCAGATCCAAGTACCGTAGCATTCTCTGCCTGCATGAATCATGCAAGCCATTTTTTTATTTAAAAAAATGCACCTTCCAGTTTTCTGCCATATAACCAAAGGACATTTTTTTTCCATTTCTCATTCCAATAATGCCTTGGGGGAAATGCAGAAGGTGAAGCCAATTAGGTGCAAGAATAATTTAATGAATAATTCCCAGTGTGTTTCAAATATCTTTATCAGGGGAAATTTATTCCACATTTAAATAGATGCAAAGTTGCATCTCCTCCTAGAATTTCGTTTGCAGGGGGAAGAGTGTCTCCAGGCATAACTGATGACCAATCCAGTACTGTCTTGAAACTCTGCTATGTCTCACACAATATCTGCAGAAGATTATATTTTTTATATTCTGCAGTAATCCAGACCAGCACCCTAACTTTATCCCTAGGCAAGCGCTGAATGTTTGTTCTTTTTAAGGAGGAGAAAATCCCATCCTCTGTCACCCTAATTCTGAGGACAACCAGATGGTTAACCGACCCAGATTATGCTTTGTTATTTTCTTCACTTCTCCACCATTATATATCTGTAAATTGACTAGCACTAAAAGTTGGTTAGAAATTATAAGCACTCACAAAAACAATTCACATAAGTAAATCAATTCAGCAGTAGAAAATAAACTGAATTAAATTGCCAAACATTTAAACACCAGCAGAAAAACAGCAAACCTTAAATAGGCCAGGTCTGATTTAATCAGCCAGATTCAGACAGCAGAACATTGAACAGAAAGCTCAAGAGAATAAAATAGTCTTCCTAGTTGCCTTAACAGTAACAACTAAGTCACCAAGTGGACATTTTTGGGAAGAATGTTGTACAGTCTTAGTTGCTACCGCAGAAAATGCTGTATCTCGAAAATGGCTTGAGATTGAGAGGTAGGAAATGAAAAAAATTAAAGTCATATATTCAGTTGCCCATCACACTTCTCAAGTCTAGAGAAGCACCTTTGATACTGATCCAATCGGGTGGGGAATTTTCTTGTGCTTGAAGGGCCAAGGGAGAGGTGAAAGCAAAGACCAGGTAACAGACCTTTTTTTTGAAAGCCTTGTACACCTTTGTACAACTTTTATGACGGGTCTGTGCTTGTCCCAGGAGCCTATGTTGGTCTCTCCCCACCCTCAGGAATACTCTTAAGTAATGGAGTAATTGGGCCAGTTGCCAATGCAGATTGAGCTGTATTTCAGCTAGCAAATCTTGGAGACTAGACTTTTGCAATCAACACGCAGAGGTTCTTGTTGTTGTTGTTGTAGGTAAGAAAATAATTAAGTTGTTTATGGTACGAATACATAACTTGGATAGAAAAGTTCCTAGTTCTAGTCTAACTAGTCTAGAGAAGATCAAGGCAGCCATGCTCGCTGCTATACCAGAACAAACTTACCGGTAGTTGGTCTATAAGGTGCTAGATAAATAGGTACTGCTCCGGCGGGAAGGTGAACGGCGTTTCCGTGCGCTGCTCTGGTTTCGCCAGAAGCGGCTTAGTCATGCTGGCCACATGACCCGGAAAAACTGTCTGCGGACAAATGTCGGCTCCCTCAGCCAGTAAAGCGAGATGAGCACTGCAACCCCAGAGTTGTTCGCGACTGGACTTAACTGTCAGGGGTCCTTTACCTTTAGCTTTAAGGTGCTACTGGACAGTTTTGTTTTGTTTTTTTTTATATTGACTGCGTCAGACCAACACAGCTACCTACCTGAATGGAGAGCCAATGTTTACCCATCCTGGCTTACAGGCTCTGGATCTTGATTGTATATCTGCAAACCTCAGGGCCTTTTTTTCCTTCTTCTTGCAGGAAGCCCAGTCGGTCCTCACATTTGCCATTGACAGCGCTGAGAAGAAGGTGTTGATGTCAAGCACAAAGGGCACGTGTTCAGTGGAGCAGGTGAGTCTTATAATGGCCTGTCCTGGGCCAGGTGCATCGAACCTCAGCGAGTTCAGATTCCACGCCAAAGGTTCTCTGTGTATTTACTTGTGGCATCTGTTTGTCAGAGTCCACTTTGAATAATCTTTCGGGAGCATTCACTTCAGTTGTAAACACACAAGGAGCGATTTAAGCAGGATACATGGGCATTTGCTGCCCGCCTCTGAATGTCAGTTGCTGGGAATCGCAGGTGGGCAGAACACAATTTAAGAAGGATGTTGACAAGCTGGAAGGTGGGCAGAGGAGGGCAACCAAGATGGTCAAGGGTCTGGAAACTAAGCCTTACAAGGAGCGCTTGAAGGAGCTGAGTATGTATAGCCTGGAAAAGAGGAGACTGAGAGGAGATAAGGCAGCCATCTTCAAACATCTTAAGGGCTGTCAGATGGAAGAAGGAGCGTGCTTGTTTTCTCCTGCTCTGGAGGGTAGGACTCGAACCAGTGGCTTCAAGTTACAAGAAAGGATATTCCGGCTAAACATCAGGACACTAAGAGCTGTCCGACAGTGGAACGGTCTCCCTCAGGAGACTCTCCTTCATTGGAGGTTTTTAAGCAGAGGTTGGATGGCCATCTTGTCATGAATTATTTAGTTGAGATTCCTGCATTGCAGGGGGTTGGACTAGAAGACCCTTGGGGGTCCCTTCCAACTCTATGATTCTATGACCTGCTTTCGCACATCCCGTAGACATCTGACTGGCTACTGTGAGACCAGGATGCTAGCCTAGGTGGGCATCCCTTAAGGGCCTGGCCTGGGCTCTTCTTAACATTCTTTTGAAAGCAGCAGCAGCTCTGCTGATTTGCCTTCAGATAATAAAAGCAAAGCAAAACCCCGAAGTAAATAATAGGAATTGTAGCTCAAAGCTGGGGATTCAGGTTGGGGGAGGAGGCTGCATTTAAACTTTTAAGGCTGGTCCTCCAGGAGAACAAGTCGCTTCTTTGGGCTGCAGACAAGCAGGTTTTCTGTGCAGAACTGCTTTGTCGAGGCTTTCGGGTGACCTCTCTGCTGTAAACGGCTTCTCGGTTCCATTCCCATTCGTTCTTGGTTCAGAGTTAATTTCTCATTCTTCTGCCTTCTTTGATCCAACCCTGATTATGCTGCTTTATTTATCCGGGGCTCTTAGGCACTTGCAGAAATATTTTTAGCATCTGCTTGCTTGGGGGGGGTGATATTGATTGATTGCATTTATATACTGCTTTTCAGATAAGGCGCCCAAGGCAACTTAAAAGAATAAAATGCTGGTGTGTGTGTGTGTGTGTGTGTGCGCATTTCAAGAGCCGATGGCATGAGAACCCACACTTGGACTGTTCCCCTTCCGCTTCCTCTCAGGGCTCATTGAGCAAACCTGAGTCTATGGGATTCTGCTGCTATCCTTAGCAGCCTGGGATTTCTACACGTGGCAGTACCTTTTCAGTGCCAGGTGAAGACTTAAAAGAAAAAAAAGAGATCACCCTGGCCTGTTCAATTGTGGCTGTAGTTAATCCTTGGCGAGAGAGCCAGTGTGGTGTAGTGGTTAAGAGCGGTAGACTCGTAATCTGGTGAACCGGGTTCGCGTCTCCGCTCCTCCACATGCAGCTGCTGGGTGACCTTGGGCTAGTCACACTTCTCTGAAGTCTCTCAGCCCCACTCACCTCACAGAGTGTTTGTTGTGGGGGAGGAAGGGAAAGGAGAATGTTAGCCGCTTTGAGACTCCTTAGGGTAGTGATAAAGCAGGGATATCAAATCCAAACTCTTCTTCTTCTTCTTCTTCTTCTTCTTCTTCTTCTTCTTCTTCTTCTTCGCGCCCTTTCTCTCTTTGTTAAGCTGTCTTCTCCATACAGCTGCTCTGGCTCAAAATAAGTGGGGAGAGAGATAGAGAGAGAGACTGTGCTGCGTAATGGTTAGAGTGTTGGACTAGGACCTGGGAGAGCAGGGTTCGAGTCCCCCCCCCCCACAACTATGAAGCTCACTTCGGGCTAGTCACCACCTCTTAGCCTAACCTACCTCACAGGGTTGTTATGAGAATGAAATGGGGGGGAGGAGGAGAAGCTTGTACAGTACTGCCTCAAGATCCTTGTAATATAAAGGTGGTATTTAAATGTAATAAATAAAACAAGGAAAAAATTGTGGCATTAAGTTAAAACCACCAGACCCTGAAGAACCCCATTCTGATTGTTTGTGGGACTCTGGCCATCGCTTGGCCTGGATTCTGTGAGTGCTTTCTCCTTGAAGCCCTTGGGTGCCATTCCTTTCTTTCCTCATCAACATTCGGGCGATGGCTTTGCCGTGCCTCACCTTGTGGTGGGGGGGTCCATGGCTCACTCAGGACGGAGGTGGTCAGTTACCATGGAAACTGTGGCTCGGGTGAGATATTGCACGGAGTCCCAGGCCCTGCTTCCCTCTCGCCCTTTTGCCGTGCCGTTTTCGGCAGTTGCTCTCTGTGGGGCTTCGTTTTGCGGTGCTTTGAAAGAGGAAAAACGCAGCCCGCAGGACCCGTGGCAGCAAGTGGCCGCTTCCCTCAGAAATTAATGGCTGCCGGTGGTACTAAGAAAGAATATCAGTGCCACCACCGAGGCTAGAACTGGTTCTCTTGCTGCTCTGCATCTTTCTCTCTCTCTCTCTCATTTTGGGATGCATGTGGTTGCAGCTGCCCTCAGGTCTTGACCCCTGAAGGCTAGCAGACCCCAGGCACGGAGCCCGTTTGAGCAGCAGCAGAAGAAGAGTAGTTTGGATTTGATATCCTGCTTTATCACTACCCGAAGGAGTCTCAAAGCGGCTAACATTCTCCTTTCCCTTCCTCCCCCACAACAAACACTCTGTGAGGTGAGTGGGGCTGAGAGACTTCAGAGAAGTGTGACTAGCCCAAGGTCACCCAGCAGCTGCATGTGGAGGAGCGGAGACGCGAACCCGGTTCACCAGATTACGAGTCTACCGCTCTTAACCACTACACCACACTAGGTCTCACTCCGGCGTCCGGGCGCTGCCTCGGTTGCCAAAGCACCAGGAGCTCCAGTCTCCTTAAATTGCTCTTGACAGCCTGTTTTGGCGGGAGCCTTGGAAAGCCCTCCGCCAGTCACGTTTATTGGACGTATCCGTCTGAATCGGCCGGGCCATCTGTCCCACCTCATCCATCACTTCTTGTTTGCTCTCCCAAGGCAGAAAAGTGAGGGGAGGGGGGATTTATTCATGAAGGGATGGGGTCGGCAGCGATACAGGTATCTGCGTCAGGTAGGCAGGGCCTGCGAAGAGGGGCCTGTGTGAATTGCTTCCCCTCTTCCTCCCCTCAAAAGACATTTAGGGAAGCCGCTTAGTATTCCGGTCGTGGGCCGCGGAGTCGTTTCTCATTACTGTTGCCGCGGCCCTGCCAAACGGCTTGGAACGCCGAGCCCGTCCTGCTGTAAAGGAACAATTATGAACGCTAATGTGCTATTGAACGGAGGTGGCAGCCAGGCGCCATTAATTAGACAAGTGTTTCTGTCGAGAGAAAGGGGGGGGAGCAGAAATTGCTTTTGTTTTGGGGTGAATTCTAATCAGTTTAGTGCTTTTTTAAAAAGAGAGAGAGAGAGAGAGGAAGATGCCGAAACAGAAAAATACAAACTGATATTTCCTTCTCTCTGAGGTTGTGAGGCATCTTTTATGGCGAGAGTCGAGGAAGCGGGAAGTGGTTGCAATGGAGTTCCTTATACACACACACCCCCTTACAAATTATATCCATATAAGCCACCAGAATAATATTTATTATTCACCAGGAACCTTCACTAGGAGGTTCAAAGGCAGGTCAGACCGAAAAACAACACTAAAAACAAATGATGATTGCAACTCGAGAAGGTCTCATATATATATATGAGTGGCAGGAAGATTCAAGAATGATCAAAGAAACATTTAAATATTTCAAGGTGGCATGGTATTACTATAAAAGCATTTTTTAAAAATTTGCATAATATGGATAGATATCTTTTCAAAACGAGAGCAAGAGCACCAGGTGATACCGAGGACAATCCTAGTTGTGTTTTCCAGTGTATTTCCTATCAATAAAAAAAAAATCAGTGTGGCAAATATTTATTCTGAAAGTGTGACCCAGAGCAAAAAGTTTGAGAACCACTGATTTAGGGGCTGCCACAAATAATGGACTTTCCTGGGCTGCCACTCTCTGCCTGCCCCCGCCCCCAGCTTCTGAGGGTGGCAGAACTACCAAGAGAGTCACCTCTGCTTATTTTAACACCCGAGAAGAAGGTCTCATAGAATTTGTAGAGTTGGAAGGGACCCCAAGGGTCATCTAGTCCAACCCCCTGCAATGCAGGGATTACAGCTAAAGCACCCCTGACAGGTGGCCATCCAACCTCTGCTTAAAAGCCTCCAGTGAACCTTCCGAGGTGGTCCGTTCCACTGTCAAGCAGCTCTTACTGCCAGGAAGTTCTTCCTGTAAAAGAAGAAGTAAAATTGGTTATGGTGCAGTGGGTGAAGGACTTTGGATATAACATACAGTAGGCAGAATGGGAAAATTTATGGAGAAGGCAACTGAAATTTATGGCTTGTTTTACTATAAAAGAAAACTTTTATGAAGATGCTATATTAGATGGTACATCACCCCCCAGCAAATTGGCCAAAATGTACAAAACCAACTCAAATTTATGCTGGAGGGAACAATGTACCGCATGTGGTGGGGTTGCAAAAAGAATAAAGAGCTTTTTTGGAACTTAGATATAATGAATTTTTAAAAATGTTTAAACGACGTTTATCAAAAAAAATGGCAGCCTTCCTCTTAGGTATTACGGAATCAGATATTCCGAGAGAGAAAAGGAGGGATTTTTTTGTACGCAACAACGGCAGCGAGGAAAGGAGATAAAATCCCATCAAAAGAGGAGTCGCAAGTTAAACTGCTTGAATATATGGAACTAGCCAATATGGTGGAAAAGATCTGGGATAGATCGACCCAAAAGTATAAAAAAGAATGGGAAATTCATAGGCAATATTTAAAAGAACATTGTCCCCATATTAAAACTTTAGAATGCATCCAATTGGAAGCTGTGTCGGGCGTTCGGTTTCCAAAGAACGTACGCAAACTGGAACACTCCCTTCTGGGTTTGCGGCATTCAGGAGCCAAAACGTTCGACTCGCAAGGCGTTCAGGATCCAAGGTATGACTGTATAGTGCCTTGAGGGACAGGGAGGGCCCTCTGGCCCCATGGCTTGAATGTGGCCCTCCAAGCCTCTCCAGCTGAGCTATGGGGCTCTCCCCAAGCCGTACCCCCTTCTCGCTGAGCACCCCTCCTGCGAGCCCTTCTCCAACACTTTACAAGCTTTTGCCTGGCAGGAAGGAAGGTGGAATTGAAATGCGCTCGTTCATGGCCTTTTGCTTCCCCAGAAGGGAGAGAAGAGGGGTTTGTAGGAATCTCTTGCCTTCTGCCACAAAGAGCCCTATGATACGAAGAGAGCCGTGGTCTCGTATGTTACTCCTTCTCCTTCCTGGGGGCCACTCCAGCGCCCCAGCAGCTGGGGTGTCTGCGGCGAACGGCGCACAGAGCTGGCATCCATCAGCAGCTGCCAAATCCTCGGCTGGGGGAAAGTTTTGCCTCTCGCAAGAGCAACAGGCGGCAAGAGCACACACAATAAATAATTATGATTTACCTTCCATCGCCGGCATGAGCTCGGAGACACCAGCCGCATGCTAACACTGCTGGCTTGGAAACCGTGCAGTGTAGAGGAGGAGGAGGAGGAGGAGAAGGAAGGGAGGACACCGCTTCCCATCATTTTCAGCTGCAGCCGAGAGCTGCCTGGTCCCCGCAGTGTTCTTGTTCTGCCTCCTCCTTCCCTGCGGCTCCTGAGCCGGGCAGGTTTTGCTTGGCTGGCTTCTGCAGCAGCGCTTTAAATCTACTTCATAGGTGGCTGTCTGGAAAAAAACTGGTCCTCTGCCTACAAAAGGAGGAGAAGGTGATAAGCCCTTAAGCTGTGTCAGTGTTTGGGCACAGGGGGTGAGACACACACACACAGAGAGAGAGAAAGAGAGAGAGAAAGCTGAACAATCCACCATCTAGCTCCAAAAAGTCATTCCCCCCCCCCCTTATACTTCATCTTAGTTGTTCAATTGTATAGCTTTAATTGATGGCTGTTGTCTTCATATTTCTATGTAAATAGCATAGTGAGGTTGCATTTAATGTGGGGTGTGTGCCTATCTTTTTCTTTTGCAGCGTCTCACATCCATCTTTGGCCATACGCCCCTTCAAGTTCTCTCCATTCTTCTTTGACATTCTTGGTAGAGTTGGAAGGGACCCCGAGGGTCATCCAGTCCAACCCCCTGCAATGCAGGAATCTGAACCTAGATCATCCATGACAGATGGCCATACGACATCTTAAAAAAACTCCAGAGAAGGAGAGCCCACCAGTGGGAGCCTGTTCCACTGTCAAACAGCTGTTGCCTCTACACAAGCCCTTCTGTTAGTTTTAGATGGCCCACCCCATCTCATAGGGTGGTCATCCCCTTGGTCTTTTGAACTTGTAGGGTCTCCATGCGAACCCAGCCTTATTCCATCGGCCTAGATCACCTCTTGCCACATGTCCTGCGTGTGTCCATTTTAACTTTGTGGCCTTTCCCACTACATCTTGTAGCTTTCCATCTTGGTCCTATCCGATTATTAGTTATTCCTAGAATTGCACACTTCGTGGCATGCTGTGATATTCGTAAGCTGTCCTTATTTCTCTCTCTCATGGTCTAGTTCAGGCACCCCCAAACTTGGCCCTCCAGATGTTTTGAGACTACAATTCCCATCATCCCTGACCACTGGTCCTGTTAGCTAAGGATGATGGGAGTTGTAGTCCCAAAACATCTGGAGGGCCAAGTTTGGGGATGCCTGGTCTAGTTCCACTACATATCATAGTGACACATCCCTTAGTGACATTCTGTTTGGCTTGCTGTAATGTGCTCTACACACTTAGAAGATTCAGCTGGCTCAGAGAGCTGCAGCCAGAATGTTGACCGGGGCTGGTTACAACGCCTCAATTGGCTACCAGTTTGTTTCCTTGCACTATTCAGACCTATAAAGCCCTCATATGAACCTGCCTTGGTTCTGAGATACAGACACACAAGACAGGGCCTTCTTGGTGGTTGCTCCCAGACTTTAGAACTCCCTCCTTGGAAAAGCTAGACTGGCTCCCTCTTTGCTGTCCTTCCACCTTGTTCCAAGACAGGCTTTTGGGAATTGACTTTTTTTTTTTTAGTTAAAGGACTGGTGCTGTGCTGTTTTTATTATAATTAATGGCATGCCTTTGATTCATTTTTAACCAATGCTGTTAATGTTTAAGTGTTGATCCCACTGGCTAAATAATGGGTGGCTAATCCAGTTTGAAACAACTAGCTCTTTGGGGGTTGGCTGTACTGTCTGTGACCCAGCACAGAGCCATGCCTGCATTTCTTCCACCTGTCGAGACTTGGATGCATCAGAGCGCTCAGCTCAGAGATGCCTGTCAGTCCAGCGGAACGAGGCCAGGGAGGAAATTAAAACAACCCCTTTGAACTTTCCCAATAGCGGCTGCCAAATGACACTGTGGCAGATTTCCATCAAATTTCCTTGCGTTTTAACAAACGGCACAATAGCTAGATTTGGGGTGGCAGAGCCGAGGTCCAAATGTGTCGGTTCGGTGGCCTGGAAGATGCATCTTTACATCTCCTGTTGCTCTGATCACATCACCCCTTGCCTTAAGCCTCTGCTCTAGGTCTTTGCACTCCCCTCCATCATGCTTTAATAAAACTCTTGTGTCACTTGGTGTCTTCTCTGTCTCCTATCTCGCTTTTCCACCTTCGCCCTCTGCCCATCAGCTTACCCCTGTGACGTGACGCCCCCCTCTTCTGCTATGTTCTCCCCCCTGCTAAGGAAAATCACTCCTCGTCCCCCCACCCCATAGTTTGAGGGGGACAAGCTCTCGGGGACCCCCGTTTTCAGCACAGCTTTCTCTCAGCCCTCCAGTTTCAGCTGGCTAGCAGGCCGTGAGCTTGACCTACCTGGAGGGCACATCTTGTATTGCCTAGTGTGAAAGATTCCCTGTTCCCTGCTTCATAATAATAATAATAATAATTTATTATTTGTACCCCGCCCATCTGGCTGGGTTTCCCCAGCCACTCTGGGCGGCTTCCAACAGATATTAGGATACATTAAAATGTCACAGATTAAAAACTTCCCTGAACAGGGCTGCCTTCAGATGTCTTCTGAATGTAAGGTAGTTGTTTATCTCTTTGACATGAGATGGGAGGGCGTTCCACAGGGCAGGCGCCACTACCGAGAAGGCCCTCTGCCTGGTTCCCTGTAGTTTTGCTTCTCGCAGTGAGGGAACCGACAGAAGGCCCTCGGCGCTGGATCTCAGTGTCCGGGCTGAATGATGGGGGTGGAGACGCTCCTTCAGGTATACAGGACCGAGGCCGTTTAGGGCTTTAAAGGTCAGCACCAACACTTTGAATTGTGCTCGGAAACGTACTGGGAGCCAATGTAGATCTCTCAGGACCGGTGTTATGTGGTCCCGGCGGCCACTCCCAGTCACCAGTCTAGCTGCCGCATTCTGGATTAATTGCAGTTTCCGGGTCACCTTCAAAGGTAGCCCCACGTAGAGCGCATTGCAGTAGTCCAAGCGGGAGATAACTAGAGCATGCACCACTCTGGCGAGACAGTCTGCGGGCAGGTAGGGTCTCAGCCTGCGTACCAGATGGAGCTGGTAGACAGCCGCCCTGGACACAGAATTAACCTGCGCCTCCATGGACAGCTGTGAGTCCAAAATGACTCCCAGGCTGCGCACCTGGTCCTTCAGGGGCACAGTTACCCCATTCAGGACCAGGGAGTCCTCCACACCTGCCTGCCCCCTGTCCCCCCAAAACAGTACTTCTGTCTTGTCAGGATTCAACCTCAATCTGTTAGCCGCCATCCATCCTCCAACCGCCTCCAGGCACTCACACAGGACCTTCACGCCTTCACTGGTTCTGATTTAAAAGAGAGGTAGAGCTGGGTATCATCCGCATACTGATATTATAAAGGACCCTTCCCCCATTTCCCCCCACTCTTCCACCTTCGCAGAATTGAGCCCTCGCTTCACATTGCAGGGGAAGAAATAAGGAAGTTTCTATTCCTTGCCGTTGTGAAGATAGGCTTGAAAGTATGTGGGCCAATGTCTTGAGATTCCCAGCCATGGATGCCAGTGGGAAACAGGGCTTCAGCCATCCAGGCACTGAGCAGAAGCAGGAATAAATCGCACAGAATTGTGGAAACTGTGGCAAAAAATGAAGACGAGTCGTGTTATTCGGGTTTCCTTGACATGGGATTCGAGTGGCTTTCACACAGCCTTTTAAGAACAGACGAGCCTGCTGGAACCGGCCAAAGGCCCACCTAATCCTGTGTCCTCTTCTCCCAGCGGCCAACAAGATGCCCATGGCAAACCCTCAAGCAGGACCCGACCGCAAGGGCAGACTCTTCCCCTCCTGCGGTTTCCGGCAGCTGGTATTCAGAAGCCCTGCTTCCTCTGACCGTGGGGGCAGAGCATAGCCATCATGGCTGATGGTCTCCACTCCATTGCTTAAAGCACACCAGACATGGTTTTACAGCTGTGTGAGGGGGAAACTGCAGCTCCGGGGATTCCTTGGAAGTTCTTGTGCCAGTGTGGTGTAGTGGTTAAGAGCGGTAGACTCATAATCTGGGGAACCGGGTTCGCTTCCCCGCTCCTCCACATGCAGCTGCTGGGTGACCTTGGGCTAGTCACACTTCTCTGAAGTCTCTCAGCCTCCACTCACCTCACAGAGTGTTTGTTGTGGGGGAGGAAGGGAAAGGAGAATTGTTAGCCGCTTTGAGACTCCTTCGGGTAGTGATAAAGCGGGATATCAAATCCAAACTCTTCTTCTTCTTCTTTTTTTAAAACAAGTGCCGGATGTGCATTAAGGGTTTGGCGTGGATCACTCCGCAGCGTCTAAATGGGTGCCATGCATAGCGGAGATGTGGGTGAAAGAAGCAAAAGTAAATTTGTGGGGTGGGGGAGAGGCTTCTTTGCGAATCCTTCGCCTCTCCCTCCTCAGAGAGGCCTTCCTGGCACTTTGAGGGCCTGTCCCTGTGCTTCACTGTGGCAGCCGAGACGCTTCAGAGGAAAGAGCAGGAGGATGCGCTTACCTCCCTCTCGCGGCGCTGCGCTTCGTGTGGCGAGCGTGTCTGCTTGCGGAACGCGCCGGAAGATTGATGTGACGTCGTATTGAGCGGGAGGGCCGAGCCGGTTCCCTTATTTGTAGCCGTTTGTCTACGTTCCAGCTCGCCGTGCCCGTAAATCACTTGCCAGATGCAGCTGCCTCCCAGCGCACGGCGCAGCCTTTGCCGACATGCGGGTTAAGACGTCGAAGCAGGAGCTGCCGCTTGCACCTCTACTGCCACTGCTGCCCTGGCCCTGCCACATGTGTGCCAGGGCTGGTAATTGAGTTGGGAAGTCCTCCGAGGGACCTGACAGTGCTGGGCGGGCAGCTTGTCTGCCATGTCAAGTAGGGGAAGAGAGGGAGTTGAGATCTCTATCCTTGTTTTTGTGTGTTTTGAGGTTTGGACACTTTTCCCCTCGCATATAAATGGACTAATTAAGACGCAAGGAACGTTGGTGGTTGGGAGCGTGGCGGCGGCGGCTTTTGACACCCCCCCATTCTTCACAGAGGTTGTGGTGGGGGGGCGAAGCAGCGCTGAGGTTTAATTGGCCTCAGGGAGCTGGCGGGAGACGGATAGCGAGGCAGGTTTTTTTTCCTTTCTTGCATCTGATTTCTCCTCCTCCTCTCTCCCCCCGCCCCGGAAAGGCCCTTTGTTGCTCAGTCCTTTGATAGCTCCCTGCCTTTCTCCTGCCTGGTCTCCCTACTGAGATCTTTCCACTCATTCTCTCTCTGCACCCTTTCTCCCCCCCACATAAAAAAAAAAATCCCCTCGCTTTCTTCTCAGCGTAACTTTTGTTCTCTTCCTTTCCCGTCTATCCTTGGTTTGCTTTCCATCTGCCTGGGGCCGGAATTGGCAAGCCAGCTGTGGGAAGCCAGTGGTGGGCTTTGCAAGAGGAAGCTTTGATTCATTCTGTCGGGAGCTGGGCCCTGCATGCTGCCCAGGACCAGTTTCCATCGTTGCAGAGCAGGAGGTAGGCAGAGCAGCATGCGCAGGTATCAAGACTCTGCCCTGACCCAGCCCAGCCCAGAGCTATATGTGCATAAAACAGGTGCTAGTACAGGGTTTGTCCTCCAGGACCTCCTGATTGCCTGGGGGATTCCCATCAGAGCCAAATCAAGTTTCCCTGCTTTTGATCAGCAGTAGCCTTGGGACGTAATTTGGGCTGGGCAGTATATTGATTTTTGGCCAAACTGCGGGAGGCAGTGAAAGATAGGCATGCCTGGTGTGCTCTGGTCCATGGGGTCACGAAGAGTCGGACACGACTGAATGACTGAACAACAACAGTATATTGATACATCATCACAAACTGGTTTGGAGTCTGTATCGTGATGTCGGTTTCATAATTTTTGACGTGGCAATATATTGCAAATCATGATGTGTGCGTCTGCTTTGCAGAAAACACAAGGCGGGGAAAACCATGAAGCCAGCCACTGCTCCTACATAGCTCCATCCTTATTCCAGACATCGTGATACATTGGTATATGGCAGTGATATATCAGAACGCTGAAAATCAGATAATCGGCCAGCCCTAGATGCAAATGTTGCCTCCCTGGCATGAGGCCAGGCTCAGGGTTCATACTGGGCAGTGTGGGGCAGTGGGTAGAGTGGGGCCACCCATGCAGGTGTTTGCAGCAGATCCGATCAGCCTCTTGCCTCTCACTCCAAATCATCTTTGCATCATTCCAAGCTGCTGGCGTCGCAGTGGGCTTGCTTGTCGGAAGATCCAGGTCCGGATCTTTTTCCTACTGTGAAGGTGATAAAAATTACTTACCGTATATTCACCTGTCAACGAAAGCAACTTACATTAAAAACAAAACACAAAAAAAAATCCAGAGGTAACAAAGGCAATAAAACCAGGAGTGAACGAAAGCTAAAACACTCGTCCAAAGTACGTACTTTGGGGAACAAATCCTACCCACCCCACTTAAAGGATGAGTACAAAAAAGGAGAGGGGCTTTTGAAACAGGTCGCTCTGTCTGTCAGCCTAAGCCACTGATGGCTACTGCTAATGATGGCTACATCCTGGCTCCGGGGTCAGAGGCAACATGCCTCTCAAGGCCAGTCGCTGGGGGAGAACAGTGAGAGAAGGCTGCTGTGCTGTTCTGCCCTTGCTTGTGGGCCCCCTTCAAGGACCTGGGGCAAGGCAGGGGGGCTGGACCAGATGAGCTTTTGGTCTGGGTTCTCCTTCCTTCCGAGGGAAGCTGTGATTCAGAGGTTGCCGGTCACTCAGGACACCCTGCGAAAGTGTAGGCCTGACGAATAGTCAATGGGCTTACTTGAATTATATCCCCGAAGGTGGGAGGAAGCTTTTAGCATGTCTGAGGACAGCTCCCCGGGATCCTGGGGCTGCAGAAGAGTCTCCTTAGTAACCTGTTTGGGAGCTACTCTTTTAATTCAATCTGTGCCTCCGGTGACATCTTTCTGGCCCCAGGTATAGACTTACCTTCCCTCCCCGCCAGGCCTTTGATGGATCGAGGCGGCACTGTTTCGTTGTGTGGCTGCTGCATGTTTTTAAACGGAAACCTTTGGGTAACAAGTCTAATCATAAGTAATAATGCCATTGTAAGGAGCTCTGGTCCATTAAGGGCAAGCATTGCCACTCGCCTTGCCTGACACATACACACACACACAAACGTATGTATCTGGGAGACGGGCAGGGATTGTTTTTGCTGCTATTTAGGTGTTTTGTAATTTATCGTCAGGCATTACTTCAGCATCTGTTAACTTGAGATGTTTCTTTCTTAACAGTGTGGCGTTTTGTTTCATAGCTGTTACCAGTGTGGCGTTTTGTTTCATAGCTGTTAATGCATCGTCTTGAAATGTTGTTGTACTTTGCGTTGTACGTTCTTGTGAGCCGTTTTGAGCCCGGTTCTGCCATGGAAAAGAGGCCTACACACAAACTCACGATGATGGTGATGGTCGATTCCAAGGGCAAACCAAAATGGCAGGAGCTGGGGAATCTGAAACAGGTTCCCTCGCAGAGGAGAACTGACTGCCAAATCTCTGCCATATGCCACTTTCAACAATGCTGTCACCCTTGAATGTGCTACTATGGCTTTTTTGGGGGGGGACCCTTTTCCCCTCCCCCAGATCTTTAGGGACCCCTTCCCCTTCCCTTTCCAGCATAACCACCTCTCCTCCTCTCCACAGCTCCAGAAATGCATTGCCGCTTCCCAGCGAGCTTCTGACGCCATCTTCCAGTTCTACCGCGATTCGGCTCACAGGAAATACTCCAAGTGGTGACTCTTCACACGCGCATCCCCCCCCAAGCGGAACAGAGCAGAGACTTGACCGCTTAAAAATGACACTACGTGGCGTTGGCTGGATCAGCGCCTCCAGCCTTCATTCTCACGCATCCTTTGCTCCAAAAGGAGAGGTGCCGTTTGATCAGGCTGCCGCTAACAGAGATTGTGGAATGGGCTGTGTGTTAAGATGGCAGGATCCTGAAAAAGCTGGGCCTTCGTTGCCACGGGGTGCGTGCTGTGCTGTGCTGTGCGGTGCTCCATATCTGCCCTCCCTGAGCACATGGGCTTCAAGCTCTCTCCCAATTGTGATAAGCACGTGTCTTCCCCCCCCCCCAACAAAAGACATTGTTTCCGCACAGATTGCGAGGTGACTTTTCTCTCAGCTTGGCCTAGTTGTGAAGCTAAGTTCTTCCTTTTGGATCCTCTGCTCTCCGCTTTGCCTAAAATAGTTTTTTTTGTGTGTGTGTGGACATTAAAGAACATGTTTTCCTTTTCTTTTCTTCCCCCCGACTGTGCTATAAACTGTCTTCGCCTACCCTAACGAAGCAGCGGAGAAAAATCTCCCCTGTTTGAAATCTGCAGGCACCCGTGTTGCCTGCTGTCTGACGTTTCCCTCAAGCAGTTCATAGAAAAGTTGGAAGGGACCACAGGGGGTCATCTAGTCCAACCCCCTACAACGCAGAGGCAGGAATCTTTGGCCCAACATGGGGCTCGAACCCATGACCCTGAGATTAAGAGCCTCGTGCTGTACCGACCGAGCTCGAGCATTCCCTTTTGAGCCAGTGACGAGCAGTGGTTAGAGCATCGGACTCTGGTTCGAATCTCCACTCGGCCACGAAGTTCCCGGTCGCACACTTTCTCAGCCTCGCCTACCCGGAGTTTTCCCAGAGCGAGGCTCACCCTTTGCACTCCAGGTGTGCTGAGCCCTGCAGTTTCCCCGAATGTGGGAAACTAGACTATATCATTTGTGGTCCTTGCCGTGAGCATAATTCATAATTCATAATAATAGGAATGGCTCTGCAAATGAGAAAACTTAGCCCAGCTGCTTTCAAAGCGCAACGGAGTAATTGGGGCCTTGGGTGGAGAAAGGAGTTGCCACTGATGGCTTCTAGCCATGATTACTATGCTCTGGCTCCGTAGCTGGAGGCAGCAAAACCACCACCTGCTTCCCTGCATAACGCCCTTGAGGTTTGGGTGTAGGACTCCCCCTTCACTGCAACCGTCTTTCAGACGCTCTGTGCACCTCCGTCATTGCCCAAACCTTGCTGTCTCCGGACTTCATCGCTCCCATCCAGACTGGAATGGTGTCTGTGTGAGAGACAGTGCCTGGATTTGCCCCCACCATTCTCCATTGGATCCCGGCGCACCCTTGCTGCTGTTGCTGCTGCTGCGTAATCCATGGGGACAGCCTGCCTCGGATGCCCCCCCCCAATACACCGAGATGCATCCACCCCATGCCATTCTCATATGCGCCTTGGAGTGGCAGATGATGAAGACGTAGAGCTCCGCGCTGTCCCCCGTGCTCATTAATATTCTGCGGAACTTCCCTGCTTGTTTTTAATTTTGCAGTTTGGCAGCCGCCGGTGGGGAGAGCACAGCCCCTGCCAAATCGGAGCTTGGCAGATACTTCTTCATTGCCTTCCTCTGCCTCGGAATTCAGCAACGTGTTGGTTAAGGTCGGGGAGCAGGGTCTGGTTTGCGAAAGGCCTCCTGCCCCCTTCCAAGGGGGATCCTGGGCTCAAAAGTAGAGACTTGCATTGCAGAGACTTGCTGCAAAAGTAGAGACTTGCATTGCAGTTCAATAGCCTTCCTGCCCTCAAAGGGTCGTTCCCAAATCTTGGGGCACAGAAGCATTCTTTATCGGAGGGAACCCTGCCGACTTTTCCTCCCAGAGCTGGCAGATACTACTTAATAACCATTTTAATATGGCACTTAGTCTTTTAATCACCGCCACCCCCCACTTTGTCCTTGCAAAGAGATTGGAGGTTACAGCACATTCTTAGGAGAACAGAGTCCTGTGTTGCTGGCTCCTGAACTTTGAAACTCTGTGTGTGTGTGTGTGTGCGTATTTTGCAGATTTACTGGACAGCTTCTCAGCCAAATCTGGTTTCCTGGGGAAGGGTCAGATTCCACTGTTTGCCACCTCAAGTTCCTCTCCCTCATCCTTCCCTTCAGACAACTGGCGAGAGAAACAGGGGGAGCTGCAGAACATAGAAGGGCGAGAAGAAAAAGCAGTTAATGGGGGAAAAAAGTAGGGTGGCTTAGGGAAATTGCAGGCTGGGGTTTGACCTCTCCCTCCCAACGCATCCCTTCAAAATGCTGAAAACTCGTGTTTGCAACCTCAGGAGTACCGTTTGCATCTCGCCATGTTGTCTAGAGAGCCTTTCTATTGCTCTTTTCCCAGTGCTGCTGCTTGCAGACTTTTCGTCTATATTATACACTGCATGTATAATCAATGAGGACTAGAAACCTCCCCCTCTTTTTTTTTAAGAGGAGGATTTGGACTGTTCAGCAATATAGATTGGTTTCCCAGTTATGTGCCTGTGGAACAGAGCCAACCAACTTGTACTCGCATCGTGTGAGGTGTTGGCTCCTGCGCTTCAGGAGGCAGCTCCCGCAGTGTGGTTGCTAAGCCGTATCATCCGTCTCCAATCAGGTCACTGTAAATTACGAACGATGGGGCTGTCCTTGGGTTAAGTTCCTGGCAAAGCCTGCTACCCCCCTCCCTGGTCCCTTTCCCCAAACTCTTCCCTCCTCCCAGAGATCCAGCCGCTCTCTTAACCTTCACCAGCTGCCCTGGGAAGAGGCAAACGGCCTGCTTTGATTAATGAGCCTAATTGAGTTGATGAAGTGATCTTTTTTTTCCTTTTTTTTAATTTCCCCCGCTGGTGCTTTCTGAGGTCTTCATCGTTTCCTTATTTAAACTAGCTTTCCCTCTGGAAAAAATCCCTGCTGGCTTCGAAAGGACAGGATAGCATCACCACGCATGCATGCACAAGCAACCTCCTCGTGTCTCTCCCCCCTAGCCTAAACACCCTCAACCACCAACTCCTCTTCTTCCTCCTTCTCCTTCTCCTTAAAGGACGGTGTGACCTCGTCTTCCCCTTTCCCCTAGTACAAAGCAAGACAGCAAGACTGCTCCCAACCGCTGCACTCTCTGCCTTCTCCTATCCGTAATGAATATTCAATCTATGTATTCTTTCCCACTCTCTGCCCCACCCCCACCGCGGCCTCCTTGGGGGGGAAAATACTGAGATTTTAATTTGCAGGCTCCATGGGGCAGGTGTGCAAGGGGGGGGGTGACAGATGGAGGGGATCAAAGTGAGAGCGCTGTCACTCAGGCTTCCTCCTTTAGGAGAGAGGCGATGGAGGCCAAGACTCTCGTCCTTCTTTGCTCTCTTTTCAATTAGGCAGGCTTCGTCTGAATCGGTTTCCTCTCTTCCCCCCCTCCCCAAAGGCTCCCTCGCGCTCTTGGGTTTCGATGCCGGATCGGCTTCTGACCTGCCTCTTATTCATTAGGCAGCAAATGCAAGAGCAACCGAAACCACCTCCGGCCTTGCCCGGGCGCAGCCACGGCTGCTGCCTCCCCCACCACAAAGATGGACCTTGGCTTGCCACCCTGCGATCCTGCCTAGAGGCTTGTTACTGCTCGCTTGGCTCCTCCTGACTTTTGGAGCGGGGAAGAGGCTGCGAGCGATAAGTTCCACCCCCTCTCTTTAAAATCTGCCGCATGCTTTGAGTCAGACCGCCGAGTGTGCCAGCCCACGGTGGTTCTGTCTCCGAGAGATGCCAGCGTTGCAAGGGGGCAGGCCCCCCTTGCAGCCTTTGCTGAGGGTGAAATGCTGAGTGCCCGAGTGATTTGTGGGTGCAGTGGAGGATCCAAGCAGTAAATGTATATTTTTACCTCCTGCAATCTTGGTTACACCCTTGGTTACATCGAGCACCCTGCCGTTTTCAGAGAATCCTAGTTTTCCTTTTACCAAAGCAATCATGTTTCTAGCCCTGGAGTGAGCAGTTGGGGATCAGGGGCCAAGGGGCAGTTAGCTGGGCAAAATTCACTGGCAAAAAGATGATGAGATGCTGACTTAAGTGGCATTTAGAGACAAATTCAGTAGCAGGTGCTCATAACTAGTGGGGTTTGCATCAAAATGTTGCAGCGTTTGGAGTGTTCCTGTTCCCTGTGCCGGCCAGCTAGCTAGCTAGCTGACCTTCCTTCAGGACCTTCTTTCAGCAAGTTTCTGCCCCTTCCGCAATCAGAATTCTTCCGCCGCTGAGCATGCTCTGTCTCCATTGAGCTGTTTTACCTCTCCCTCCACCCCACTTCATTTTTCCCCCTAAATATTTTTTGAGTGTTTCTGCAAAGCTTGTTTTTCCCCCTTCCTTCTGCCCTATCTGTCCCAATGGGCCCCAGCCGCAACTCGGCTACCCCACTGCTGTGGATACAGATCTGCAGGGACGAGGTGAGCCATTTGCAGCTCAGCCTTCTCTGCGTGTGGTTGTCAATAATGGCCTGTAGCCCATCCAGAAATTAAGACGCACCCCTCCCCTCGCTTGCACTGCCCAGGCTTGCACCCCATGGAGGTTATTTCAGTGCTGCTAATGCAGCAGGTCGACTTCACCCTTGGAGGCGCACTCCATTGTCTCTTGAGACAGACGGATGCCAACAACAGGGATATGGGGTGCTTGTGGCCTTCTAGATGTTGCAAAATCACAATTCCCATCACCCCTGACAGTTGGCTATGCTGGCTGAGTCTGCTGGGCCGTGTGCTCTCCCTCCCTCCCTCCGAAATCTCTGCTCCTGACATTTAACTACATGCACCAGAGTAGGGCCCCAGACCGTCTGAGCTCTTTTCAATTCTTTTTTTGTTTTCCACCTGAGCTGAGCTCGAGATGATGGTTAATGCTTTAGAAAGAAGCAGGCCAGGGACTGCGCATAAATATGTGATGGAGCACCAAGCACACTCAATAATTCATGGGCGCTTTGGGGGACAGCGAGAGAGAACAAGGGAAGAAGAAGAAGAAGAAGAAGAAGGGAAGAAGAAGAAGAAGAAGAAGAAGGGAACGTAATGGATGGAGGGGCGGGGGAGAAAGGACAGGAAAGGGGAGATACACAAAAACGCCACCATCCCCACCCCGTTCTGCAGGCCAGCTTATGATCACAGGAGGAGCAGACTGCATCTCTGCCTCCATCAACCTGCCTGGTCTAAAACATCTGGAAGCCACCAGGTTAAAGAAGGCTGCTGTATCATTTGAGGATATGCCATGGGGTGTGTATATTTCATCTCCTTTCTCCCCCAGACCTTGTGCACTTTACCACCTGAACCCAAAGTCTAGCCTTGCTGGGTGGCATGTAGCCCAGTGTCTTGTTTCCAACAGTGGACAGCCAGGGGCACCCTCCAGGAAGCCCTGCAGGCAAAGTGTGAAGGCCCTCCCGTACGCCTGATATGCAGAGGTGGACTGCCTCTGCAGCTGGAGATTTCCTTTGGCCACCACGGCTAATTGCCGCGATTTTTGGTTTTCATTTATTTTTTGCACGTATGAACAGGGCCTGAGTGAGGCAAGAACAGGACCTTGTAGTGCAGGGAAGGGGGACAGCTGTATGCCTTGGACTGCAGCGCCCATCAGCCCCAACCAGCAAGAACAACAGTCAGGGATGATGGGAGTTGGGAGGGCTGCAGGTTCCCTATCCCTCCTGTGGCGTAAATGAGGGATGACCTGCTCACCGGCCTATAGTCTAGGGCTCCTTGCCCCTGTGGCAAAAGTAGTTTCTGACGCTCCACTTCTGACACCGTGTTTCGTAGCAAAACAGCTGGAGCCCATCTGCAAGAGCAGGCGGTTCTCAGGGCTGGGAACCAAGAGTCACTGCTGGTTGTGGGGTATCTCCACAACCCTGGGGTGACAATGAGGACCTCCGGCCCTCTCTTGACTGGCCCCCAACAACTCTTCCCCAAGGTACGCCCCTCCGAGGCGCTGCTCCGTTCCTTGAGATCGTTTGCCTGGCTGGAATGTGTCCTTGCACTTTAATAATGATGCTTACTTGCCTGTAGGTGGGTGTGCGCACGCACATGCACGCAAATATGTAGAAAGTCTATTCTACAAACGGTAAAAGTTATGTGTTGCCCCACCCACTTTTGCCTTTGGCCCCTCCCCTGCTGGAATGCGGCCTTCGGAAGGCTACCCAGGAGGGAATACGGCCCTCGAGCTGGCAAGGCTTTCCCACACCTGCAGTAGAGAACGGCACAGGACTTGGAGGGTGGGGGAGGACCTTGGTAGGCCAGTTAAACTCTCCCCTCCCTCCCACTTCCTGGTCGATCTGACTTGACCCACAGAGGCCTCTGCCTTATGGGTAACGCCGCCCAAGGTGGGTAGTCGCCTTGGCACCTCGCGGCTCCTTTCGCGGGCAAGACGTATCACAGACGGCACACGAGTCGTACAGGTGGCTCACGAGGCAAGAGGTGCCTTGGCAGTTTATTGAGGGCGGGGTAAGGAGGGGGAGAGCATGACCTTTGGGTGTGGAGGCCAGGGCCTCTGTAGAAAAGGAGAAGTGACCAAGAGACACAGCTAAGGGAAGCCTGGGTGGGCGTGGGTATGAAAGAGAAGTGCCCCATTGTCCGTAGGTAACCTAATCCCCCCCCCCATCCCCTGTTTCCTGCCATTGGAAGCAGAAGCTCAAATCCCTTCCCCAAATTCTGTCCCAGTCTGGGTGAACGGGCCTGTCTCCTCTCCTCTTCTCCCGCGATGGGGCTGGTTTCTCCCCAAACTGGCAAGGATGTAACTTTGATAGCTGCCGCCCATCCATCACTCTTGATGCCAGGAGGGCCCCATTGCAGAGACCCCCCGTTTCCCAGCCTGGGTTCCCTTGCTTCTTGCAACCCTATAGCCTCTTTGCTCCAAGGGCTTGCTGAGTTGAGAGTTGAAAGGGTGGACTTCTTCCACGCACGCCTTTGCTGGGGCGGGTTGGTTGGTTCACGAAATCAACGTCAGGAAACCTGTGCTCGCCCCATCATGTCGGCACACGCCTTTCCAACTCCCAACTGGGGGCGGAGGGGGGGGCGAGGGCGTGGCTTCGGTGGGGCAGGAAGACCTAGGTCGGTGCCTTGTTGGACAGGTAAGCGATGAGAGCCACCACCGCTCCGATGTAGGTGCAGATGCCGAGGATGATGGACAAGACAGCCAAGGCGAAGGTTTGGCGAGAGGCCGTCCACGCTCCCGGGTAGTCGCCCTTGGCAGACGCCTTGTTGGTCTGGGGAGAAAAGGCGGTGGATTTAATGTCAGGAAAGGTAGCTACAGGGGCTCAAGCAATGACTGTATCTATTGTTTTAATGTGGCCTGGGATACATATATACAAGGTGTGCCTTTTTGTCACCCCCCTCAGGGATGACACCCGGGCGAACCGCCTCCCTCGCCCCCTTCCTACGCTTCTGGATACATGATGCACCAAATGGCATGTGCAGACTCTGCAGGCTCTTGATGGCTGCGTCTGGGCTCCTCGCGGCAAGGATCCCACCTCACATTCCCAACACACCCCTTCCTTGCTCTTGTACAATTCAGCGAACTTAGACAAACGGCGTCTCTCTAACCAAGTGCTTGGTGGCAAGTCGATTTCTGCAGCTTGCAACCAGCCCTGTTCTCCATCTAATAAATTTTATTAGGGTTTATAAAGAAAAATGCAAAGAGTGTTGTCGGATGTCTTCTTTTGTCTGAACTAAAACTTTTAATCCAGAGAGAGAGAGAGAGAAGAGGGAAAAGAAAGAGGAGGAAAAAGGAGTAGAAAAAGAATTGGAGAGAAAAGAGGAGAGAAGTTAAGATGCTAAAGAACTTCTGATTCTTTTGTCTATCAGCTATATATAAACTTTATTCACTTCATCCACTCCAGTATAGCATCTATCCTAAACCTGCCCTCTGTGAGCTTTCCCCCGCTCAGCGACACCTACCTTTTGGGACAGGTAGAAAGCAGCGATGCCCAGTGGCCAGAAGCAGCACAGCATGGAGAAGACCGCCAGGCCCAGGTAATCTTGCGGCAGCAGCATGGAGAAGCTGCTCTCGCTCTCAGTATCGCTGTCGCTCGAGGAATCATTCTAGGGAGGGAAGCGGAGAGCAAGCGTTGGCTTCGTTCATTCTGATGTCTGGTGAAAGAGCGGCGATAATAGGAGAAGAGCCCTGCTGGATCCGGTCAAGCACCCATCCAGTCCACCATCCTGTTCTCACAGTGGCCAACCAGGTGCCTCTTCTGGGAAGCCTGCGAGCAACTGCACTCTCCCCTCCTGCCATTTCCAGCAACGGTTAGTCGGAAGCGTTGCTGCTTCCAACTGTCGAGGCCAGTGTGGTACGTAGATGCAGATTATCCTCCATGAGTTTTGCCTACCCCTCTTTCTGAGCCGTCCCAAGTTGGTGCCTCTAGTGGGAGGGAGTTCCATAGTTTTAACTATGTGCTCTGTAAAGGGTGCGCTTTGTTTTGTCCATCCGAGCACAATTCAAAGTGTTGGTGCTGGCCTTTAAAGCCCTAAACGGCCTCAAAGGCCCAGTATACCCAAAGGAGTGTCTCCACCCCCGTCATTCAGCCCGGACACTGAGGTCCAGCGCCGAGGGCCTTCTGGCGGTTCCCTCACTGCGAGAAGTGAGGTTACAGGGAACCAGGCAGAGGGCCTTCTCGGTAGTGGCACCTGCCCTGTGGAACGCCCTCCCATCAGATGTCAAGGAAATAAACAACTATCTGACTTTTAGAAGACATCTGAAGGCAGCCCTGTTTAGGGAAGTTTTTAATGTTTGATGTTTTATTGTGTTTTTAATATTCTGTTGGGAGCCGCCCAGAGTGGTTGTGGAAACCCAGCCCGATGGTCGGGGAATAAATAATATACTACTACTACTACTACTACTACTACTATTATTATTATTATTATTATTATTGCTACTACTACTACTACTACTTCAGTTTCATTGGATGTCCACGAATTCTGGTGTTATGGGAGAGGGAGAAAAGGCTTTTCTCCATCCCCTTCCTCCATCATCTTATAAACTCCCATCCTGTCCCCTCTAGCTCCCTTTTTCTCTACGCTAAAAAGTCCCGAATGCTGCAAACATTCCTCCTAGAGGACTTGCTCCCTCCCCTTGATCATTTCGATTGCCCTTTTCTGAACCTTTCCCAACTCTGCAATGCCCTTTCTGAGGTCAGGCAACACAGTATTCCAAATGCGGCCGCACCATAGATCTATTCAATGGCATCTCGGTTTCAGCAGTTTTGTTTTCAGTTCTTTTCCTAATGATCCCTAGTGTGATATTTCACTGCTGCTGTGCACTGGGCCGACATCTTCAACAAGCCATCCACCACAACCCCAAGGTCAGGCACTGCCAGTTCAGACCCCGTGAGCGTATATGTGAAATTAAGATTAGATAGATAGATTATTTAATTTATATGCTTATTTAACTTATATGCAGAATTCATCGTGCGAAAGGCTGGACTGGATGAATCCCAAACCGGAATTAAGATTGCCGGAAGAAATATCAACAACCTCAGATATGCTGATGACACAACCTTGATGGCAGAAAGTGAGGAGGAATTAAAGAACCTTTTAATGAGGGTGAAAGAGGAGAGCGCAAAATATGGTCTGAAGCTCAACATCAAAAAAACTAAGATCATGGCCACTGGTCCCATCACCTCCTGGCAAATAGAAGGGGAAGAAATGGAGGCAGTGAGAGATTTTACTTTCTTGGGTTCCATGATCACTGCAGATGGTGACAGCAGTCACGAAATTAAAAGACGCCTGCTTCTTGGGAGGAAAGCAATGACAAACCTAGACAGCATCTTAAAAAGCAGAGACATCACCTTGCCGACAAAGGTCCGTATAGTTAAAGCTATGGTTTTCCCAGTAGTGAATGTATGGAAGTGAGAGCTGGACCATAAAGAAGGCTGATCGCCAAGAATTGATGCTTTTGAATTATGGTGCTGGAAGAGACTCTTGAGAGTCCCATGGACTACAAGAAAGATCCACTGGTGGAGGAAACCGCTTGGCTGCCCGGGCCAGCCAACCCGGGGGCATAGTTTCGGTCCGTGGCACGCATGTGCAGTGTTGCTGCGTACGATGCATGCATGCTGCAAAGCAGTGCGCGCCGGCGGTGGATGGGACGCAGGGCCGCCTTACTCCACAGCTTGCTCGGGGCCCGCCAGCGGCGCACGCTGCTCCGGTGCTGTGGAACGGCACGCGCCACTGGTGGGTGGGCCCTGAAAGGGCTGCAGGCGGGGCGGCCTCGCTCCTCAGCTTGCTCGCAGGCCACCGAGCAGGTTTGCGAGCGGGCTGCGAGGCGAGGCTGCCTCATTCCGCGACTTGCTTGGGGTTTGCTGGTGGCGCACGCTGCTCCATGGCGGGCACGTGCAGCATTGCGATGCATGCGTCGTACGCAGTGATGCTGTGAGTGCGCGCTGCGGAGCAGCGGCGGCAGCAAACCCCAAGCAAGCCATCAGCATGCGCCTTTTACCAGGCAGCGGGGCTCGGCTTGGGCGCCGGGCGGGGGGCGCGCGCCAAGTGTCACCCCCCCTCCAGGGTGGAACGCGGAGTTCCCCGCCCTCAACGTCCCCACCTTGCTGCGCTACTGAGAAGATCAAACCTATCCATTCTTAAGGAAATCAGCCCTGAGTGCTCACTGGAAGGACAGATCCTGAAGCTGAGGCTCCAGTACTTTGGCCACCTCATGAGAAGAGAAGACTCCCTGGAAAAGACCCTGATGTTGGGAAAGATGGAGGGCACAAGGAGAAGGGGACGACAGAGGACGAGATGGTTGGACAGTGTTCTCGAAGCTACCAACATGAGTCTGACCAAACTGCGGGAGGCAGTGGAAGGAGACTGCCTGGCGTGCACTGGTCCATTGGCAGCCAGAGTCGGACACGAATAAACGACTAAACAACAACAACAACAGATGATGATGATAGATAGATAGATATAGATAGATAGATAGATAGATAGATAGATAGATAGATAGCCCCAATAGATATATATATGTGCAGCACTTTATACTGACTTGAGTTTGCAGCCGCAGGATCAGCACCTGCAAGTCTGGTGCCTTTTTTGTGTTCTTTTGGTCTTTATAGGTTTTTAATTCCTTTCTAATGACTTTTTAACCTTTTAAACTTCTCGATGCTTTACTGCTGCTCGACGTAACTGCTTATCATTGCCTGCCAACAAGGAAAGAATCCCGTTTGTTTGACTGCCCGTTCGCTCAGTTTGGAGAGATCCTTTCTACAGCCGTCTGCAATCCCTTTCATTTTAATGACTCCAAACTATTTTCTCGCCACCAGCAAAAACGGCCACCTCGCTGCTCACTCCTAGCTCCAGATGGTTTATGAAAAAGTCCCAGTACCAATCTGGAGGTATTCTACACCCCTTCATTGGAGTAAATGTCCATTTATTCCAACTCTATAATTCCTGTTAACCAGTTGCTGATCCAAATGGATGCATTTGGTCCACTCCCGCTCATAACATCCTGCTCTGGCTCTCTGCTTGTAGAGTGGCTACTAAAATCATGCTTGGTGTACAGAGAATGGACAGAGGTATTTTTCTCCCTCTCATTATATGAAATGTAAAAAGGTAAAAGGACCCCTGACTGTTAGGTCCAGTCGTGGACGACTCTGGGGTTGCGGCGCTCATCTCGCTTTACTGGCCGAGGGAGCCAGCGTACAGCTTCCGGGTCATGTGGCCAGCATGACTAAGCTGCTTCTGGCGAACCAGAGCAGCGCACAGAAACGCTGTTTACCTTCCCGCCGGAGTGGTACCTATTTATCTACTTGCACTTTGACGTGCTTTCGAACTGCTAGGTGGGCAGGAGCTGGGACCGAGCAACGGGAGCTCACCCCGTTGCGGGTTCGATTCGAACAGCAAGCCCTAGGCTCTGTGGTTTAACCCACAGCGCCACCTGCATCCCAGGACCCATATTTAGGAGAGAGTAAAAGGGTTCACTGAAGCAATGGGATTGATTTTAATCGCAAGTCAAATATTCCCCTTCGGAGATAGCAATTTCGCATTTCAGCTCTTCACAAACTCTTGGGCAGATACCATTCACACCTGTTGATTTGTTTATTTTTTAAAACTTGTCAGTTAAAGCCTAGAATGGCATTTCTTGTCACCGCTATTTTCCTCAGTTCTTCAGACTCAGAAAAAATATCAGTCCAGGCACAGGTATCTGACCTAAATCTTCCATAGCGAGATGCAGAGAATTCATTCAGCTCTCCTGTAATCTCCTTATCCAGCTTTCGCACCTTTACCTCTCTTGTCGTTTAATGGTCCAACTTCCCTTCCTAGCTGGTTTGCTGTTTCTGATGCATTTAATATTTTTTTTAAATTAGTTTTGCTAGTTATAATGCTAGCATTTCTGCCCCAATTCCTAATATTCCATTTGCAATACAGTACCTGTTGGGCCTTTTAACCTATATACTACCATGCCAGGCTAAAAAAAATTCGCACCAGTAGGCTTAGCATAACATGACAGCAAAGGTCAAAAGACATATAATGCAAAAATCTACTGTACAGGTAAGGATGTATCAGGAAGACAGAATAAAATGTCGCCTGAATGTAGCCTTCATGTTTTAGCTATATGCTCCTGAAATTATTATTATTTTTTGCTTCTCTTATTGCCCATCTGTCTGTCTGTTTCGTGAAAGTTTGCGTTCTGTTTTGTTCTCATTTGGATAAAACTTCCATTTTTAGAAGGGAGATCCTTTGCCTCTAACAGATTCCTGGCTCACTCATTAACCACGTGTGGCGGGGCGTCTCGTCCAATTTCGAGGCGAAACAGGAAGTGCTGCCATGCCACCGCCATCCCGATTTCCAGCAAGATCTCACACGCTCTGCAAGATCTCATGTGATTTCGGCAAGATCTTGCGAGATCTCGTTGGAAATCGGTGCCAATGCCTCACCCTACTTAATGGGAGGGCCGGCCCAAGGTGTGGATTTGGTGCTTCCTATGCTAAGCAGCTGAGCTTCTGTTATCGTGGCTTTGAATAACTACCGCCCCCACAAGCTGGGTGCCCCATACCTTCTCTCAACTTCCCCCTATCTAAAAAACACCTTGCAAACTTATTAATAGTAAGCACCATCAACAGTCCGGTTCCGTTCTGGTCCAAGGGAAACCCAGTCTACCTTCTTCCTTATAACCCGTCCAGGTGGTGATGCTACTTGCCAGCTTCCTCCTCCTTAAATTGGTTTTATTAAGCTGTGTGTGTGTGTGTGTGTGTGACAAAACAAACAAACAAACGGAAAAGTACATACAACACCTCCACTTTCAATTCCTATAGTCTTTTTCATACATTCAGTATGAGACACTATTGTCATTGCGGGGAAAGAGAGATGGGGGGGGGTTGATCTTTAGTTCTATTGCAAAGTGTTTGTGCAGGGTGTTTGAGTCAGCGTCACGTGGATAGGTCCTTTATTTATATAGTTAGTTAGTTATTTTATTGGCACCGTGAGAGATTGGGGGGTCCAGAACTTGGTCGTCTCAGCGACGCCCTTGCAGAACTCGGCAAGGAATGAGTTGGCTCTGTCTACCTTTGGTTGTGGTTTGTGGCTGACGTTGGTCCTCCTGCCTTCTGTTATCAGGAGCGTCCTACTCTCGTGTAGGACTCTGGCAGAGACACATGGCCGGCTGGCATGTTCTCTCCCTCCTGGTCGATTGTTCGGGAGCTTCAAAAGCTTTCTTCTGCCTGAACATCACAGCAACTAATGCCAAAAAGCATCAGCCTTACTTAGGGATCTGCAGAGTCTTCTCAGCTTGCGTAACAGACCTCAGCAACTCAGCATTGTGGCTAATCTACTTTTATTTACATATAAACACACACGGGAGCACTGCAACATGGCTCCCTCTCTCTCTAGCATCAGACAGCAAAGAGAAAGAACAAAGGACAATAGTCCCACTTCACGGAACACAGTAACACAAACATCCTGTCTCCGTCACTTCCCACTCTGTGGAATGAAAACATACACCGTCATGTGATAGATAACAATCCCATGACTGCAGACACGGGGAATGAATCTCCAACACCTTCTGCCCCACCAGTCCCAATGGACAACAGCCAATGCTATCAATCAATACCCAAGCTCTCCTCCTGACGCCACCCGCTCAGATCCTGCTCTTGGGCTTCCCATTGGGGCATCCGATTGGCCACGGTACAATTTTTGGCTTTTGCTACTGACAGCAGTGGCGGTTCAGGAACGGGTCTGACGCCTCCTTCTGCAAGAGGTGAGCAGCAAGCTTCTGCTCCCTGCGTTTGAGGCCCCTCGGCCAAGCCCCCCTCGAGCCCCAGCCCTTACCTCGAGGTCCGGAGACTCTGTGTCGCCCACTTCGTAGCAGACTGTGTGGATGTCCTTTTCCAGAGGCACCTTCCTGGGCAGTTCCCCAGCCTCCTTGCTGTCTCCAAAGGCAGTTTCGATATAATCTTTCTTCTTCCAGCCTTGGGGGTTGCTCGATTTCCACAGCTCGGGGTACAGGGTCGGTTCCGGGGTGCGGAAGGGCTCGACTGCCCTCTGCAGGCTGCTAGGATCCAGGAGCTGACTGGGAAGGATGTGGGGTCCAGGCTGGAGCCAGGAGAGGCTAGGGGGCACGTGATGGGACAGCAGTCTGGAGTGGTCCTGGGGAGTGACCCGACTCAGCATTCCGCCCCGGAGGGTCGTTCTCCCAGGGGACTTTGCCAGAAGTGGGTGCTGCAGTTCATGGATGTTCTCCATAGCACCCCTAGGAGGAAGGTGCCGGGTGCCTCTTCTCCCTGCTGTCAGTTAGGGCCGAGCGAGTCTCTCGCTTCCGTTAGCTTGGGGAGCAACTGCAAAACAAACAAGCAAAAAAACAGCAAAGCGTTTAGCCCCTTACATAGTAGTAAAAATAGTAAAAATTGTACACGTCGCTCCACCGAAAAGCTCTGTTAAGAGGCACACTAATAACAGATAAAGCCAAGATCCACAACCCATTCCAAAACAACTACAGTGTACCTTGGTTCTCAAAACGCCTTGGCACCCAAACACTGCAAACCCGGAAGTAAGTGTTCCAGTTTGCGAACTTTTTTCAGAAGCCAAACGTGCTCCGTTTTGAGTGGTACCCTTCCGTTTTGAGTGTTACGCTGAGGTCCGTTTTCGCTATTTATTTTGCGTTTTAGTTTTTGCAGCTTCTTGTTTTTGTGACTGTGTGGAACCCAGATCAGCTACTGATTGATTGATTGTGTGACTGCAGTACATTGCTTATTGCTTTCATTTTAGGGATCAATGGTCTCGTTAGATAGTAAAATTCATGTTAAATTGCTGTTTTAGGGGTTGTTTTTAAAAGTCTGGAACGGATTAATCCGTTTTGCATTACTTTCTATGGAAAGCGCTCCTTGGTTTTGGAACGGACTTCCAGAACGGATTAAATTTGAGAACCAAGGTTCCACTGTAGAGTTTTTTTTTTTTTTTTTTATTTTTATTGATTTTATATTAATATACACCAACTAACAAACAAGAAAAAGAAATACATTGAGCAATATCGAATACACATAATCATCTTATCCATCCCTTACCCAAAACCCTTACACCTTAAACTAAATTTGCTTTTATCATTGTCACTATTATTTAAATCATACTTTCTTCTGATGACTCTATACCTTGACTAAAAATCATATCTGAAAAAAGAAGAACAAAAAACAAAACAGAACAAAACACACACACACAAAAAAAAACAAACCAAAAACCCATCTCCCACCCACCCCCAAAAGAAAAAAAAAGAAAAAAAAAAAGAAAAAAAAAGACCAATAACGAACAAACAAACCAACCTTAAGATAAAAATTAAAACACACTGACTTCCTGTCAAATCCCTTTGCTTCAACATAAATTAATTTGAATGCTTACAACACAGTATTAGCTCATATACATAATTTCCCGTACATTCTTAAATAGTTTTTACTCCATATTTTTTATTACAACTCATTACAATTCCCTCTATCCCTCAAATGCTGACATGGTTACCAAACCTTTATTATATTTTAGCACATATCTTTTATAGACCTCCCATTTTCCAACAAATTTCTGCTTTGAGTTTCCTCTTAAGTTATTTGTTAATAGAGCCAACTCAGCTAGTTCTTGTAATTTGATTTGCCAGTCGATGATTTTTGGTACCTCTTGAACTTTCCAATCTTTCGCCACTACTAATCTAGCCGCTGCTATCGCATATAAGAAGACTTCTTTTAACTTGTTTGGAATTTCTTTGTCTATCATACTTAGTAAGAACAACTCAGGTCTTTTAGTAAAGGAAATTCTCATCATCTTTTTCATTTCGTCATACACTTCTCCCCAGAACACTTTAATTTTTTCACATCGCCACCACATATGGATCAAATCACCATTCTCCGCACCACATCTCCAACATATATTCGCTAGACTTTTATACATTTTTGAAAGTCTGGCAGGTGTTAAATACCATCTGTGGGCCATTTTTAACATATTCTCTCTTATGTTGTGATTTGCTGTAAATTTTAAGTTGACTCGCCATAGTTTTTCCCATTCCTCCATCATAATTGGATGGCCCACGTCTTGGGCCCATTTGGTCATCGAGGCCGTTATCGTTTCGTCCATTACCTCGTATTCCAATAAGATCTTATACATTCTAGAGATTAGTCTATTATTACTATTTAAAAATTCTTTTTCAAATTTTGAAGGTTCCTCTGCGAATCCAACCACCTTATCTTGTTTATATCTTTCATTAATTTGGAAATAATCCAGCCAACTCGTAAGATGACCTTTGATCTCCTCATATTTTTTCAATTCAAATTTCCCTTCTTCTAATGTTAATAGTTGATTATATGTGATCCACTCTTTTTTGTCGTTATTCTTTTTTTTAAACGCTATTGCCTCAAATGGGGAGATCCATCTTGGTGTTTTTGACTCTAAGTACCTTTGATATTTATTCCAAACTCGATATATGGCATTCCTTATTATATGATTAAAGAAGCTTCTATGTACTTTTGATTTATCATAACTAAGATATGCATGCCAACCAAAACGTAAGTCGTGGCCTTCCAAATCCAGAACCTTCCAATTTTGTAACCTGCACCAATCTTTTAGCCACAGAAAACAAGCGGCCTCATAATAAATCTTAAGATCGGGTAATCCAAAACCCCCTCTATCTATTGTATTTATCAGTATTTTGTGTTTAATTCGGGGTCTTTTGCCTTTCCACAAGAATTTCGAAATTTCTTTTTGCCACTTTTCAATCTTATTAATTTCCCCTATAATTGGCATCGTCTGAAACAGAAAGAGAAATTTTGGGAGAACATTCATTTTTATTGCCGCTATGCGGCCCAAGAAGGAAAGATTCAATCTATTCCATGTCTCCAGTTGTTTTTTGATATCATGCCAACACCTGGAGTAGTTGTCTTCATATAAGTTTATATTCTTTGATGTTATTAGCAGTCCTAGGTATTTTATTGTGGGATATATTTTAATCTGGGTTACCCTTTGAAGTTCTTCTTTCTGAGCCATTGATAAATTCTTAACTAATAATTTGGTCTTAGTTAAGTTCAACTTGAAGCCAGATACTATGCCATATTCTCGTATTAAATCCAATGTTTTTATCAGGCTTTTGTTTGGTTGTTCTGTAGTTATTATTAAATCATCAGCGAAAGCCCTTAATTTGAAGGTTCTCTGACCCAATGTCACTCCTTTTATGCCCTCCTCCTCCCGTATTCGTTTACATAATATTTCTAACGTTATATACACGAACACCAGAAATATTATAAACCTACTGGAATATTTAGATTTAAGGATAGACAAACAAGCTGCCTTTATGGCAGTAGACGCAGAAAAAGCTTTCGACAGAGTTTCCTGGAGGTTTATGTTGAACGTACTAAAGCAAATGGAATTTGGAGAAGTGTTTACCAGAGGGATTGAGGCAATCTATACAAAACAGACGGCAAAGATTTTAATAAATGGAACTGTATCACAGGAGTGCGAAATCAAAAAAGGAGTAAGGCAAGGATGCCCACTCTCCCCGTTAATTTTTATATTAACGTTAAGGTTCCACTGTAGAGTTAAAGGACCCCAAACTTGTGATTCACATTCTTCGTTCAGGAGGCCTGCAGCATGTCTGTGGCTGAAGGCTGGAGAGAAAACACCTGTCATGTTCAATATTTGTATTGATTTTTAATTTGTATTTTAATTGCTGCTTTTATTTCTTACAGATTGCGTTCTGTTGTATTGTGGTTTGGATTCGGCCGAATCCAAATTGGAATACAGTGAATACAACCTATGAGAAATAAAATGAAAGAAGCAGAGAAAAGAAGATTAAGAATCACAGCGTCATAGTGCAGTGTGTTATGATTGCTGCAACAGCAATGATGGATCTGTTAAGACCCTTAGTGGTTTTCAAGTGGTCAGGGATGGTGGGGGCATGGGCATAGCCAAGGTGGGCCGTGGGGGGGGCAGATCCAGTTTTTTTCTGAAAAGCATTGGAAATACTCCATTAACTGAGGTTCTTCCTACCCCAACCCCCCAGGAGAAGCCTCCCCCCCAAACCAAAGTCTGCCCCCTGTAATGTCCGCTTTTGGGGGTATAGTCACCCATGATTTTGCAAAAAAAAAAAGCTCAACAACTTGGGTGTGTGTGTGATCTAAAGAAAGCTCAGCAACTTTGCCTCCCCCCCCCCAACAAAAATCCTGGTTACGCTCATGGGTGTTGGGGAGAGAGGTTTGGAAACCACTGGCTTAAAACTGTAAAACAAAGATAAAAATCAGTAAAACTTTTTAAACAAATAGAAGCAGCTAAATAATGCATCGAGATAGGCTGGCTGAAAGAATTAAGTTTTCATCATTCAGGAGGCGTCTAAAATTTCATTTCTATCCCACTTCGTTCTCTAAGGAGTTCAAGGTGGCATGTGTAGTTCTCTCCTTCCTCGTTTAATCATCGCAACAACCCTGTGAGGTAGGTGAGGCCGAAAGGCAGTGACTGGCCCAAGGTCACCCAGTGAGCTTCATGGCTGAGTAGGGATTCGAACCCTGGTCTCCCAGGTCCTAGCCTGACGCACGAACCACGACACTACACTGGCTTGCAGAAGATGTTTTACATTAAATGCTCTGGTATCTGAAGAAGTGTGCATGCACACGAAAGCTCATACCAAGAACAAACTTAGTTGGTCTCTAAGGTGCTACTGGAAGGATTTTTTTATTTTTTATTTTGTTTTGACTATGGCAGACCAACACGGCTACCTACCTGTAATTAAATGCTCTGAAAACTCCAAAATACTGTGCAAAGATAATATCTGTTGTCATTGTTGAGGAGCAATTTCTCCTCCTCCTGCTGCTGCTTTCCGAACCCAAACCGAGCCCCGTGAATTTGAGGGAAACTGAGTCCCTGTAAGTTAGAGAACTTTCTCCTCCACCACCCGGAGGCTTAAGAAATCTGTTTATTTAGAGCAGGGGTCAGCAACCTTTTTCAGCCGCACCGTCCCTCAGACCATGTGGTGGGCTGGACTATATTTTTTGGGGTGTGTGTGTGAACGAATTCCTATGCCCTACAAATAATCCAGAGATGCATTTTAAATAAAAGGACACATTCTACTCATGTAAAAACACCAGGCAGGCCCCACAAATAACCCAGAGATGCATTTTAAATAAAAGGACACATTCTACTCATGTAAAAACACCAGGCAGGCCCCACAAATAACCCAGAGATGCATTTTAAATAAAAGGACACATTCTACTCATGTAAAAACATGCTGATTCCTGGACCATCTGCAGGCCGGATTGAGAAGGCAATTGGGTCGCATCCACCCCACGGGCCTTAGGTTGCCTACCCCTGGTTTAGAGAGCCAGCTGCTCCTCTTAGCAGCCTGGAAGACTCCTTTCCTGACACAAAACCCACCCCACCCCACTCTTTGTGAACCAGTTATTTGGAACAGGAGACATTTGTATCTCTATATTTCCAAACCTATCTCTCTCTCTCTCTCTCTCTCTCTCTCTCTGTGTGTGTGTGTGTGTGTGTGTGTGTATATATATATATATATATATATATATATATATATATATATATATATATATATATATATGAGGTAGCCAACGCAGTGCTTTGCAGAAGTTGCTGGTTCTGAAAATCTGTTTAAAGTTCCACTTCACTGGTATCTGATATCCCTCAGGCTGAAACATACATGCAGGCTGATGCGAGATGGTGACTTTTAGAGATGCCGGGCTGTTCCTGCTAATTTTATCTGCATCTCTTGGAACGGATTCACAATAAGCCTTGTTGAAGGAATTGCTGGACACACCAAAAATGCTACAAAGGGACATTTTGTCAAAGGATGTAGAGATAACACTAAGTTTGGCGACGGCAGGAAAAAATGCTTTATCGGTGTTGAAGTGGAATTTAAGATGAATGCTCCAGACTTTCTAGATTGCTTTCATATAGTCCCTTTTATTTATGCCTGGGGTTCGGCTTTCATAAATGGAAGCTGAGGAAGTACATAAATTTCTGGGATGTGCCATTTGGATCGTAGGTAGGGTTCACCTGAGTGCTCCATAATGTTATTTTTCAATCCCTGCACATAAAAAAACTAGCCTGTCGCAGTGAAGGTTAGCCTAGTCTTGCTTCCCTGACACCATCAGTATTCTTAAATTATATTTTATTTTTGTACAACGTTCTCACATGTCAGCCCGCACCGGCAGTCTTGAGATGGCAGCAATTCAGAAACAGCAATATTGTCTCATCTACTGTTTGGTTGAAATAGGCAGCGATGGACTTAGGCGACAGAGAGCTGTTGGCCAAAGCGGTGCTAAATTAACGTCACCAAGCGGTATATGAATTGTGCTGGCAGAAAGTTCTTGCTGAAGGAAAAACACAGGTACATTGCCCAAGATTGTTGTGCAACTGATGGCACAGCAAAAAAACAAGCTGCTGCGCACCAAGAATTGGCTGTTGTGCAACAGACTTCTGCTGGCACACCTTTGTGCTGGATTCCTTTGTCGCCCACCCTTTAAATTCTGTCATCCACTAGCACGCAGATCATTGGATACAGCCCAGTGTCTGGACTTAATGGTCTGAAATGGAGAGCCCCTCTTTTTCAATAGCAGTGGGTCTTCCGTTGTTTACTTTGAAATGTGGGGAGCCAGCCCTGCAGTGTTTGGAGGAACCCCTGTTCATTCTGCTGAGTGGGGGGCCTGGGCCTTGGCCCCCCAAAAGCCCTGCCCTAGAAATAGGTGCCATTGGAAATAGGACTACATCATCATCTTTGGAAAGACAGAGAGCGCGGGGGGGGGGGAAGTCTATTGAAAACTTGTTTATGAGCTGCGACGATAAATACCTTGAAGATGTCAATCCATGTGCTGTGGTTTTTTTACCACATTGCACTGGGAGTCTGCTTTATCGACAAAACAATCCACTTTATTGATAAGTTGCCGGGCGAGCATTTTATGTATTGTGTATTGTTCGCAGCTTTACATTTTCCTGTTGTATTTTTAAAAAAATGCTTTTATTCTCCGCAGTTCGTCTTGCCAAGTTGTTTGAGGCTCTTTCTTTTGTATATAAGGCAACCGATGAATGCAATAAATAAGAATGCAGTTTTTAAACGGTTTAAGTTAAGCCCCGAGACTTCAGACACAGTGGCAGGCAAATTCGGACGGCGAAAAGTGGGAATATTGAAATGGTGATGAGGGGTTATTCGTTAAGTAACATCGGCTTAAATCGGAGGAGGCTTGGGAAGTAGGCAAGGCTATATTCCTCCGCTTATTGTGGCTCATTAGAATTGGCTGGTGTTTCATCTCTCCAACCCCCACCCCCCACCCCATCTGCAACCTTTACACAAACCCTACAGCAGTCGACTGTTCCAGAAAAAGAACAGCGTTTGGCACTTCCTGGTGGCACATTGCCATCACACAATTGTAGTTGCTGGATGGGAAGAGACATTCAGAGTTTGTCTTTTTTAAAAAAAAATTCCTGTCAGGGCTCCCACCAACTCAGAAATCCACACACCGTGAAATCCGGTGCAGGCACATGGGATTTCCGTAGCAGGAACAGATTGCTCAGCCAAACATGCGCGGCGGCGGTTCATGCGCTGCACAGATGCGTAATGCAGAACTCCAAATCGCTCTTTTTAAATGATTGGGAACGAGGCAAGCTGCCCTCTCAAAAAAACAAAAACAAAAAAACCCTTTGCGTGAAAGCGGTATCGGGTGTAGAACAGGCCCTGATGCCATCAACAGCACAAATAACCATGAATGTGTGTCTGGAGGGAACCTTGGTCTTAATAATGTTAAACATTTCCATAGTAGCTTCAGTTGTAAACCTTACAAGAACCCTGTAAGGCAGACCGGTAGTATTACGCCCTATGTGGCAGACTGAGGCTGACAGAGTGAGAGTGGCTGGCTTGAAACCACCTACTGCGCACACAACAGAGGCGAGTTTCAAACTGAGAGCTTCTTGATTGGTACCTCTGCCTCTTAGCCACTGTACCACAATTCTGGAAATTTACAGGTAAGCAGAAACGTCGTCCACATGGAAAGGGCATTATTTACACGAGTTTCCGCATGTTTTGTTTTTGTATGTTTTGGATCCCATCTGAGCTCGGGTCCCCCCATGCGCTTTTGCCTGACAAAGAGCTGTGCGTGACTCAGAAGCTGACGCACACACACACACACTCAACCAGTTCTCGCACAGCTGGAGATTCAGCAGCACCAAAGTCTTGTGGGGTATCAAACTGAGCTGTTCTCCACAGCCCGGGCTCCATTAAATGGCATCTTTGGTTTACTTGACTTGCACAAACGATGGGCCAAATTTCTCTCGATAATTTGTGTCAGGTCTGAAGGAAAATGGGCTGATGGGACTGCAGCCTGATCTCATAGAATCATAGAATCATAGAGTTGGAAGAGACCACAAGGGCCATCCAGTCCAACCCCCTGCCAAGCAGGAAACACCATCAAAGCATTCCTGACAGATGGCTGTCAAGCCTCTGCTTAAAGACCTCCAAAGAAGGAGACTCCACCACACTCCTTGAGCAAATTCCACTGCCGAACAGCTCTTACTGTCAGGAAGTTCTTCCTAATGTTTAGGTGGAATCTTCTTTCTTGTAGTTTGAATCCATTGCCCCGTGTCCGCTTCTCTGGAGCAGCAGAAAACAACCTTTCTCCCTCCTCTATATGACATCCTTTGATATATTTGAACATGGCTATCATATCACCCCTTAACCTTCTCTTCTCCAGGCTAAACATACCCAGCTCCCTAAGCCGTTCCTCCTCTGTGTGTGTGGTGTGTGTGTGTGTGTGTGTGTGTGTTGTGAGAGAGAGAGAGAGAGAGAGGGATGGAGTCAGAATCCATCGTGGATTTAAGGAGACCAGGCCGGGTCCCTTGTATATCTTCATCCCAACTTACTGACAGAAATACGGACAGTGTACAGAGAGTGACTTACAGAGCAGCGAGAAAACTGAAGCAGAATACATAATTGTATGGGGTTTTTATGAAGCACCGTACCAAAATTTATTGAATAGTAAATCAGCTTCAGTTGTATGGTTTATAGCCGTTGCGACGGCTACTGTGAAGCTTGACAAATTACTTTACCTTCTGTTCCTCCAAACTCTCCTGTTGCCTTATTTATCTCCCCCTCAGCATCCGGAGTCCCTTGTCTTGTGTTCCGTTAAGGGTTTCCTCCCTCACCTGAGGTTTCTGAGGAAATCTTTCTCATTCCACAGGAATCATGGGATGGCACAGTTGCAGGGCATCCAGCCCAACCCCTCCGCAACGCAGGAATCTTTTGCCCAACATGGTGACTCTGAGATGGAGAGTCTTATGCCTTCGCAGACTGAGCTGTCCCAGCTGTCAAATAAGGAGCCTGGGAGTCCACTTCCTTTGTGCTCTCTCAACATTCAGGGTTCAAAGCCAGACTTTCTATGAAACTGACCAGCCTGGCTGACTCTTTGTGTGTAAACCTGAACAACCAAGAGTAGCGACTAGGCTAGGATTTGTTCAGTTTCAGAGCCACAGCGCTTGGGTTTATTTTGCATTCTGCTTTGACCTGCCTGCTTTTTCATGCAATAATAACAATAAAGTGGTACCTCATGTGGGATGTAAACCACATTGCTAGAGTGGACATGAAGGTAACTCAGTCCTCCAGGCATAACTTCCTGCTACCTGGACTGAGTTAACTTCCTCTGTGACCAGAAGTAGGTGTGGTCTCACCTGGGAACAAGATCCCAAGACCAGTCACCATTTTCTCCTCGTCTATCCAAAGAGCAACAAGCATGTTCTCCTGGCTCTCAGCCAAGAGAACAAAGGGAGCTACTTTTCCCTATGGAAGTAGCAACCACATGTAAATACTTTTTACTGAGTGCCTTCTGAGAAACGCTGTGTAACTCAGGAAGTATGTGAGTAAACTCTTTTTATTCATTTAAGATACATTGTGTCGTGTGCAGTCTTTTAAGAGGGATATAGGGGAATTATACCAGGAATATATATATTATTTTAGGCTTTAGCAAGCCTGTGCAAGCGCATCTGCTGTGTGTGTGTTTTAAAAGGGAATGAAACTCTGCTAAGTTTGGAGCTTGCTAACACAAGCTGGGATAGGATATATCTGACAATATATCCTCATCCACGTTCCTAATCATTCCCACACCTCAGTTTCCAAACGTCTCCGTTGACGAATGTTTCGGTTTTCGAACACTGCAAACCTGGAAGTAAATGCAGGAGCCGGAGACAGTTCCCACATGACACGCAACCCAGGGAATGCCTTTGGAGGAGAGAGAATGTGTTTCTGAAGAGAGGGATACGAAACCATTCCCTCTGTGCTCGAACAAGCGCATGTTGGCATCGAAAGATCTCGGCCCTGTTTGGCAACATTGGCTCTGACGTGGGGGGACCTGCAGTGCACCACAGCCTTGCCAAGATCTGTCGAGCTTGTTTGTTTGGTTTCTTTAAAACTGAAAAAGGTAAACCAGGCTGTTAAAAGCCCGGAACTCGCAAGAGTCACTTCCGCCGGTGGTGGCACTCGGGTGTCCTGGCAGGAGGACAGCAGCTCAGTAGTAGAGCACCCAGAAGGTCTGGGTTCAATCCCTGCGGTCTCCCAAATAGGGCTAGTCAAAGCTCCTGCCTAAAACGCTGAATAGCCGCTGCCAGCCAGTGCAGGCAGTATGGGCGCTCTCTGTGCTCCTGTGTTCTGGTTCTCAGCATCTCCCTAACCCATTGAGCAGGAAGCACAGGGCAGCTGTCTGTGTTATTGGGCCTCCATCCTAGCTGGGAAATCCTTCAAGAGGTTAATGGAATCTGTCCTTCTCTATCTCTCTCTCCAGACTCTTGGGCAACAGAGTCTGATATGGGGGAACTGATCCCACTAGCACCTGCTCCATTCACTCAGATGGCATCCCCCTGACTCTTGCTTCCTGCAGGAGAACAGAAAGGAAGTCTCCCGTTCACCCACATAGAGCTGGACAACAAACTTTCTACGTGGAGAAAATAATAATTTTCCCCAGCCACTCTGGGCGGCTCCCAACATAATAATAATAATAATAATAATAATAATAATAATAATAATAATAAGCAATAAAAGATCAAACATTAAAAACTTCCCTAAACAGGGCTGCCTGCAGATGTCTTCTCAAAGTCAAATACAGTGGACCTACTGGATATGAATGTAATTCGTTCCAGGGGTCCGTACATACCCCGAAAAATCCGCAAATAGAGGTGCCGCTTCTGCGCATGCGCGCATGGTGAAACCCGCAAGAATACACTTCCGGGTTTGCTGTGTTCACAACCCAAAAGTTACATTACCTGAAGGTAACGTAACCTGAGGGTCCACTGTAGTTGTTTACTTCCTTGACATCTGGTGGCAGGGCGTTCCACAGGGCGGGCGCCACTACTGAGAAGGCTCACTGCCTGGTTCCCTGTAGCCTCACTTCTCGCAACGAGGGAACCGCCAGAAGGCCCTTGGAGCTGGACCTCAGTGTTTGGGCTGAACGATGGGGATGGAGACGCTTCTTCAGGTATACTGGGCCGAGACCGTTTAGGGCAGGGGTCAGCAAACTTTTTCAGCAGGGGGCCGGTCCACTGTCCCTCAGACATTGTGGGGGGCTGGACTGTATTTTGAAAAAAAAAATCTGAACAAATTCCTATGCCCCACAAATAATCTAGAGATGCATTTTAAATAAAAGGACACATGCTACTCATGTAAAAACAAGCTGATTCTCGGACCATCTGTGGGCCAGATTTAGAAGGCGATTGGGCTGCATCTGGCCCCCGGGCCTTTGTTTGGGGACCCCTGGTTTAGGGTTTTAAAGGTCAGCACCAACACTTTGAAAATAGCGTTAGACGTAATGAAGTTCCTACCCAATCTTAGATTCTTATGCCAAGGACCGAGGTTTCCCATTCCCAGATGCACAGACTTCTCTCCAGTATGGAAGACAGGGCCAAGGAGAAATTGGGGGGAACCCAAATGCAGGAAAGACACCCTCCCTCTTCCCAGGCACAACATCACGTAGTAACTAGCAAATTTGTTCACTGTGTTCGTATCCTGCTGTTTTCCATTACGGGACCCCAAGTCAGCCCACACGTCTGTGTGGTGAAGTGGTTAGAGGACCTGGGAAACCAGGGTTCGAATCCCCACTCAGCCATGAAGTGACCTTTGGGCCAGTCACACTGCCTCTCAGCTCAACCTACCTCATAGCGTTGTTGTGGGGGGTTTGAATGAGGACGGGGTGAATCATGAGCGTTTTGGAGGAAAAGGTGAGTTGTAAAATATTCATAATATAAATGCAGTCTCCAAAATGCTCACCTCCCATTTAGGCACCAACCAGATCTACAGCCAGGGAGGTGGAAACCTCATTTGCCTTCAGACCATAACTTGGGACCATGTTGTTGTTGTTTTTTGCGGGGGGTGAGGGGTGGGGAGAAGCAAGGCTGAAAATTAATCTTCTTAAGCAAAATAGTTTGCCTGCTCTGCCACCTCGCCAGCCTCTTAAACTGATCTTCCCTTCCCACTCGCTGGGCTTTGAACCCGTCACATAAAGGCCCCTCTTGCGCTAACCACTGACCATCCCTTCTCCTCCTAGGAGTTGGAATCGAACTCCCAACCCTGGACACAGTCCTGGTCTGAATCTCCTGCCAACGTCCCAAGTTCCCGGTTAAATTAAATCCAAGTGTCTTCACGCATCTGCACTGCCTCGCTCTCTTGGGAACCGTACAGCAACGGAAATTATTTTGGGGTGGGGAGGAGGAGGAAGAAAGTGAGTCCCTGGAGATCTTGGTCCTGACTGTACTTGGATGGCGGTGCCAGCGAATGTCCATGAATCACTGCCGCTCCCCCAAAGCAGGGGCGGCACAGAGCAAGCGGGGAGAAGAGATTCAGCTTTTTATCTTCTTCCCCAGCTCAACTTGGATGGCGGGGGAGGAAATTGGCAGAATGCTCCCCCTCCTCCTAAACCCACACGGGGAGGTAGGCAAGCTGCACTCTCCTGAGCCACACAGCGGGGTCAGGATCAGGGTAACTGAAACAACAGTTCTGAGGCCTTAAGCATTTGCAGAACATGTTTCCAAGCACTCATAGGAAGGGCCCAAGAGCCAGGCTGGGCTCCAGCGAGCCCCAGTGTCCTGTTTCCAACAGAGGGCAGCCAAATGCTTTCTGGGAAGCCCAGAAGCAAGGGTGTGAAAGCCTCACTCAGCAGCAGAGCACACGCTTTTGGGGACAGAAGAGTCCCGGCAGGTTCAGCCCCTGGTAAAGGTAAAGGTAAAGGGACCTCTGACAGTTAGGTCCAGTTGCGGACGAATCGGGGATTGCGGTGCTCATCTCGCTCTATAGGCCAAGGGAGCCAGAATACAGCTTCCGGGTCATGTGGCCAGCATGACTAAGCCGCTTCTGGCGAACCAGAGCAGCACACGGAAACGCCGTTTACCTTCCCGCCAGAGTGGTACCTATTTATCTACTTGCACTTTGACGTGCTTTTGAACTGCTAGGTTGGCAGGAGCAGGGACCGAGCAACGGGAGCTCACCCCGTCGCGGGATTCGAACCGCCAACCTTCTGATCGGCAAGCCCTAGGCTCTGTGGTTTAACCCACAGTGCCACCTGCACTCCTTCTTCAGCCCCTGGTACCTCCACTTAAATAACAGGGAACAGGGTCCACGTGAAAGGGGAGGTCTCTGCTGGAGAGCAGCTGCCAGCCCAAGTTGGCAATGTTGGGCTAGATGGAGCAAGACTTTGACTTGGTGTAAGGGAGGATAATAGCTTATACCAAGGCTGGATGGCCCTTGACCCTCCAGATATTGATGGACTACAATTCCCATCATCCCTGATCATTGGCCGTGCTGGACGGGTTAGGAATCCAAAAACGTCTGGAGGTTATGGCGGGGGCCAGTGAGAGAAGGCATCCAAAAAGAGCTCTGGTTTATTATTTCTTATTTATATCCCTCCTTCCCCCCCCCCAGGAGTTCAAAGTGGTGTGGGTGGTTCTCCCCTCATTTAATCCCCACAACAAACCCTGTGAGGTAGGTGAGGCTGAGAGGCAGCGATTGGCCCTACATCACCCCGCGAGCTACATGGCCGAGTGGCGGGATTTGAACCCCAGCCTCCCAGGTCCTAGTCCAACACTCTAACCATTGCATTGCACTGCCTCGAGCACTTCCTGACCATTGGCTATGCTGGTCGGGTCTTCTGGGAGCCGGGAGGGCCACAGGTCTGCCACCGCTGCCTTAGGCCACATCAGGTTTCACCAGGATTTTGCCCTGGAAACCTGTTTTCTACCCAAACCAAACCTTGATGCCATGAAGCAAGCAAAGATGCCTATGAAACATTTAGACCGCCAGTCTCCCCCAGCCCAACCAGGGAAGTGCCAGGGATTGAATTTGGAACATTGCACATGGAAACCATGTGCTCTGCTGCCGAGCTGCGGCATCTGAGCATGTGCAGAGCGCCTTCCCTTTGCTGCCGAATCATCGGACGTAGCTCCTATGTCCCTTAGAATTTTGGCAACAGGCTTCGGGTCACAGGGCAACTATTATAAAAGTGTTGGCATTTAACACCAGCCACTGGCATCTCGGAAATGAAACACTTCGGCCAATTATTCCATTTATTGCAGACCATCGGTCTCAGCCAGCATGGCCTATGGTCAAGGGTGAGCCACCAGGCCTAGGAAGCTGTGGATTTCTGGATTCCTCATGTACAGAGCAAAAAATGGTGGATCTACCCTAGGCCAGAGGTGGCCAAGTGACTGGAGCACTCATTCCAAACGCGAGGAGCCATGGGTTCAAATCCTGACTGAATTTGCAAAGCCTGATTTTCACCATATGTTTCAGCCGAATGAGAAATATATTCATCGGTCGATAAAAAACAACAACACGCATTCCCGGTTTCATGGAAACGGCCCCCTCCTCCTCTCCCCGATGACATGCACATATGGCTGAAATCGACAGCAATATGCGCAGGGGCTGGTGAGGGGCCTAATTGGACAGATTACCTCCGTTCCGAATGCTGAAGCCAAAACGATGCTTCGTTAAATGTGCAAACAAAAATAGACGCACCTGCTCAGCATTCCCTGTTTGATTTCATGCATACTTCTTGTGCTGTTGCTGTGCGCAGGTTTTTGCGCATGGAGCAAAGGTGAACCCGAAGGGAAAGTGTCCTACTAGATATGGATTTTGGGAGGAGGGTAAGACTAGCCTTCCTGGGTACCCAGGGGTGGTTCCGCACCTGTTGTGCCATGATACCCAAGTGATGGGCTGGATTGAATTAGTTTGGGTTGGAGTGCAGGTTGCCCAAGCCACCATAGACACCCCATAATCCATATTCAGCCGTGTGTGCCAAGGAGTGAAGGATCTGGAGTAGGGGATTCATGAGTCATAAAGACCCATTTCCGCTCCCCGGGGGTGATTAAATGCGATTGCCGAATTTCTGGGCTCGCTCGTGGCGTCCAGCGCTTGCCCGAAGGCATCACCGACCACTTAATGTGTTTTTCGGATTTCCATACCACCCTTCGAGACGCAATTATCAGGGCTTGCAAAATGTTAAAACAGAGCAAAATTTACAATGGGAAAACCAGCGACGTCATAAAAACCAGCAGGGTTCTCTTATTCCTTCCCAACCAAAGCATCTCTTTCTCTTTCGCCGCCTGTTGCTGGTGAGGGGGGAAGCAAATAAAAAAAGTGTTTTAATTAACCGGGCAGAGCTCCAGAATTAGCATATAAACCGGGCGTTGCATTTTGGCACTCGCCAGAGATCAGCTCCCCCCCCCCCAAAAAAAAATTTTTTGATGGAACCGTAGGGCCGTTTCACACATTGTGCTGAAACCAACTCAGGTTTGCTGCATTCTGAACACACTCCTAGCCGGCAGGGAGTCACAATCGACCCTGGATCTGAAAGGAGTGTGCTTGGATAATGCACTTGTTTTTGTCACAACCGCACATTACATAATAGGGACCCCACGAGAACGTCCGTTTCCACACGCACGGGGGGGCGAGAATTTCGCTCGTTTGTTATTCCCGGGTTCTAACGGGAACGTTGATACCACAGAGTACCTAGTTCCCCTAACACATTAAGCTATAAAATCACAGGAGATTGGAGCAAGCTTACTTTGCATCAGATCAACTTAGGGGTAATCATCAAAGAGATCCGTTTGTGACTCAGCCCGATGACACTTTTGATGCTTGCCACGTGGGGATGGCGTTACGTGCGAGAGGGAAACCTCAACCCTCGCATGAGAAAAACAAGCTCGTTTTTATGTGCTGTTCCCCCGAAACGGACAAAAAGGAAGTAAATCATGCAATGCACTGTTATCTTTTAAGAAAGTCGTCGCCCGGCCCAGAGTCTGAATATGGCAGCTATTTCAGATGCCTTTAAACGAGAATGGAAAATAGTAATAATTCAGAACAACAGCAATTGATCTGCAGCTGTAATTATATAAGGCATGGATAGCTCAGAGAAACCTCAATGTACAAGGGCAGTATACCCCTAAATGTCAGGTGGTGGGGGACAAGGAAGGAAGGGCTGGGTTTTTGGGCCTGTGAGGTTCAGAGAGGCACCAGCTGGATGCTTTGGGAGGCAAAATACTAGATTAGATCTGCTCCTCGGAGCTCTCCACTTCTGTCTCCATATTGATCCCTTTCAATATCCTTGCACCTTGTTTTGTTCCCTGGGCCCTTTCTCTCAAGAATCCAAAAAGAGGATCTGGAGAGGTAGCCTGGGGGGGACGACCCCTCTTTCCAGAGAGCCACAGACACAAGGAGGAGCAGCAGCGATGGGTTCCCCCCACCCCCAAAGGAGCTAAATCTCTAGCAGTCCTTCCTAGCACATTGACGGTCTCTATCGATCTCCTTCCTGCTGCCTGCTCTGAGCTCCCACACGAAAGAAACTGTGTGTGTGTGTGTGTGTTTGAGAGAGAGAGAGAGAGCGCTCTCTGGTTCCTTTGCCCTCGGTTCTCCAGCCCACACACCTGCTGTATAAAGATGGGACTCGGGGATGATGCATCCCTTCTCTATCCCTGGGCTATTTGGAGGCTGCTGGCGAGTAGGAGGGAATGTCCCCAACAAGCTGGGAGCCGGGAAAGGGGGCACCCTCTTGCCACCAGAAGCTGGCAACCTTTTAAAACACACGCAAAAGAAACCCACCCCCCTGGCCAACTCTGTTTGACAAATCCTTTGCACGCTTCCCCGAGACTCCAAAGATGCGCTCGGGCTCCCGGCGCTCCTGGCCCGACACCCCTCTCTCTCGCCCCCTCCCACAACAATAAGACAGAGGCTAGGGTTAGGGGGCTCAGTGACCTCTCTGGGGGTTGTGGGGTTTTGCCGTTTAAGGGGCGTTAAGTGGAGCGGGAGCCGCCTGCCTGCCTCCCTGCCCATCGCCCTAGGAGGATGCTCGTCCTCTTGGGTACCCAAGGCTCACCGTAAGAAGCCCTGCCTTGGTCCGGAGTGACTCCGGCTTCACGCAGACCCCCTTCGCTTCGCCGCCAAGCGTCATCTCACTAATTCCACCATCACCCCGGCTGGGCTGTCGAGAGTCAGAGAGAATCTCTTTTCAACTTCCATGTGGCAGATTTAGAATTGAGAGCAGTGAGGTGGGCAGGGAGACCCAAGTTTTTTTTTGGGGGGGCGGCAAAATCCAGGGCCAATGGGGCACCCCAAGTCTGGGATGGATAAGAGGATTGGCTTTGGGCTTCTCCTTAGGGGGGGGTTGGACTAGATGGCCCTTGGGGGTCCCTTCCTCTCTACGATCCGATGAAGACTTGCAGTCAGGGAGGTCAGCCCATGCGGTCGTCGGCACCACCCGGGCAGCCCAGGCTGAGAGGGTCTTGGGGCTGGCAAAGTCCAGATGAGAAAGAGAGAGAGAGAGAGAGAAGTAGACCCTTACCGTGCTCACTGCCAGCGTCCCCGTGGCAAGCACCTGTTTGCCACCCTCCAGACCTCCGCGGGCTGCAATCTCTGGAAAAGGGTGCCCATCTCTGCCCGGCCCAGCCACGATGATGCCCAGTCAGGGAGAAAGTTGGGTGCCAGCCAGAACACGCAGACCCTCCTCCCCCCAAAAAATTGCCAGGGTCCTCTCAAGAACTCCTGCGGTGAGCTTTGCACGATGCCCTTGTCACCCTCGGCGCTAAGGGTTAGGTTTGGGCGCGGGGCACCCTCCAATCTGTGGCAATCCACAGTTTCCCCAAGGCTTGCCACGAAGAAGAAGGACCCGTGGCATGAAGAGGAGGAGGAGGGAGAGGCAGAAAGTCCCTCCAACGTGGTGGCTGGCCGGCTTCTCTGCCTTCTGAGCTGTGCCAAGGCAGCTGCCCAGTCGCCTACAGCAAGGCTGCCATCCAGCGCTCCGGGAGCAGCTGTGCGCCTGCTGCCAAGATGCGGTGGCATGAGCGGAGCGCCCCTTCTCTCCCTGCCTCCTTCCTTCCCACCCCCAGATCTGGATGGAGGAAGGGGGGGGAGGGAGGGAGGAGGGGAGGGGTTGTCTGCGAGCTGACAGGCACACACAGGCAGATGCCTCGCCTCCTCGCAGAAATGGATTGCGCGTGGCAAAAGACACCCCCCCCTTTTAAAAACACCCCCCTCCTGTAGGCATGGATTTGCAATTCAAGACCCCCCCGCCCTCCCCGCCAAGCTGGCTGAGTTAAGGAAGAGAGACCAGACGCAAGAGATACACTCAGAGGGGTGAATTGATTTTAGGACTTTGGCACCCCCCCCACAAGCAACCTTTCCCTCCCTCCATAGGTGCCCGCAGGGTTGGAAGGGGGTGAGATGTCATAAATATGTGTGAGGGGGGGCAGGATGCTCCTGGCTCCTTTTGGTCTCCTGTAAGAGGGGGCGGGGCTCTAGCTTTCAGACTCTGGTCTTGGGTTTATTTATTTTTGGGGTGGGGGTCACTTCCACCTGGGAATGATTAAGCTGTATATTTCGTTGCTTTTCAATGCTTGCAGATCTTCTTAAATGGCATTAATCGATTAAAAACAACAACCACCTATTTTCAAAATGATTTAATGGGTGTTGTCGTCTGCCACCCTGGACTTCCTTGGAGAGGAAGGGCGGTGCAGAAATTGAATCGCCCCACAAAACAACACCGAAAGACCCCAGTCAAATCAAATTGCCGCCCCCTGCTTTGCACCCAGAGCATAAATTTGCTGCCATCCGCCACCCAAATAAATGCACGTTTCTTTCAAATCTCCAGTAGGCCTCTGATCGTGCGAGCGGCGATTATAATAATTATAACGTTTTGTGTTTCTGTAGCGGCCTCTTGAGCTTTCCAACAGCTTCGAGTGCATTATTTTGCTGTAATCTCTGCAGCAATCCTGTAAAGAAAGCTGATATCCCTGTCTCTATAGCCCTGAGGAGCGTATGCGCCATACAATAAAAGCACATTCCACCACCACCCACTGCCAAAGAATTCTGGGAACTGTAGTTTGTGAAGAGTGCTGGGAAATGTAGCTCTGTGAGAGGTAGACTACAGTTCCCAGGATTCTTAGAGGGGGGCGGGTGAAGACGTGTGCTTTCAGCGAGATTTCAATGCACGGCGTGTACACAGCTGGCACGCAAAGCAAAATTATTTTACAGCTCAACTCTGCAATTCTATGATTCCAGAGATATGTTAGACTCCAGCTCCCATCAGCCCCAGCTTGCAATGCTAGTGGCTCAGGGTTGATGGGAGCTAGAGTCAAACATACTTCCTGGGGTGGGGACATACCCTCCCCCCTCTGCCAGTGTTTCCCAAACTTGGGTCTCCAGCTGTTTTTGGACTACAATTCCCATCATCCCTAAGCACTGGCCTTGCTAGCAAGGGATGATGGGAGTTGTAGTCCAAAAAACAGCTGGAGACCCAAGTTTGGGAAACACGGTCCACGGGGAAATAATTCTTTGGAGCAGGTACAGGGGGGGAAAAGGGGAACTTCCCAATACCAATATTTGCCATGGCATAGATAATCAGGACAACACATCCCTGTTTCTTCGAGGGACACAGCTAATGGCCGCACATCCTCTGTTAAGTGTCGCTGGCAAAACAAGGGATTTTGGGGTGAGTAAAGTGGGCCGCAAGTGAGGGCTATCGCCAGGAAAACTTGTTTCGCTTTCTTGCCCAAATCCCACTCTCTCCCATCCTTCCTTCTTCCCGGGCTCCGTTGACTTCCTAATCCTCGCATCCTGACCTACTTTCCCGTCTGTGCTGATGCCCACAGTGTTTCAGATCTGTCTTGCATTTCTGTGTAGATACAGAAGGGGGGGGGGTCACTTTAGCTGCAGCCAAACTCACGGAGGGGCCAACGGCTTGCTATGTTTCGTAAGCCGCCACACTCCAATTCGGGCTAAGGTTTGGGAGCTGTTGTTTCATTGAAATGTGGTTCCTGTACAGTGGTACCTCGGATTACGTACTTAATTGGTTCCGAGTTGCCGTTCGTAACCGAAAAGTACATAACCCGAAAATACGTAACCCGAAGCGGATGTAACCCGAGGTACAACCGTATATGTGTTTGTGTGTGTGTGTGTGTCAGGGTCAGGCTGTGTACATAGGAACCAACTTTTAGGGGCTCTTCGCCCCCACCCCCAATAAAATATTTGAGGGGGCTGGGGGACCCCAAAGTTGATGGGCAATGTATTTTAATATTTGTTGGAAGCTGCCCAGAGTGGCTGGGGAGACCCAGCCAGATGGGCGGGGTACAAATAAATGAATTATTATTATTATTATTATTATTATTATTATTATTATTATTTTCAGATAGTGTGCATGCGATGCATCTTGTGATCGATTATGCAGGGTGGGTCAACAATCTAGGCTCTCTCACTCGCTCACTCTCTCCATAGTATCCAGATATTTGCCTGTCTGTGCATCTCTTGTAGCTACTGGCTGGATTGCTGTGATGTCACAGAATGTTCGCAACTAACTCTCCACTGGTGGTCTGTGTAGACAATACTAAGCTAGATGGATCAAGAGTCTGACTAGGACAACCATTTGCTATTACTAGAATAAATAGAGTTGGAAGGGACCCATAGGATCATCTAATCCAACCCCCTGCAATGCAGGCATATGCAGCTGTCCCGTGCAGGGATCGAACCCACAACCTTGGCGTTATCATCACCACCCTCTAGCCAGCTGAGCCGTCCATCTGATACTATTATTAATTTTTTTTTATTTAACAAAATGTACACACTGCTCAATTACAAACAGGACCTCTAAAGAATTTACAAAACAAAAAAAACAGAGGCATGCATTAACATTTTTAATGAAATTGGCAATTATTGCCAATTAGATTCCTCCCCCCCACACACACACCTCCTCCCAAATTTGCTCAGGGCATCTCAGTTTATAGCAATACAGAGTTTAAATCAATTTATTCATTCCAAGGCAACCTCAGAAATAATACTTTCAGAACTGCCCAAATCACCCAAATGGTTGGCTGCCTCTGACCTTCTTGGTTTAGCTGGGAGGGCCCCCTCCTTACCCTACCCCCCCTTCAGAATATGACTCTTATTATAGCCGGTTTTGGCTCAGACCTTGGGCAGAAGCATGTGGAGGAGACAGAAGGAAATCAGGTGGACGGAAGGAGCCTTGAAGAATGAAGGCAAGCAAAATATGTGTTATGAAATAAAATGTCCCTCACGTGGACATTATAACCAAGATTTGGGGTGACGTTGCCAGCTAATTCCTGGCCGTGCTTGGCCAGGAGCCACACTGCAGAACTGTTGTGTGGCTTTTACCTGAGCGAGGAGATTTATAAGGTGTGATGCAAGCTTTTCGGGAGGATGAGTGAAAACCAGACCCATGTGTCCGCTGCTTCCTTCGGCTGAGACCCAGAAAACCCAGGCCGACGAGGACTCCATGCGTCATCGAATGACCCTCTCCTGCCTGGTTTTCAGAGTCCCTGGTTCTGCGCGCTGGAATCCCAGGGGTTCCCTCGGCTGTCCGAGAGCCACTGCAGCTCTCCGAGACCCATGAAAGATTCAGGAACACGCGAGAGGAAAGAGCTGCCTTTGGGAGTCGGGAGCTAGCACTTACTGGATGCAGACGGTGGTTTGTTTGTGTCATTTGAGGGGATTAATCATTCAAAACCGTCGCTGGAGAGGGAAGAGCGGAGGAGGCCTAGGGTTGCATGGGCATCTAGGTGGGCAGAAGGGGCAGCGCAAGATCTGAAGGGGGATGAGAACGAGCGCAGGAGTCTAGCGAATGGGAATCGAGGGCTGGAGAGGCCCAGGAGGTAGAGCGCCTGCTTGGCATGCAGAAGGTGTCGGATTCAATCCCCAACATCATCTCCAGGTTGGGCTGGGGAAAGAAATCCGCGTCTGAAACCCTGGCGAGCTTCTGCCCGACCTGTGTGGGCAACACAGTGTTAGGTGCACCAGTATCCCGACAGCGGCAGCATCCGAGGTTCCCAGAGTAACAACGCCATTAATTAGATTACAAATCATTTGGCCTCGCTCAGAGAACTCGGGTTCCGCAAGGCCTCCGGGGACGAAAGCAGTGAATGAAAATTATGCAGCAAGTGAGAATATTCTGCGGAAATAATAACGGCCAGCTTGTTCAGGTCTCCCAGGACGTTGTTAAGGCGAGGACATTGTCAGTGGTGGTGGGGAGGGAATGTATCGTGATCGTTAAAGCAGGAGAGCAAAGGAGCCTGGTTGGATTAAAAGTGCTTTAAATGGGTGGTGTGGTTGTAATGTCAGAACTAAAAGTAATTGGGGTGTGTGTGTGTGGAATCTGGCGCCATTGCAAATGTTGTCGCTCAGAATGTGAAATTGCAGGTGTGAAATTCCAAACGGGTGTTTTCTGAAGATGTGGCCCCCTAAAAGTGAATCGGTAGGCCAGAGATCCTTAAGCTCGTATTTGAGGGCTACAGGTGAGCTGTAAAACACATCCGCATAGTCTGTGGAAAGGTTGCAGAAAGCTTGGGAATACGCAGCGGCAACACCAGAAAGAAGATTTCAGGGAAAGGGCGAAATATATTTCTAGGTGGGAGAGCTGTGTCCCAAATATTAAGATCTTGGTTGTTGTTGTTTTTTTTTTTTTTTTTAAAAGAAACAAATGGTCTTTGCTCCCGTACGACAATGTTTCCTTCTGCTTTCACCTTCAGCATTCAGAAACGTGCATGCCGTCGGATTTATTTGAAGGCTATGGGATGAAGAAAAAACCAAGAGACTGGCGAGCGTGAGGACAACAGAAGAACCTTCCGGATCCGGCAAATGGCGCATCTATGACAACATTATTTTCTCACAGCAGCCGCCCAGATACTTGTGGGGAAACCGCAAGCGGAGGCAGAGCAGAACCATCATGCCTAGGAGCCACTGATATTCCACAAATACGGCAGAAATCAGGAAGTCCCTGAATGAAATGTTGTCTCTTCCATGAACACGCTGGTGACCCTAGAAGGGAAGAGTGTCCAGCGTGGTGCCTGTGAGCCGCGGCTTGCCTTCCGATGCCCGTTATGGCGCTCCTGAAAGTTAAATATACCCTCAGAAATCCACTGTTTGGCACGAGGCTGTTTGCTTTTCCTACTTGATTCCTGTTTACTCATTTGTGGCATATTATATCCCACTTTTTTCCTCCAAGGAGCTCAAGATGGCATACATGGCTCTCCCCTGATCTTCCTCATTTCATCCCCACAAAAGCCCTGTGAGGTAGGTGGGGCTGGGAGATGCAGTGACTGACACAAGCTTCATGGCTGAGTGGGGGGGGGGCGGATTCGAACCCTGGTCACTTTAAAGAGACAGGCCTTCCCCACCAAATAATTATGGGAGCTGGAGTTTGTTAACGGTGCTGAGCATCGATAGGAGACCCCCTATACCTCTCCCCAGAACTATAATTCCCAGAGTTCTCTGTGAAGGGGAATTGATACTTAAGCTGCTCTGGGAACTGTAGTTCTGGGAGGGAAACAGGAGGGGTCTCCTAATGACTCTCACCAAACCACAACTCCCAGAATTCTTTGGGGGAATGAAGTCGTATCACAGTGATTTAAATGTGTGATGTGAACGTGGCCTTTGTCCGAGGCGGAACTTGAACCCAAGACTGCCAAACGAAAGAGTCTCATCTGCCGTCCTAACTACGTGATTCTTCCTGAGGCGGTGGCTAAAGGAGGTTATGTTTAGGCTTTCGGTGCCTTTGATGCCCTCCTGTCCCCAAAGCGGGCAAACTCTCTCCACTCCTGCCAACCTTTGTCCCCTCAGTCTGCTCCCACCCCCTGCCCCCTCTTCTGTGTTCTGCCAATCAATCCTGACCCAGGCCTTCGTTCTTTGTTTCTGCAGAGAGACTGTCAGAAAAGCAGCCCAATTACTGCTAATTGCGACGGCAGCTTTTCCAAGGGCCCCGTTGGGAAATTTCAGCCCGCCAAGAAGCACCAAACGAGCTGACTTGCAGCCGGAGGAGAACTGAGCAGCGGGTTTTGATTTGTGGGAAAGGTGAGGCACACCACGCCACTGGTATTTGTTCGCTTGAGACATTTTATAGCGCACCCATCTTCCAAGGAGCTCAGAGCGCTACATCATTCATGAATTAATTTTACGCCCCCTTCCCCCCCATATAGCAGCCCAAGGCCCCACTTCCCACGAAAAACAAACAAACGACCCCCACATTTCCAACCAGCTCAGCTGGTAGAGCATGAGGCTCTTAATCTCAGGGTTGTGGGTTCGAGTCCTACGTTGGGTGAAAGATCCCTGCATTGCAGGGGGTGGGGCTAGATAACCCTTTGGGGTCCCTTTCCAGCGCTACAAAGCCGTGATTCTAAGAGCCTGCTCTTATTGCCGGCACACTGCCCCCTGAAGGCGTCCAGGGGCTAGTGCAGGCCGTTCCCCCCAAGCCGTCTCGTTAAAAGGGGATTTAAATTTAAAACAGTGATGTTTTCGGTGCGAATCCGCTGACGAGGCTGTCTTGTGTTTTGCCACTGCGGCAGCTGGGCTGGCAAAGCAGCCGTTGGGGAGGTTGTCATCCAGAAATCCGTGGAGTCATCACAACTCTGGGGCTGTTAATGATTTTTACTAACTATAAAGAGAAATTGGAATCGCCGGGGCGACGGCTCCGAAAGAATAAGACGCATAAAGCAAAGCCGGATGAGATCAATCAAGGTTGGGAACAAGCTTTTAAGCAACACAGAGCTCTTCCTCAGGAACTGGTGAAGGGGGTGGCAATAGCTGCTTCTCTGATCTGTTACTGGTTTTAACCTTGGAACTTTGTGAAACGGCTAAAAAAAAAAAGGCACCTTTTACATGTTCAGAGTGCATTTTCCACAACACCCTGATAATCAACAGGAGGCTTGCGTGTCAGAATCTCTCGCCGAAAGGCAAGTTCCCCACATTTTAGCAGGAGATGCCACACAAACCTGTCCAGTTTGCCCCATTAAGGAGCCCAAAATATTGCATTGCAGCCAAACTCACAAAGAGCATGGTCGGGTCATTGCAAAGGCGGCAGAAAGCAGCTGCATTTAGTGCAGGCATAGGCAAACTCGGCCCTCCAGATGTTCTGGGACTACAACTCCCATCATCCCTAGCTAACAGGCCCAGTGGTCAGGGATGGTGGGAATTGTAGTCCCAAAACAACTGGAGGGCCAATTTAGTGCCTGTTGGGACTGGTAGGGCGGAAGGGAAGGAGCCTAACAGCAGGTGGGCGCCAGAGCCAAATAAAATCTGCTTTTGCCCCCATCCTCCTGCCTGCTGAGTTCTACAAGGAGCAAAACTGAGATTAAGGAGGAGAAGGAAGCTGACAGCCAGCAGAGGCCACCCTCTGGGCTGGATGCAAGTCAGAAAGCTGGCAGGTGGCTCCTAGCTTCAGGGCAGACCGAAGTCGGGGGTGTGTGCGTGATATCCCTGGGCGCCTGCAAGAATTTCCCGGGGCTCCCCAAAGCAAAAACACTGAAAGCACGTTAAGTTCTCACACGAATAATAGTGCCTGTGCATTTTCAAATCTCAGGCGCTGCAAATGCTAGGAACTTTCCGTTTAAAATGAAAAATGGGGGTTATGGTTCATCTGGGGAAAGGGGCAGCCGCCACTGCCCCCCACCTTGCCCAAAATCTCCCTGCCTCCTGCGTGGCACAGGCCCATTCATTCCAGATTCTGCTGGCTAAAGGTGTCTGCATCAGGTGGCGCACGAACTGGCGGCTGGAGCGAAGCCAGCTAGAAATTAAGCGCGCATTGTTAAGAACCCAAGGTGATTAAGTCCTATCACTGCCCACCTAGAAAAGAGATTAAGTGTGCATGTCTCCATCTGTTACCTTCCATGTTCCGGATAAAACTTGATTGCCCTCCGGGTTTGTGGGCATAACCTACACACGCCGTAAGGTTTAATAGTCTCTTGGAGCTGATGAACTGTCGGGTGGCAGTGGCGATGGGGGAGGGAGGCTTTTGGTGGGACAACCCCCTCCCGTACGCATCCACAGGACCCAGGCACCTCAAATACTTCCCTCACTTTTCTGGGCACTTAAGAATGCCCACTCCCCACATCTGACCCCCACCAACATCCCACTTCCCCACCCAACTGTCCCTGGGCTCCCTGCCCACTTATGCTGATCGACTGTAAGCTTCTTGGGGCAGAGACCAGTATTTTCTGCTTCTTCTTGTGTTGCTTTGCTAAAAACACATTGTACTTTTTAAAAAAACAAATGAAGGGGGGACCCTGCCCATTCACCGCCATTTTAACGACGTGCTTTCCCCCTAATTAAACACTTGCTTCCCATCCAAAACAAACATTAAGCACTTTGCCTTTTTTGACATTGAATGAGTGGTAATGGGGCAGTCATGCTTAAAGAGATAAGTGCTTGGTGCTAAATAATTTTTCTGCTAAGTGTCGCTCTGAGTAGATATATTTTTTACCGGCCGCTGTGGTGAATGGGGCCCTCTCCACCCACAGCACCCACGTCATGCTCACTGGTGTGGACAGAACACAGCTGCAGGAATACAGAATCATAGGATTATAGAGTTGGAAGGGACCCCAAGAGTCATCTAGTCGAACCCCCCTACGATGCAGGAATTCTCCCCACAGCCATCCTCGAATGGGCTCAAACCATCAACCTTCTGGTTAACAGCCAGACGCACTAACCCATTGCACCACAGGAGCAACAAAAGTTTTAAATAAAGCACATTCATGCAACAGGGCCGCCACACCTGGTTATCAAGGGCTCCTGGGAATTGGACAAACTGGCTCCAGGGCATTGGACTTCCTTGGGGGTCTTCGGATAGCTATTTCCCAGAACCCTTTGCAACTATACACACGGTGCCAGGAATACACTTCTTCCTTTTTTCAATTATATTTTATTAATTTTCCAAAAAAAAAATTAAATAAATCACCCATACATTCCAACACATAATAGATTTTTCTTTTGTTTTGTCAACTTCCCATCCCATTTTCCATAGTGGTTTTTTTTTTATATCTCTCCCTTACTGCGCCCTATCTTCTCTCTCTTATACTGTATATCATGGCAAGAATACAACACTCCCTAATTCCTTCTGTCGCTCACAGTTCGAATCCTGCTCAGAAATTCACCATACTATAATATTTCTTTAAATAGTCCAAAAAAAGGCTTCCATTATTCCACAAAAACAATCGTCGTTAGGTCCTCTTATTTTAGCTCTTAGCTCTGCTGATTCCGCATAGTCCAGACATAAGCACACCAAAATTCATATAGGTTCACTTTTAATGTCCACCAGTGTCTAGCAACAGCAAGATGTGCTGCAGTAATAGGATGCACAATTAAGTCTTTAAGATTTTTGCTTCATCTGCAAATATAGAAAGCAATGCTATTTTGGGATCTAAATTGATCGATTGAGATGTAATTTGTTCCATTTCCTGAAATATTTTTAACCAGAAGTTTTTAATCAATGGGCATTTCCACCACATGTGTATAAATGTTCCTTCATTCCCACAATTTCTCCAACGTTGCGGTGAAATATTTTTGTCTATTTTGCTTAGCAATGTGGGATGCAAGTACCACCTGTGGGTTAGCTTTAAGTAAGTGTTTTCTCTTATTTGGGCAGAAATAGGTCGATAGGGGGGCTTTTTGCCACATTCCTTCCCACTAACCATCACCCATCTCTTCAGGGAGAAAACTCTTTGGCCTGTGCGAGACCCAGGGATACGGAGAGACGACAAGCACACACAAACAGACACACAAAAACACACACAGAAACACACACAAACAAAGCACTTGTTTGCAGGGGAGGGAGACAGAAAGACACAAAATATTGCTCTCACGCAAGCATACACTCAAACACAGCATGTGCTGGGCAGCAGGCTGGTTTGTTGGTGCCCCTCGATATGTCACCAACTCCAAACAACAGCCTAGGTTGTCTTTGCTGCCAGCCAGGCTGGTCCCAGAGGCGGCTCGTCCTGGCCCGACACCTTCCCCTTGTTTTCAGAGGTTTCCCTAGGCACAAGAGAGAGAAGAAAGGGTACCTCTCTTGCTCCTTCCATCCATTCATTTCTCCTCTTCTTCTTTTTTGTCCTGTCTGTTCAGTTCTGCTCTGCAGGAAAGCGCCCCTGGCAGCATTTTAGCAGGAGATGAGAGAAATGACTTACGGAGCCATTTATCAAAGCGCCCAGCAGCCAGCCGTTTCCAGACAGGTGAGGAGAGCTGGAAAGCTGCAGCAGGAAGAAAGTTTAATCAACACCAGGGGGCTTTTAATTCAGATGATGGGCTGCTTCTTTGCTTCTGCTTCCTTCCACTCCTCTCTCTTTTTATTATCTGAGTTGATGCCGTTCCTTCCAGCTGTAGGCAGTGTGTCATTATTATTATTTTTAACAGAAGAAGCGGGTGGTGGTATGTGGCCAATGTTTTTTTTTTTTGGTGGAGGGGGAGGGGAGGCACACCAAACCACAGCCGTTTATTTATTCCTCTCCTGCCAACGGGATTTGATTTAAATGTATGCAAGTTTTCAAACTGTACCGCACTGCGGCTGCAGGCGTGCAGATGGCCAGGTGCCGCCCCTCCAAGTGCCCCTATTTTCCAGGGACAGTCCCGGATTTACAGAAGCCGTCCCGGTTTCTGATTTGATCCCGGAATGTCCCGCTTTCCCTTAGGACGTCCCTATTTCCACCGGAGGAATCAGGAGGGTGTGGAGTTATGCAACCCCCAAGCCAAGGAGATAAGTAACTATACAACCTTTAGAAGACATCTGAAGGCAGCCCTGTATAGGGAAGTTTTTAAATGTTTTATTATGTTTTTATATATGTTGGAAGCAGCACAGAGTGGCTGGGGAAACCCAGTCAGAAGGCTGGGGTATAAATTATTATTATTATTAACTATTATTATGGAATAGGGCATCCCTATTTTCATCGCAGAAATGTTAGAGGGTATGCAGGTCTACTGGGTCTGCAAAATCCTTCAGAATATCTAAATTTCCAGCTGAGGCTCTACAAATCCGTGCTATTAAACTTGAAGGGGGATTAAGGTTAAGGAGCAGAAATGTAAATCTCTATTATTATTTTTGTTGTCATTTTCATGTGTATAATGGCTGTTTGCTAAAATGCAATAAACTGATTTGACTTGACTTGACAGTGCTGTAGTGATTCAAAACCTCTCCATTACCCCTCTTTCTTTCTTTCTTTCTTTCTTTCTTTCTTTCTTTCTTTCTTTCTTTCTTTCTTGTATACCCCACCTTTCCACCAAGAAGCTTAAGATGACATACCGGTACATGGTTCCTCACACACCCGTTTCCATTCGATCCTCACAACAACCCTGTGAGGGAGGTTGGGCTCAGGGACTGTGACTGGGCTAAAGTCACCCAGCGTGCTTTCTGATGGGAAAAAAGGGTGCTTGAACCCTGGCCCCCCCCGGTTCTAACCGCTATGCCACACTACATCATCTATTCAGGACACAACGATCTGCCGTGCTTTCTGAAAGACGCCGACGTGATTTCTCTCACAGAAAAGCCATGGCTGGTGGGCCTCGTGCTTTCCTGTGAGGAGTGAACCGAGACATCTAAAACTGACATTGCTTGTTAACAGTTCCTCAGCATACTGCAGCTGTTTCATTAAGGCTATCCTCTGTTGTTGTTTTCCTGACTCTGCCACAATAATATTTAATGATCTGTTCCTTAGGGCTGTTTTGGGTGTTTTTTTCCCCTTCTTCTTCTTCTTTTTTCCTTCATCCAGGAGACACAACTGACACGCACGGTTTTCATGGAGAGAGCAGCAATACAGGCTGTGTACAAAGAGGAGCCCAGGCACCAAGCCAAAATTGGAGAGCCTGTGGCCCGACTGATGTGGATGCTGAACTCCAACTCCCATCAGCCCCCAGCTGGCATGGCCAACGCTCAGGAATGATGGGAGTTGGAGTCCCAACATCTGCAGGGCCACAGGTTCCCCCCAATGCATTTTGCCACCTGAGGCGAACCATAAAATGGTGCCCTCCTTCCTCGCCAAGGAAAAAAGGGGCCAGTGAAGATCTGCACCATGGACAAGCGGGGAATAGACATCGACGTCACGATCTGCTGCCCCTGCGGGTCCTACCGCCTGAGGCAATTGCCTCATCTTGGCTCGTGAGTGGGCCGGCCCTGCTGACTGGTTGCATCTCTCAGGGATTTCGCACAGGGAGTTCTGCCTAGTCCTATCTGGAGATGCCAGGAATTGAACCCGGGACTTTCTGCATGCAGAGCAGATGTTCCGTCGCTGAGCTAAAGTCCCTTGCTATGTGTCACTGCTTGTTGCTCGCTCGCTGAGGGCGTGTGAACAAGTAGGGCGGCAGGTTCTGGGAGACAGCACATGGACACTGCTGCTGCGATAGCTCCCTCAGTGGAGCATGAGATTCTTAATTTCAGGGTCTAATGGTTGAGAAGGCGGTTTCTGCATGTGCTGAAGAGGGAAGTGAGGGGCAGATGGGGCTCATCCACCTGGGAAGGGAACGCATTTGGGAGAAGGAAAACTCTGATCCTAAACCTCCACTGCCTTGCGGGATATATTCGGGACAAGACAAGGCTAAGGAGTAAACCCAACACAAATCCGGAGTGGGGTCCCTAAGGATGTTGAATGGCCCTTGTACAGCCAGTGTGGTGTAGTGGTTAAGAGCGGTAGACTCGTAATCTGGTGAACCGCGTTCGCGTCTCCACTCCTCCACATGCAGCTGCTGGGTGACCTTGGGCTAGTCACACTTCTCTGAAGTCTCTCAGCCCCACTCACCTCACAGAGTGTTTGTTGTGGGGGAGGAAGGGAAAGGAGAATGTTAGCCGCTTTGAGACTCCTTCGGGTAATGATAAAGCGGGATATCAAATCCAAACTCTTCTTCTTCCTTCCAGCAAGTCCTGCAGCCAAGCTGGTGCCCAACATCTTGCTTTGCTTTCCGTTGGACCACATCAGAGAGGCCGGAAAGGGAGTCTCGTCATCTGGACAGCCCAGGACCTCCAGACACACTGCCCAGACTTGCACCCCTGGGTGGGGGCATCACTTTGGTGCTTCTTCTTTTCTTTTTTTTAATTTAATAAAAATCTTTATTTAATATTTTCAAAATTACAAAACCAAATATAACAACGAAAAAAATCAACACATAAGCAAATAAACAAACAAATAAACAATAAACAATAAATAATAATACTCAACTGAATATATTAACAAACTCAAAATCTAACTTTAAAATCCGACTTCATATTGTTTATACACCGATTCCCTATTAATTTCCGCTTCTTCTACTCTACCTTTTATTTTAATTACTCCTAATCTTTGAGAACATAATTACCAATCATTCAAATACTTTAAATTTAAATATCCCCATGTGTCTCTCAATCTAAACAAATCACTAATTCCGTTTTCATATCTTCTTTTTCCAAATAATCTTCTACATATTTCCATTCTGCTTTTATTCTTTGTTTTGGTATATTTCTTATTGCTGCTGTCATTCTTGCCAAACTCATATATTCTACTAACTTGATTTGCCATTCTTGAACCGCTGGAATTTTTTCCTCCTTCCAGTTTTGTGCTATAAGTAATCTAGCTGCTGCACAAGCGTACAGAAGGATCCCTTTTCTATTTGGTGCTTCTAATGCAGCCGTTTGACTTCACCCCTGGAGATAATCATCATCATCATTTTATTTGTATGCCGCCTTTCCATTGTTGTTCAGTCGTGCCCGCCTATCCTTCACTGCCTCTCGCAGTTTGGCCAAACTCATGTTGGTAGCTTCGAGAACACTGTCCAACCATCTCGTCCTCTGTCGTCCCCTTCTCCTTGTGCCCTCCATCTTTCCCAACATCAGGGTCTTTTCCAGGGAGTCTTCTCTTCTCATGAGGTGGCCAAAGTATTGGAGCCTCAGCTTCAGGATCTGTCCTTCCAGTGAGCACTCAGGGCTGATTTCCTTAAGAATGGATAGGTTTGATCTTCTTGCAGTCCATGGGACTCTCAAGAGTCTCCTCCAGCACCACAATTCAAAAGCATCAATTGAAGCCTTTCCATAGTTAAAAGGCAGCTTACAGCATGACAAGATTTACATAATTACCAACATAACAAAAGTCATAAACAGTAAATGAAACACATCAGAAAGTACACAACCGAATGGAATTTCCCCCCCACATAATTCATAAAATCTAAAACTGAGAATGCAGCATTAATATCAATCACAATTTAAAACCACATACTGATAAAAATAAAATAAAAGCTGTTGTGTATTTAATAAGATATTCTGGCAGCAGGGTAAAGTATTGCTATTGGTCAATTTGAAGTGTTCAATCACAATCCACAGCCTGATTGGGTCCCGCCGGAAAGTTTGAATATTATTGGTTCCCGCTAAAATGTATCTTTTCCCTCAGTCCCAATGTGTCTATAAATAGAGCTTTCCCTACCCCCTATCCCCAGTCTTGTCTTATCCCTTACAATAAAGAGCTGTTTTCACTAAGAAGTGTTGCTGGACTTCTTGCTATCAGAACCCACGACACAACATACTGGCGACGAGGATGGGATTGAATTAGGCCGGCTGAGGGCTGCTGACCCTAGCGACCTGATTCTGGCGACAAGACTCCCTGTGACTGACAGGACAGATCAGTCCACTAAGATGGCTGCGTCACGGTTCATGGAACCATTTCATCCCGGAGCAACTGAGGCCTGGGATGCTTACCTCGAGCGCTTTGAATTCAGCGTGGCAGCAAAAGGGGTCACTGACGAGGAAAGGAAAAAGGCGTTGTTCCTGAGTTGCTGCGGGGCAGAGACCTTTGAGTTGGCTCGGGCAATTCTGGCCCCCACGACACTGCGGGAGGCGTCGTTCGCGAGCATTACGGAACACCTCTCCAATCACCTTAATCCGACAGCGTCGAAGATGACATGGCGCATCGAATTCCACAAGAGGCAACAACGACCTGGAGAGACGGTAGCAGTTTTCCTCACCGAACTGAGGAAGCTGGCGAGACACTGCAAATTCGCCAACTTGGAGGAGGCCCTGCTGGATCGGTTTGTGTGCGGCCTTCGCAGCAGCAAGGGCCGCAGGCGGATTGCGGCAAAACAAGATATGGATCTGTCGACAGCGCTCCGTGAGGCCATTGCGACAGAAAGCGCTGAGAGAGAGGAGCAAGACCCGGACCAGCGAGCCGAAAAGAGAGCTGGAGCGTCAACCCACACCGTGGACGACCAGGATGTCAGCCCCAACCAAAGCCCTGTGCGGGGAATAGAGATGGTGCGACAGGAGAGCACAGCAAATAAAGGTCGGCAGGGGTCTGCCCTGGCTGCGGCGGATCACATGAGAGAAGGAAGTGCCGGTTCCGAGAAGCTACGTGTCATGCTTGTGGGAAAACGGGGCACATAGCCAGGGTCTGCAAGTCGAGTGGCACGTCGGGGTCCGCGAAATCAAGAGGTCAGAGGACATCCACAGCGACGCACCAACTCGACGATTGCAACTACCTCACGCAAATCGAGGGCAGAACTGTGCCATTTCCAGCCCAAGGGAAACCAGCTGTGCGGGTCCTAATCGAAGGGAAGCCGTGTAACATGGAGGTGGACTCCGGATCCGGATTCTCCATCGTATCGGAGGACACGGCCAGATCGTTATTTCCTAGAGGTAAGCTTCCGAGATTGGAGCCCTTCCCGGCTACTCTGCAATCCTATTCCGCTGGCCGCATAGACATTTTGGGAATGTGCGCAGTGAACGTACAGTTCCGCGAGAGGGAGGCCGTATTAAAGCTTGTGATCGCAAAAGGGAAGCGCACTAGCCTGCTGGGCACGGACTGGTTCCCGGCCTTAGGGTTGGGAATCTCAGGGCTCAACACGGTCCAGATAGCTTCGGAGACATTTAACACCCTGTACACGGAATTTGGGGAGCTATTTAATGGAGAGTTAGGATGTTATAAGGGGCCTCCAATTGACTTAGAACTGGACCCGGGGGTTGCGCCAATGCGCCTCAAACCCAGGCGGGTTCCATTTGCGCTACAGCCTAAAATAGAGGCTGAATTGGAGAAGCTAATACAGCAAGGGGTGCTTTCACCAGTGGACTCTGCTAAATGGGAAACACCCATTGTCACACCCCTGAAGGCTAATGGGGAAATACGAATTTGTGCGGATTACAAATGTACGATTAATAAGGCCATCAGGGGCAACTCGTATCCAATTCCAGTAGTGTCCCAACTATTAGCGAAGCTGGCTGGGGGCAAGGTGTTTGCAAAGATTGACTTGGCACAGGCATACCAGCAGCTCCCAGTGACTCCAGCGTCCGCTGAAATCCAGACAATTGTGACGCACAAGGGCGCCTTTAAGGTGAATAGGCTGCAGTTTGGAGTCTGCGTGGCACCTGGCATATTTCAAAGTCTTATGGAGCGCCTGTTACGGGGCCTGCCAGGTGTCCTGCCGTATTTTGATGATGTGTTAATTGCGGGCAAGGATGCTCAAGAACTACTGGGACGCATCCAGACAGTCCTATGCAAATTCCGGGATGCGGGGTTGAAACTAAAGAAAGAGAAATGTAGTTTTGGGGTAGCAGCTGTGAACTTCTTAGGGTACAGAATTGATGCTGCTGGCATCCACCCCATGGAAGACAAGGTTAAGGCTATCGCCGCAGCACCGACACCTAGTAACAAGGCTGAGCTGCAGTCCTTCTTGGGCCTCGTCAATTTCTATCACGCCTTTGTGCCACACAAGGCATCGATAGCCGAACCACTGCATCGGCTACTCCAAAAGAAGTGTGCATGGCGTTGGGGGCAACCGCAACAGAGAGCTTTTGAAACGCTGCGGGGCGTGCTGTCAAAGGAAAGTACGCTTGCCCACTATGATGCTGCTAAACCACTGGTGCTGGCGTGTGATGCCTCACAATATGGCGTGGGGGCTGTCTTGAGTCACCGGGAGGCGGATGGGTCGGAGCGTCCAATCTCATTCTATTCCAGAACCTTGAGCCCCACAGAGCGGAACTATGCCCAGATTGATAAGGAGGCACTGAGCTATGAGTAAGGAGGCACTGGCTAGTCACAGGAATCAAGAAGTTCCATGACTACGTGTACGGCCGCCCTTTCACAATTCAAACGGACCACAAGCCTTTGCTGGGTTTGTTCAGCCCACATAAACAAACGCCTCAAATCTTGTCCCCACGCATGCTCCGATGGTCCATCTTTTTGAATGGATTTCAATACGAACTGTGTCATGTGAAGGGTAAGCTGTTGTGCCATGCGGACGCGCTGAGTCGTCTACCACTACCTGGAGCAGCCGACGACGACCCAGCCCCGGCCGAGCACGTCATGATGATGGAGACACTTCCCGGACCACCCGTGACGGCCGTCGACATCGCCGCAAGAACTAAAAGGGACCCCGTCCTCGCCCGTGTCCTTGTGTGGGTGGGGAGGGGATGGCCAAGTGGGACTCAGGAAGAGAAATTTAGACCTTTCATGGCAAGACAAAATGAGCTGTCCCTCCATAAGGGTTGCATATTGTGGGGCGATAGGGTGGTTATTCCAAGGTCTCTACAGAATGAGGTGTTGGACACATTACACATGGGTCATCCGGGCATGGTTCGGATGAAATCTTTAGCCAGGTGCTATGTGTGGTGGCCTGGCATGGACAAGGACATTGAACAATGGGTGCGCACCTGTCGAGCGTGCCAGGAGGTGCACCCAGAAATGCCCAGGGCACCAGTGCATTGGTGGGAGCGGGCTAAGAACCCGTGGAGCCGGCTCCATGTAGATTTTGCAGGGCCGTTTCAGGGAAAGGTGTTCTTAATTGTAGTAGACGCCTACTCGAAATGGCTGGAGGTCTCAATTGTTCCAAACATGTCCTCAGCTGCTGTAATCAGGGCCCTTCGCATTTTGTTTGCAACGCATGGGTTACCCGAGACCATAGTATCAGACAACGGGGCGGCTTTTGTGTCCCAAGAGTTCAGGGCATTCCTGGCCGATAATTTCATTAGAGGGGTCACTTCTGCTCCCTTTCATCCATCCTCGAACGGACAAGCCGAACGGATGGTGCGCACAGCCAAGGGTGCAATAGCGCGCCTCTTGGAAGGGGATTGGTCTGCTCGCATTGCAAGGATGTTGTTCCTGCAGCACACAACGCCGTGTGCATCCACAGGCAAGTCCCCAGCTGAATTATTAATGGGAAGGAGGTTAGCCACAATCCTAGACTATGTCCACCCTGACAAGGTGCCGGGCCGCGATACAAGAGAACCACCGGCTGCCGAGGGTGACAGAACCCGATACCTGTCAACAGAGGATTTGGTTTGGGTCCGGAACTATGCAAGGGGACCCGCATGGGTGCCGGGGGTGGTCACCCGACCCAGTGGGCCAGTGTCATATTTTGTGACGTTAGAGGATGGCAGAGTAATGCGCCGCCACATTGACCAGCTAAGGCGCCGGTTCCCAAGCAGGGTAAGCCCGAGGGGGGAGGAGCCGCGCACAACTCTGCCGGCGTCCGGTGAATCGCAGCAGTCTAGTCAGGATGACTCCGGGCCACAGGGGGTGGAGGGCTCCGAGAGTCAGGAAACCGAGATCACCACTGATGAACCTAACCCGGAAACAACTAGTCAGCCTAGAGAGTCAGCTAGTGACACAGCTCCAGCTGAGGTACCCGAGGTTATTGGAGAGAGAAGTCTGACCACGGATAGTCCAAGGAGTGACACACCGGGGGTTAGGCGATCCGGTAGGACTCGAAGACCTCCGCAATACTTGAAAGATTACGTGTATAGTCTCAACTAGGTGCGGGGGAGTGTTGTGTATTTAATAAGATATTCTGGCAGCAGGGTAAAGTATTGCTATTGGTCAATTTGAAGTGTTCAATCACAATCCACAGCCTGATTGGGTCCCGCCGGAAAGTTTGAATATTATTGGTTCCCGCTAAAATGTATCTTTTCCCTCAGTCCCAATGTGTCTATAAATAGAGCTTTCCCTACCCCCTATCCCCAGTCTTGTCTTATCCCTTACAATAAAGAGCTGTTTTCACTAAGAAGTGTTGCTGGACTTCTTGCTATCAGAACCCACGACACAACAAAAGCAATTTTAAAAACAAAAACGGAGCCCTCTCTGTCCAACAGCAGTGGCAGCATTCCTTTATGGAGCCTGCCAGACTCCGCCAAAAGCCAGGTGGAGAGAAGGAGGGCAGGGCCCTTCAGGCTCCCAGCAGGTCAGTCCTGGCACTCTGTTGTCTCTCGAGACAGATATCGCTCCATTTTCTCTGAATTACTTCCTGTGGCTGTGGTTTTTCTGAGCATGGTCTACCTTCCCCACCCCATGTATAATATAACTGTAACTCAAGATAACACTTCATGGCGTTTGATTAAGTGGACTGTAGTCCTTGGAAGCTTATGCCGCAATGCATTTGTTAAAACGAGGAAAGATGGAAAAGAGCTCCAGTACACTGTGCTTAGTTATTTATAAGATTTCCTATTTGCCTCTTAGACCATAAAGTCCCAGGGCAGATTACAGCAATATAATGATGCAATTAAAAGCAAGACGGAGAGTAACACGTTTTCAGTGCGATTGTGAAAGGAAAATAAAACAATTCCAAGCGAAAGCAACTCAGTAAACGGAAGAGGTGGGTCCCTCAGAAATACTTTCAGCTGTCCAAGGCACGGGTGAAGAGGTGAATCTTCTGCGTATGGAGGAAACTGTGGAAGATGTTCAGTGTGGGGGTTGCATGCAAAATGTTGAACATGTCAGCAGGTGGTCAGCCCAAAATGCAGTTAGGTACTTTTAGACTTCAGAAAAGACAAAATCACCTTCTCCGCTCTTTAGATGATAATAGACATCACTTCACTTATTTCAAAATATGGTATATCAACCCTGTAGCATTGTTGGTGCCCTCCTGCTGGGTGAGCCCTCAGACTTCATTTAAAAAAAAATTCTATCCCACCTTTCCACCAAGGTGTTCAAAGTGGGGCGTGGGGGCTTCTCCACTCCCTATTTTATCCTCACAACAACCTTACGAGGTAGGTTTGGTTGAGAAAAATGCTGCATACACACACCATGTGTTTAAAGCACACGACATCTCACAAAGATGTGTATGGACTGTAGTTTGTTAAGGGTTCTGGGAGCTGTAGCTCTCTGACGGGTAAACTGCAGATCCCAGAATTCTTTGGGCGCAACCAATGTGCTTTAAATTTACGATGCTTGAGCAGCCATCGTGATCGGCCTGGGGTCACCCAGTGGGCTTCATGTCTGAGTGGGGATTTGAACCCTGGTCTCCCAGGTCCCAGCTGGATATTACATCACACTGGCAGCCCCACAATGAGCATTACGGCACAAGTGGGATCTCAGGAACCACTGCAAGACAACAGATAACAACCCCCTGGTCAAGGGTCGAGAATCTGCTGGCCTGTTTTACAATCTCATTGCCCGTGAGGTGAGACATCTTGCCCCTTGCAGGCCATTCCTCACATCCCCAGGACAAACACGGATTGGGTTGGGAAGCTGGCCAAATTCCCCTTCCGATTCAATCAAGTCCCATGCCAAGCGTTGGCATCGCTTCTGATTGGGAATGGCAGCCTTGCGATCAGCAATTGAATCTAAGGACAGGTCCAGGTTTATATCGCAGACAGTTTGACCTTTCCTAAGCCTTCTGCAAACATCATTATAGTCTCTCCTAGTGGGATGTTCTGATTAATTAATTTTAGGTGTTGTACTTTGTGATGAAAAGGTGAACACAGGAGAAATGGCAAGTTATCTCTCCAGTTCAGAGAGTCTTTTTCACATGCTCCAATGACATTTCTGTTTCCTGCTCTTTTAACAGGTACCGTATCCATTTGCACAAACTTATCAATTTATGTTCTTGCTGCAGTATATATCCCAAAACATTCCTATATAACAAAGTGATCCCCACTCTCCTTTCAGTTCCAGCAATGTATGTTGAGGGAAGTGAGAACTGCGGCAGCAAAGTATTGCAGTATGAAGTTCTCCTGTTCAGAAAAAAAACAAAACAAAAAACCCCCAAATGATCAAGGGGATTGAGCAACATCCCTATAATGATAGGTTACAGCATTTGGGGTTGGGTTGGGATTATGTTAGTGAAAAAGCAAGAAAGAGGTGACATTAAAGAAATGCGTAAAAATTATGCATGGTGTGTAGACAGTAGGTAGAGAAAAGTATTAAATAGAAGAAATTTTTAAATGTGTTTTATCTCTTATCTTGGGATAGCCCCAACTTGGATGGCTTCAAAGAAAGACTGGGAAAATTCACGGAGGAAAAAATCACTGCCTACAAGCCATAAAGGCTGTTCTCTTCCTCCACTGTCGGAGGCAGTGAATGGCTCTGAATACTAGCCGCTGGAAACCATAAGAGGGAAGAGTGTTTTTGTATTCAAGTCTGGCTTGCATGTTTCTGGTCAGCCACTGTGAGAACAGGATGCTAGACTAGATGGGACTTTGTCCTGGGCTATTTTTATGTTCTTATGTCAGGATTGCAGCCAGACATGCCCTTTCCCAAAATACTGGGAATACATTTCAAGTATTTCCCATGTAGCAGATCAGTGGTATAGGAAGGGAAGGGCATAGGGGGCACTGGGCCCCGGGTTCCATGGGAGGGGGGGTGGCACTCCCTGGCCCCTCCACTCCACCTGGCACCCCGTCCGGACTGGGCAGCCCCACGAGCAGTGGGTCATGGGGCTGCCATGCATGCATAGTGCATCCGGCCGGCACTGCTGCTCCCGTGGTGAGCCAGCGAGTGAGCAGTGGGTTATGGGGCTGCCCGACCTGCCGTTCACAGCAGCGCTGGCCGGATCCACTACCATGCCCGGAATTTCCGGGCATGCACAGTGCATCCGACGCGTCGTGCCGTCACAATGCATGTGCCGTGACGCCCCGCCCCCAGGGGGTGCCTCCACACCACCGCCCCGGGCAGCGAAGAGGCTTCCTACGCCACTGTAGCAGATCTTTAGGTTCTATTGCCACTCAGTATGCAAAGTCCTCTTGGGGCAGTTTTCCCTTTCTTAGAGTCCTCTTAAACATATTTTGTAGGCTACTCATGCAAATCTCGGGGTCCATGAGAACTGCCTTCTTGTGCATGGAAGCAAAGGTTTTTTTTAAAAAAAAATGAGAGCATTTCCTCCTTCCTTCTTTGCCTTTTGCAAGGTTTCAGGTTTTTTTTTTCCTGCCCCCCCCCCATATTGGGGTCAAAGTCTCATGGTTGGGAACGCATTAGAAAATTTTCCATAGGCATGGATGGAAACTGTTGACTCGATATGCAAATGCTCACTTAATGATTTCCTGCAAATGCATTATTTTTGGATAACGGGAGCTTCAGTTTACAAATAGGCACAAAAGCAGTGAGAAGCTAGCTTTGCATATGGGACACACTGAAAAATATACTGTCTCTAGGTATCTGAAATGTAATTTGAAGTGGAGGTTATTCCCTTTGCAAGTAGGTTGCTCATGCTGTCTCGACTTCTCTCTGAGCAGCCCACGCAATGTGCAAAAAATGTGCCTAATTTCACATCATGGCAACAGCATCATTACCTTTTTATTTATTGAAACTAAACCTATTGATTTTCATGTGGCAGAGTTCCTCTGCCTTTAGTAATTGCAAAAGAAGCTGAAGTAATTTGGTTTGATTTGTAATAATTTGGAAAATTAATAAAAAATAAAAAAACGAAGGAAATAAAAGCAGAAGTCTAAGGGGTGTACCATGAAATTTAATATGAAAAGCTGCGTTAGTTCAGCTTCTGCCAAAACAGGGGAAGGTAGTAAACCAAGCTAATATTCCATTTTTCACAAGGCAGCTAGGGCTCATTTGTATCCAGGCCGCACAAGGACTCAGCGTCCGAACTAGCATTTGAACCCAACTCTCGCCCAGAACCAATTCCGTTGCCTAGGCAACAAGGAAAGAACGACCTTCCCAAGATGGCCGCACTGCGACGGCTCTCTAGGACCCACACAAGATGGCGGCACAAGGGAGAAGCGGAAACCCAACCCTTTTCCTAGGGAAGTTTCCCTGTGACACACTCAACATGGCTCTTTGAATCACAGCTGCTTCCTTGCCCTCAGTTATCCAATAAAGCAACTGTTTAAGATAATCTTAAACAAAAACACAGTGGCACAACCAAAAACTTCAGCTAAAAAATCGGAAACCGCCCTTGTCCAGAAAACTGATTATAGACAGAAATTGCGACCATGTGCGACTCTTAACGTTTTCCTATCTCTATGTCCAAGATGGCGGGGTTTTGTTGTTTATGTTGCCTCGCTCAAGATGGCGGTGCCACCGCCCTTCTTCCCCTTTCCCCTTGGATTGGCGGGGCTTTTCCCCAACTAGCCAATCAGAGCCCCACCCTGGGCGTGGCTTCCCAGTTGCTGCGGCAACCGCGGACCAGAAACCGTGAGGGCAGGACGGTAGTGGGACGCCGGCGGGGGCGGGGGGAGTTCTCAGGAATTCGCGAGGCTGGCAGGTAACGGAGCGCGTGGCGTGCAGTATGCGTGCGCCGGGGGAGGGGGGACACGGAGGACTCGCGTGTCTTTTGCACGTGTGAACGGGTGACTTATCAGCCACCTCTTTTTCTCCCTTTTGATTCAAACAGAACACGTGAAAACTGAGGGCGGGTGGCGTATGTGCAACCTTGGACCGCAAGGATCGATGCTAAAAATCGAACTCCCAACTTTGCAAGTGACTTGGGGATTGTATGGAGACAAAGGATTTTAATAATAATAATAATCTCGCTGCCTTTGCTTACCAATGATAGGCCCTTCGTGTCACCGGTATTCCTTGGAAGGTCACTGTTAAATCATTTAATTACCATCACAGCCTGTACTTTCATTGCATTTCATTCCCCCCCCCCCCGTAACCCAGTTTACAACCCCCCATTTTGTTTTGCTATCTTCAGATGCAGACTTCTCTGACGACCCCCGAAAACCCCCCCCCCCAAGCTTAGGTGTATTGAAAAAGGAGTTCCAACAAGGAAAGTTACACCTGGAAATGTTGTGGGAATGCTCAGTTCGGGTTTTGCATGGTAGTAATTGGTCATACAGGAGTAATTTGAGCCTCATTTCTGTTTTTATTAATAGATCTAACAACACAAACATATAGCCTTAGGGAAGCAATACGTCAATCATTCTAGGTACAAAATCTAGATTTCAATAGTTCAAGCAAGGTGTAAGTAAATACTTGAGAGGTTTGGGGTGACAGGAGCGAGATATTTTACTTCAGCAACAGCAGTCTGAATCAGTCGCAGTGGGGTTGCCCTGACCTGGAGAAAAAGTGAGATTGCAAAACCCCAGGACAGATTTTCATCTGTGTAGTATAGGAGAAGGGATGCTCCTGTATTGGGAACATGTGAGGAGAAGGAAAAGTCTGAAATGCAGCAGTCAAATGCAGAATTCAGAATCTGGAGAACTTTGTTTTTTGTCTTTCGAGCCAAGTTTCCAGCCCTCAATACCACCAAGGTAACCTTAAAACACGCGTGAAATCTCAGAAGTGGTCTGGAATATGATGGGCCTTGACTGGGTGTCTCTGTTCTCTTTAAGGTCCTTTCCCACTGCAGGCCCATGGCTGAAGTGCATGTGATTGGTCAGATCGTGGGAGCCAGCGGATTTCCTAGCAGCAGCCTTTTTTGCAAATGGGGGATTCACACAGGTTGGTGGAGCATTATGGTCCGGAGATCACAGGAAAGGGGAAGGCAGAGATAATTCAGCGTGTGATTTATGGGTTAATTCTGTTCGCGTTAAAGTCAGCCAGTGGGGGGGGGGGAGGTGTTGCTTAGCGACCAATCAGAGGAGCAGGATCTTTGCCGAGGTTGCTCCAGCTATTATTGGCTGCATAGTTCCAAGGGAGTTTTCCTCTGTATGTTTAGTTGTGTGTTTTCCTGCTGTGTAGAAGGCCTGAGCTAAGAAAGAAAAAAAGCCTCTCGGTTGAATTTCTCCTCAGATTTATACGCTGTTCTTGTTCAGTTTGCTTCGTCAAGTGTTATCAAGCTTCTCTTCTCTCTAAACTCCCATCTGCGTTATTTAAGTGACACTGCTAAAGGGGGAGGTGAGAGGAAGTCAGTTCCCCTGCCGCATTCCACCCCCCCACCCCACCCCCGCATCTATAGACTTGATACGTGAGACAGAGCTTTGTCTATTCATAACCGAGACATCTGGGTTTTCTCCTCCTCCCAGGTGGTGCCTGGAAGTTGCTGTCGGGATTCCGGGAAGGGCAGACCCAAGTCGACCACCCCCAGCTGAATGATGTGGCTTATTGGTCCCACCCCATTGACGTCCACTTTGCCACCAAAGGCTTGCAGGGTAAGAGATATCAGTAGTAGCTTCTCCTCCTCCACAATTCTTGGCTATTGCCACGTTAAAAACATGAGATCCTTTTAAATAATATTTTTGTGTGTGTTGCAAGACACAGCTGTAGCCTAACATATTGCAAGCAAACCACCCAGTGACAGCTTGCTAATGTTTTGAGCTGGCTGCGGTTACTGATCCGCAGAGGGCCATTTTCTTTGGTAGTGTCCTGGTTATGCAGTGGAAGCTAGCTAGGCCATCAGGGCATATGTCCCCCCACCACCACCTCACCTAGGCCTCACATACCTGCAATCTAATAAAGCAGAATGATTGCTGGCTGCTGCAGCGCAGATGTAATTGCATCAGTAACATATTGCAGAATAGATGCAGAAAAAATAAATAAATCAGTCTTGTATAGGTCCCAGATTTCTGCGTGACCTTGGTGGCTTGAGCAGGCAAAGCAGAACACTTGCCTTGTTGACAGTGTTACCAGCACTGAAGTGGTCTCCCCCGGGGTGCAAGCCTGGGCAGTGTGTCTGGAGGCTGCCCAAAGGACAAGATCCCCTTTCTCAGCCTCACTGATGTGGTCCAAAGGAAAGCAGAGCGTGACGTTTGGCACCAGCTGGGCTGCAGGAATTGCCAGAAGAAAGCGTACAAGGCGCCATCCAACCGTCTTAGGGACTCCACTCTGCATTTGTGTAAGGGTTTACGCCTTAGGCTTTTCTTCTGCCAAAGATATTCTGCAAGGCAGCAGAGGGTTTGTAATCAGTTTTCCTCCTCCGAGATGCGCTCTCTTCCCAGGTTGACAAGCCCCATCGGCCCCTGCAGCATGAGCAATGTCATTCTAAACTAAAACCTTTTGGATAATAAGGGCGAAATCTTCAAAAACTGAGCAGTCGCTTTTGGGAGATGTGAGCAATGAGCACTCTTCCTGAGTGGCAATTTAGCCAATTTAAAAGGCAACCCACTGAACAACTAAATAGCTAAGCCGCATCTTATAACCGGTGCTACAGTTCTGCAGTGTGGCTGCCGGCCAACCTTCGCCAGGAATTTAGCTGGCTACGTTGCCCCAGATCCTGGCTCTGTCAGTGTGAATGACGCTTCATAACACATACCTTTGCAGGCCAAGAATCTGCCCCATTTACGGAGGCTCCTGAAACCACCCACTCGCCCCCAACCAGCCTGATCTCCTGTCTTCCCCATTGGGACTTTGGCCCAAGTCCGAGCAAAAATTGGCATTGAGGCAATGTCTTTTAGGGCAAATGGGGCTCAATCTGCCTTCATCCAGCCTTCCCCTGCCTGTCTCCTGAGATAAATCCAGTCTGGGGATCTCAGAAAACAACAGATAGGGGGATTTAAGAGCAGGTGTGTGCGGAGAGATCCCTAACTGCCTGTCGGTTTCCGCCTCCTTAGTTTTGCTGTTGTACAACTCAGCAGGGTGGAGGAGGATAGAGGCAAATAGGTAGTTGGCTCTGCCTTTCGTTGCCTCTGGCGCCACCTGCTGTTCACCTCCCTGCCTTCCACCCTACCAGTGGACCCCAGCCAGTTGCATTGTAGAGCCGTCGCCTTCGGAAAGCCCTCTCACTTCAGGGGATTTTGGCTTGAAAGGTGGGGCTGGGGATTTATGGTGGAGAATTCTCTGCATCCCCACTTGACCGTATTCCTGCAAGAACTCAGTGGCTCAGGACGGAGGACAGAGAGGGCTGTGTGTTGCAGCTAGCCTAGTGCACAAAGGCTTCATTTGCATCTGTTGCTCCTCCCACTGTTGCCTCTGCCTCCGCCCACCACTGGCCCCTTGGAAGTTGCTCAGAAGAGAGTGCGGGCCCTTGGCTTGAAATGGTTCCTTGTCCCCAGCAGTTGCTCAGTGGTTGAGGAAAGGTACTCTGCATAGATTCAGAGGCCCCCATTCTCTCCAACCATGAAATGCAGAGGGGTGTTTAAGCAAATTGCACAATCTGGCTCAAATCAGGCACTGTGTCTCGCCTCTCATTATGAATGTGCCTGACAGGAGCGAGCCAGCAGTAAACTGCACTGAGCAACTTGGACGTAACTCTTTATTAGCAAAAACAGGATCTGCGCAGGAGCGTCAGGCCTAGTGAGCACAGCAACTCAATCTCTGGCAGGTTTTGCTCCCATGAAGCAGTTGCTGAGACTGAAGGTCCCCACGACTGCCTAAGTCCCCCTCCTCTCCAGGGTTTCCCCCAAGCAATCGGAGACGGCGCCTGCGTGAATCCAACTTCCCCTCTGCTCTCTTCATGCCTCTCCTGGTTCTGGGAGGCAAGGGGGCGGGGAGCTTGTTGCAGCAGGAGAGGGATTCTGGACTGCTGTCTGCCACGGACACTCCCAGCTCACTAAACCCTGTTACCCCTTCAGCTTCTGACACCTCCTCCTCCCTCTGACCATGCTTGCTCTTCAACCACCAATCCCCGAGCTCTGAGTTTTCTTCCCTTGGTGATTCCCCTGCTGGTTCCTCTCACCGTTCCTCTGCATCCAACCAGCCCACGACATTGGGAACTTGGAATCTTCAGCCCAGTCTTCTGTTTTCAACAGAAGCACCCTAGATCTGGTGGGTTTGGGGTACCAGTTCCCCTCTTAACGTGGGACAATTGAGGGGAGGCCTTGATGCCTGCTCTTGACTTCTGGAATTCCCAGCGGCGGAGGGTGCCAGGGTGGGGTGTGTGTGTGGCGGCAATGCTTTTGGGCTCGGTTTATTTTTATATTTTCACCCCTTGCTTCCCTCCCCACCCCCTCCCAAGAATGCATTCGATGTAATTGGCTACCTGAAAGGAAATTAATCCGTGTCTACGGTAAACGCGCCGCCAGACAAAAGAGCTCAGAAGCCAGCCAGCCAGCGAAGGGAAGCCGTTCGGAATGGCAGGGGATTAACTGTCGGAGAGGTCGGCTTTTTTTTTTGTGCGTGCCGCAAAGCCGGTTTGCTTTGCGTGGGCTTCTCTTTGCTGCCTTTTCTAGGCTCCGCTTCAGCTGAGCTGAGCTGGACCGGAAAGGTGGGGGCAAGGAAAGGCCAAGAGGGCGGCGGTGGCGGGGGAACGGAGGAGGAATGGATTGATGCGGAAAAGCTGCCGAAAGTCTCCTGCTGCTTCCTTTTCTTCCCGGCTGAGGAGACTCCACATAATTAATAAATCATGCCTCCCCGGTTCCCTTTATTGCTGGAAACACAGTGCTCAGGCGAAGAGATAAAACACACACACACAACCCCACCACCACCCCCGGCCAGCCAGACCTTAGCTAATGTTGAAATACAAGCTCCGAATTGACAGGGGGAGATGGTGGCGGGAGCAGGAGAGAGCGAGAGAAGGAGGATGGAGCCAGACTCCGACTTAATAATAATAACCTTAATATTTAGCTTCAGTTGATTGCTTTCTGCAAGCTCATGTCACTTCACAGACGCCGCCAAACAGCTCTTTATGGTAAGTCAGCATTGTTATCCGCACACTGAATTCTTAAGAACCTTGCCAGATCAGGTCAGCCGCCCATCTAAGCCAGCATCCTGTTCTCCACAGTTGCCTAGTCAGATACACCAGAGTTTCCCAATCTTCAGTGCTCCATCGGAGCAAACATCAGTTTGGGTTCCCCACGGATGGCCGTTTGCTCTGATTGAGCTTTAAAGAGCGGGTTTTCACAGGGAAAGCTCTGGAGTGAAAGGGGGGGGATGTGTTCATATATAGAGCTTTAAATCACGGACCGTGCCTGAAAAGACAGGAGGAAAAGTGTGGGTGAATAAGCCCTGAGTTTGGAGAAGTCGTTTTGGACCTCTTCACGACCTCTCGTTTAAACTACCATGAACGATTTAATATCGATGGCCACCTCACTGCCACCCCCAACTTTAGATCGTCGGAAAGCACAAGTCCTGATACTGACCCTTGCAGGACTCCTCGTTCTATATCCTTCCATCATGAGAACTGTCCATTTCCCCCCTGGTCTCTGCTTCCTGTTTCTTAAAACAGTTCCCCATCCACGAGAGGAATCTCAAAAGCTCCCCTCCCCCTATGTCCAAGTATTCAGTGTCGTGGTTTGCAAGCTCCTTGGGGCAGAGGCCTGTCCTTTTAGATCAGGCTATTCTATTTTGCGGTGAAGTGCCACACTCACTCTGGTTATGGCTTTGTCACTCTGGCCTTGCCTCATATACATTTGGGCACTGCGTAGCAATGCGACAGGCCTCCTGATGTTCATGTCCTTTGGGGCCCCAGTGTTCCAGACTTACTTTTCTCCATTTATATATCTGTCGACTGAGAAGTCTTCATGCGTCTCTGTGAATGGGACCCTGGTCCTCAAATGTTGATGCCATACACACACAAACACTCAAGCACACATACCTTTAAAGATTATGTTTTTGCTGTGGCAGAAATAGTGTGGTATTCCCTCCACAATCTGTGCGCTTAGATGCTATTAAGAAAGAAACACCCTGATAAATTAACTATTCTTTGCATTAAATAACAATCAACCTGCCTGAATTCCCTTAATTCAGGCAGACCATTCTGTAATGTCCTTGCAAAAATGGTTCAGTTGAAACTTGAGAAATGCCATTCCTCAACGTTGTAATTTTCATAGGGAGATAAGATGCCAATTTAACTCCGTGATACTTCCTTAATGCTCGGGGAACTCGGATGAATTTTAGGTTTCAGTTTTAATGGTAGACTCCAAACCTAAGATTACAGAAAATATAGCACAGAACTTCCATCTCCGGAGGTGGAGCTCTTTTTGTTTCTAAGGAGTGCTAGCTATGACCTTTGCCTGATGCTGCAACCTTGTTCCCGAACCCGGTGTAGCAGAGTGGCTGAGATCGCGATCTGGGAAGCTTCTGATTCAAATCTCGACTTGGCCAGGAACTTTCTGGGCAGCCTGAGAAAAGCTACTGTCCTCTCTGCCCCCAGAGGGGGCAGGAATGTTATATCCGTGTAATCCCTTCCAAGCTGTTGTAAGGGTCACCAGGAGGCAGGGAAAATATACAAAGGCATTGATTTCTCTTCCAAGCCATCTTCATCGCACGCAGTGCTGTTTCTGCACCACTGCGGTTCGGCTTCCAACAAAAACTACATCACTGGTCCTGCTGTCTGCTGTAGCAGAATCTCATGTAATTGATTACATTGCTCTGCACCATTTCAGTGCACAGGCATTGATTTATTTCATCTTATTTAGCTTTTATATATCCCACCTTTCCTCCAAGGAGCTCAAGGCGGCATGCCTCGTTCTCCGCCTCCCCGTGTTATCCTCACAACAACAGCCCTGCGAGGTAGGTTGGGCTGAGAATGAATGACTGGCCCAAGGTCACCCAGTGAGCTTCATGGCCGAGTGGGGATTTGAGCCCCGGTGTCTCAGGTCTTGGTCCAGCACTCTAACCACTACACCACACTGCCTCTACATGGTACGAGTAAGTGTCTGCTTCCATCTAAATCCTCCCAACATCGCTACCGAGAAGACATTGTGGGATGCTATGAGCACTTAAATTGCTGTCCTTCCTTCCTTTTTCCTTTTTTAAAAATAACTTTTATTTATAATTTTTCATAATCACATAAACCAAGCACAATACAGTCGTACCTTGGTTTTTGAACAGCTTAGTTCTCAAACGATTTGGCTCCCGAACGCTGCAAACCCGGAAGTGAGTGTTCCGGTTTGCGAACTATTTTTGGAAGCCAAACGTCGGACAGGGCTTCTGATTGGCTGCAGGAACTTCCTGCAGCCAGTCAGAAGCCGCACTTTGGTTTCCGAATGTTTTGGAAGTCGAACGGACTTGCGGAACGGATTCCGTTCGACTTCCAAGTTACGACTGTATTGAATTAAACATAGGTTTCCTTTCCCACCTTCCATTGTTCCTTCTGATTCCCCCTTACTGCTGCATATTCTAATTACCATATTTTTCTGTGTACAAGACGAGGGTTCTTTTTATTTAATAGAAATGCTAAAAATTGGGGGTTGTCTTATACACAGATAGTGTAGAGGTGGGACGGGCAATTGGTGGCTTCGCTGATGCCACCAATTTCCTCAATTAGGAGTCCCCCCAAAATTGGGGTTGTCTGATACACGGGTGTGTGTGTGTGTGTGTGTGTGTGTTATAAACGGAAACATACGGTACTCTGTATTTCCCCTTTCTCATTTTATCTCAACGCAATTTTTACTGCTGAATTTACTCCAGTCCTGCTAATGCCCTAACCTGTTTGCAATGATTCTTTGAGTATTTTACAAACATTTTCCAATCTTCCTTAAATACCCTTTCCTCTGGATCTCCTTGGCAATTCTGCACCTTCCACCATTTTCGTCTGCCGCCGCTCCTTCGTTGGTTCCGCTCCCTTCCCTCCTTTTCTGGTGCATATACCATTCGGGCCGCCGTGGCTGCGTAGAGAAACGAAACCTTTCTCTTTTTTTCCTGCCAGGCTGGCCCAAGCTGCACGTCCAGGTGTGGCACCAGGACTCCTTTGGCCGCACGGAGCTGTACGGGTATGGCTTCTGCCACGTGCCTTCCACCCCTGGCTCCCACCAGCTGGACTGCGTCACCTGGCGCCCCCTGGGCTCGTGGCAGGAGCAGCTCTCCCAGCTCTTTGTGGGAGGGGGCCCCCAGCTGCTCAACACCGACCTGATCTACACGGGGGCCGACCGCTACCGCCTGCAGACCTGCGCCATGGGCACCGTCCACCTCCAACTGGCCGTCATCCTCCGGAACTTCGACCGCTACGGCGTCGAGTGCTGAGGTCCTCCCCACCCCGGCAACTTGCCGCCGTTAACGGCTCCTTCCCCTCGTCCCGGAGACCGGGACCCTCGCCGCTTGGGAAGGAAAGACTTCTGCAGCCGGGAGCATCCCGGGCAGGGGAAGATCTGCTTCAGGGTGGGTCAGTCGGCAGCGGCATGGGCTGATATGGGGCAGTGCCCTGTCCCTGCTTGAGAGAAGGGCAGTTCCATTCCACCAGCAGCCAAAGTGTGGAACCTACGAGCCAAACGTCCCGAGTTTGGCACCTCCAGTTGGGGGAGAGGAAAGAGGATGGAACGGTTGGCGCTTAGCCCGGATGGATCAGGCGGCAGATCTCGTGGATCCTCATCTAAGCGGAGCACCTCGCAAGCAAGATGCGTTGCGACTCCTTTTTTGGGGGTGCTGTAAAATTTCTTTCCCGGTATGATTTTTTTTGTCTGGAGGAGTTTGCTCATATCGCAGACAGGACCTCTGTTCCCACTGCTCCTGAATCGCTGGCAATGTACAACATCACTCACCCCACCTCTGTTTATTTCTATAAAGGCTATTCTTTTCCCCGTTTGCATTAAATGGTTTTCTTTTTTTTCATCCACAAGGTTTTTCGTAGTGCTTGTGGGAAAGAGAACTTGGCACCCTGGTGGCTGGGTGGCTACCCCAACTGCACAAACACGACATTGTAGTCGGCCTCATCTGGGCACAAAGCAGAGTTAGGTGGTACGATAGGCAATAGGTGCTTTTTTTTGGCCAGTTTTTAAAATTGATTTCCCATCATTTTAAACAAATTGTCACCACATTTAATACAAATGTAAAAGCTGACTTCGCACCCCCAGACGTTCATTCCTTTTTCCTCCATTCATCGCTGCTCCGAGTACATTACCTTTCCCAACTTTCATTTCAATATTCAATCAAATTAAATGTAATGATATTAAAATAATATTTCATCCCTTCTCCCTGCACATTGACTGTACAAGCACCAGTTTGTGCTGAGACTTTTATATATTGCTGCAGCCTATCCACAAAATAAGGCAGAGTAAATCCTCTTTTATCTATCTACCATAATCACTAATCCATAATTTTAAATCGTTTCCTTCCAATACCTCTGGGGTAAAGCTCTGCCTGAGAAAAACAGGGGCAATTGGTGCTTCAGGGTGGGATAGCTGACCCCCCACATCTGACAAGACTTTCAGCAAAGAGCCCTTTCCCCACCCTGGTGGGCTAAACATAGCTGTCAACTTTCCCCTTGTTTGCGGGAAATTCCCTTATTCCAGCGCCATTTCCCAATGCAAAAGAAAAGGAAGGTTGGCAGCTATGAATCTGCACCAGCCAGTTGGGCCTGGTAGCCGCCATTTTGATTTCCCACAATGCCTAGTTCTTCCAGTGAGCAATCTAGCCGCCATTTTGATTTCCCACAATGCCTAGTTCTTCCATTGATCTAGCCCTGATTTCCCACAATGCTGTTCTTCCAGGAGCAATCGAGCCGCCATTTTGATTTCCCACAATGCGCTTGGAGCAATCCATTTTGATTTCCCACAATGACAGGAGCAATAGCCGCCATTTGCAAAGCTGTTCTTCCAGTGCTGTATGCTGCCCCTGGCTGTGGTTCCCGCGCTTGGTCCATCTGACAGGTATTTGCAAAGCTGTGGATGTAAAAATAGCAGGCCTTTGTTCTGGTTCCAGTGCCATTCCTGCCTCAGCTGGAGAGCTGGCTGTAAGAGGCGGCAGGAATGCCTGGTCAGAAGGAAGTTTCGGATTAAAGCCACCTGCAAGTAGTTTTGGGGGAGAGGGGGGGGGCTCACCTTCCCTGTGGCCGGCAGAGGAACGCGGCCTCTTTCGCTGCGTTGATACTTTCCAAAAAACGCACCAGACCCCTCTCTCCGCTTTGCATGTGTATCATCTAGCAGCGACCAGCGATTCCACAGTCCCCTTTCCTTAAAATTACACAACCGTGATCCACCACCATGGATTCCGCCTGGGAAAATGCTTGGCATCAAGTGTCAGCTTGGTGCTCAGAATGGGGAGATGTTATAAGAGAAATTGGGGGAGTAGAGCTGAGCTCACAGCAAGAAACTCCAGCTTCAACCACTGAATTTAAGAACTGCCCTGTAGACTATGGTTACCAGATTTTTTTTTCTAATGAATCCGGGGACACTATTTTTTTTTTGAAGCGAAGTAGCAACAGGGAGCAGTAGTGGGGGGATGGTGAGGCAAAAGACCCTGGGCCCAAGCACACCTACCTGCATATTGTATAAAGGTGCAAAGCCCTTCTTTCGCACCCTGTATAACATAAAAATTGGGCAATGGCGCACCCCCCGCCCGTGACTTCTGAGCCTCCCCCAATCTCCTGCCCCCTTCCCCCCCTTTTTTGACAGATCGGGGGAGGCTCAGGAGTCATGGGCGGGCAGGCGTTGCCCAGGAGGGGCACAAGGCGCGCGGTCTCTGCCAGCCAAGGTGCAAAGCTCTTCTTTCGCACCCTGTGAAACATAAATGCGCAGAGTTTTTTTTTTAAAAAACTGGGCAACAGCCGCCCGCCCACAACTCCAGAGCCTCCCCCATCAGTCAAAACAAAGGGGGCAGGAGATCTGTACCGCCAGACGTCCCTGGTTCCGCTTCAGCAGTGGCAGCGGCGGCAGCAGCCCGGAGCCAGCCTAGTAGCACAGTTGGCTCTGGCTGGCTTCAGGAGCTGCTTGCTGCTGTGGCGCCCCCCATTTTTCCTCACCGGAAGTCCTCATATGATGTGTTGTGCACAAGACACATCATATGGGAACTCCGGGCTGCTGAGGCTGCCGCTGCCATGTTTCCCGGGGACAGCTTTGCAAATCAGGGGACATTCCAGGGACGGAATTTGCCTGGGGTCATATTTGCAAATCGGGGGACTGTCCCCGGGATGTCTGGTAACCTTACTGTAGACGGTCTTTTTATTGTGCATTCATGACATTTTGTGCTCACGTTGGTGTCTGGGCAGTGGCACATGGTCCCACTTTCAATTCTGCTTGTGGCTGCAATTTTTCCCAGGATGGAGACGCTGCTTTGTTTCCAATCATTGCATGTTCCCGGAGCTTCCAGCTGAAACCCTGCAACTTTTCATGCGACGAGTTCTCCACGTGTGTTGCATTGGTTGTGCCATAGCCTAAAAACGCCCCTCTGGGCAGCGAGACCATTCGGAAAGCATTGCAGAACAGCTATTCAAGTGGAATGAGGTGTGTGTATGGTCTAGGGGGAAGTTCACCACTAATGCACTATTCTTGGGTCAATGGCATGTTGCAGAATTTGCCTGCAAAACCAACACAAGTGTAGAGGGGCTTCAAGAATCTTTCAAAAGCGGCAGCCTAAAGATTGAGAGATACGAGCAAGGCATGATGGCTAGATCCCTCAGACTTTATCCTCAGTCCCTGGTACTCAGAGCAGCCATGTCTAATACTATTATTGGACCTAGTCTCCCAGGGTAAAGGTAAAGGGACCCCTGACCATTAGGTCCAGTCGTGTCCGACTCTGGGGTTGCGGCGCTCATCTCGCGTTACTGGCCGAGGGAGCCGGCGTACAGCTTCCGGGTCATGTGGCCAGCATGACAAAGCCGCTTCTGGCGAACCAGAGCAGCGCACGGAAACGCCGTTTACCTTCCCGCCGGAGCGGTACCTATTTATCTACTTGCACTTTGACGTGCTTTCGAACTGCTAGGTGGGCAGGAGCTGGGACCGAGCAACGGGAGCTCACCCCATCGCGGGGATTCGAACCACCGACCTTCTGATCAGCAAGCCCTAGGCTCTGTGGTTTAACCCACAGCGCCACCCGCGTCCCAGAGTCTCCCAGGGTAGGGGGCCATAAAAACCAGTGACCTTCAACACATCTGGGGCTGTGTATCCCCAAAATTTGTACTCCACATCAAGTAAAGACATGTTTCTTTTCATTGGCCCTGAAAATATCACTAACCTTTCGTTGGGCGACCCTCAGTTCTAGGGTTGGAGAACCTGCGGCCGTCCAGATGTATTCTGGTCTTGTTTTTGGGTTTTCCACCTGATTGGACACTGTGAGAACGGGATGCTAGACTTGATGATCCACTGGCATGATCCATGCAGAAGGACTCTTCAAATGTTCTTGGGCCGCACTACAACTCCTGTCATCACCGCTTCTCATGTATTTTGAGAGGGAATTGGTTCCCTTCCTGCTCTGTTCATCGTTTTATCAGCCTTTTCCTGTCTTCCCACGTTTTTTAAGGACATAACATCAGCCCGGATAGGACAAGCCAAAATCCCACCTGGTCCGGCATCCTGTTCTTGTAGTGGCCAACAAGATGTCTCTCTGGGAAAGCTGCGAGCAGGAACAGAGCGCAACAGCGCATACCCTCCAACATTCCTCATGTGAAAATAGGGACATTGCTCTCACACACATACCAAACTGACCCTCCTCGAGCCCCCATCTTTTTTTGGTCCTGCTGCCACAGAAGAAGGGAGAGTGCTGTCACCACTACACCAGTAGGACACAACACAAACGTCCTTCGCCGTCCCGAGAAAACCCCACAACCCCGATTTTATTTTAGTTTATTCTTTGGTGGGTTTGCAAGAAGAAAAGCACACACCCACACCAATAAATAAATTTTAGAAAGGGGCAAGATTACACGTGGACACACACAAAGAATTACTTTTTAAAAAATCAAGACTTCGCTCCCCTTTCCTCCCACCCAGGGCAGCCCTGCCCACCGCCTGCCCCTCGGTTCCCAGTGCACCACACAGGGAATACGGGCCTCTCCTTCTCCTTGCCTGCTCTCCAGCAGATGCTATGAACTGCCAGAGGGAGGAGGCCGGCAACAACGGCCACAGAGAGGCAAAAGGATGCTAACTCGCAGCCATAGCTGCCACTTGGCTTGAGAGCAGTACATGTGAAAAGGATCTAGGAGTCTTGGTAGACCATAAACTTGACATGAGTCAACAGTGTGATGCAGCAGCTAAAAAAGCCAATGCAATTCTGGGCTGCATCAATAGGAGTATAGCATCTAGATCAAGGGAAGTAATAGTACCACTGTATTCTGCTCTGGTCAGACCTCACCTGGAATACTGTGTCCAGTTCTGGGCACCACAGTTCAAGAAGGATACTGACAAGCTGGAACGTGTCCAGAGGAGGGCAACCAAAATGGTCAAAGGCCTGGAAACGATGCCTTATGAGGAACGGCTTAGGGAGCTGGGTATGTTTAGCCTGGAGAAGAGAAGGTTAAGGGGTGATATGATAGCCATGTTCAAATATATAAAAGGATGTCATATAGAGGAGGGTGAAAGGTTGTTTTCTGCTGCTCCAGAGAAGCGGACACGGGGCAATGGATTCAAACTACAAGAAAGAAGATTCCACCTAAACATTAGGAAGAACTTCCTGACAGTGAGAGCTGTTCGGCAGTGGAATTTGCTGCCAAGGAGTGTGGTGGAGTCTCCTTCTTTGGAGGTCTTTAAGCGGAGGCTTGACAGCCATCTGTCAGGAATGCTTTGATGGTGTTTCCTGCTTGGCAGGGGGTTGGACTGGATGGCCCTTGTAGTCTCTTCCAACTCTAGGATTCTATGATTCCTCCCTGAGCATGGCAGCGACAGCATGGGCAGGGGAAATAGGGGCGTTCCAGAATCAAATCAGAAACCGAGGTGGCTTTTGTAATTCCGGAACTGCCCCAGGAAAAATCGTGACACTTGGAGGTACGTCATCACTCTTCCCACTTGGGATTCCCAGCAGCTTGGATTCAGAGGCGAAGACCCCCACAAAGCCTTTCCTTGGGCAGACGGTTTCTCCAAACCCTTTGGAGTGTGTGTTTCCGTTTTCTAGAGCTTTTCCATCTCTGCGGCCTTTGCAGCTGCCTCCTGGCTCGGCTGCTTCAGATCTTGGCTTGGCGGAAGGCTGGCACCTACCTGGAAGGCCTCTTCCAGGTCACTGCCCTCCTTCCCCAAAGCGGCGGCTGCCTTGCTTTGCTTTGCTGTGCCAGCTGGCTGGCTGGCTCCCCAGGGGCGCTTGCCTCCGCTCGGCCTAATCGAGGGTGAAAGTACAGGAACTGCAGAACCTTCCCGGATTCCTCGGCCTGCTCCGGATCCCGGAAAGCATGTCCGTTTCCCAGCATCCTCCTGACCCAGGAAGGATGCCAGTGGCGAGACCACCTGGATGTGGCCCATGCAGGGTGGAGGTGCTGGGTAGAGGGGGCAGCAGAGCTGCATGACATAAACCAACCTGCAAGGGGTGCACATCCCAAGTGGAGCCGGATGCCCTGCGGGGTGCAGAGCCGGTGCTGAAAACTGCATCCCTGTGCCATGCTTCGCATTCAAAGACGGAGTTCCCTGGAGGGTAGGATTCCCTCAATGTGTACAGCTTCTGCCAGCAATGGAAACTGACCAAATACCGGTAGATTTTTGGCCTGTCGTGTTCTTAAAGGCACATGAACCTCTCTTGGGGGGGGGGGAGGGAGGTGGCAACCTTTCAACAGAGCAGAGAAGCGGGCCACTTGGTTCGTCAAGGTGAGTTGGTTCAAGGTGTACCACCCAATGTTTCGCAGATTAATACTTTGCCGTTCCTTCTGCAGCAAGCGGCTGTGGGTTCTGTGGGTTCGGATAGCTGGCCCAATTTGACTTCGATAGATCCCTAACCAGAGTGTAGGGGGGTGTCAGGGGAGGGTTAGTACCTCTGGTGGGGGGACACATCGTGCTCCTTCTGGGGTAGTTTGTCCCCCTTTGGTCCCCATCCTGCACCCAGCTCTCACCTGTCAGCAGGCGACAGCGGCCACAACCGAGGAACAGTCTGACTGGCCGGCTAAACCAGGTGAAGGTAGCCGATGGGTTTCAGTGTGTTACGGTCTCCCCCTGCGTGTGAAGACAGACTCCAGTGGATTGAGCAGAAAAAAAACCGAAAGTGTTTCCGCACGTGCTGTCGAGGGAAGTGTGGGGCAGATGGGGCTCGTCCACCTGGGAAGGGAGCCCGTCTAAGAGAAGGAAAACTCTGATCCTAAACCTCTGAAGGCTCAGGAATAGAATAGAATCATAGAATCATAGAGTCGGAAGAGACCACAAGGGCCATCCTCCAGACCAGCACCCAGCTCTGGCACAATTTCCTTTTGATTTGAGTAAACCCTACGCAAATCCAGAGTGGAGTCCCTAAAACAGTTGGCCTTGTATGCCTCCCTCCGGCAACTCCTGCCGCCCAGCTGGTGCCAAATGTCTTGCTTTCTTTTGGACCACATCAGCGAGGCTGGGGGGGGGGTTTGTCGTCTGGGCAGCCCATACACACTGCCCAGGCTTGCACCCCGGGGAAGTCTCTTTGGTGCTGCTTACACAGCGGTTTGACTTCACCCCCGGAGGCACACTCCGTTGTCTCTCAAGACAGATGGATGCCGACAGATCCCCGACCACCTCGGAGGGAGAGGGAAAGTGGGAGTCTCCCCCGGATCAGTACGGGGACCTGTGCTTTTTAATTTGTTCGTAAATTTTCTAGAGGTAAGCAGTGAAGTGGCCCAGTTTTGCTGATGATACTCGGGATCATGAAATCAAAAGGGAATTGTGCCAGAACTGGGTGCTTCTGAATGTCAGTTGCCGGGAATCATAGGGTGGGGTGTGTGTGTGTGGAGATCTCTTGTGCTCGGATCCTGCTTGCAGTTTTCCCACAGGAATCTGGTTGGGAACAGGATGCCGAACTAGATGGGCCACTGGTCTGATCCAACAGGGCAATTCTTGTGATCTTAAGAATGGCAAGGTTTACTGTTGATCAAGCAAAAAATAATAATATTTTGATCAACAAAAATACAATTCATTTTCCAGAAGCTTTTGGTGGGTTTTTTTTTTTATAGCCAACTTAAGTCTGAGTCGGCCCACTGAAATTAACAGACTTGAGATCATATCGGAGATTCTACTTGGAGTATGATTTAGTCAGATACAACCCAACTAATTGCACATTAAAATGACTTTTAATACATGTCCTTGTTTTTGTTGTAACAACTGCAGGGGAAGGACAATGCACTCTCCAAAGATGATCCCTGCTGTGACTCAGACACACATTATTTAAAAGCAAATAAAAGCAAGTAAGAAACCATTTATATTCTCATATTTGAATTTACAAGATCTTTGGACTTGAATTTGTTCGAACTCTGGTTTGTATACGTTTGGGACTTGATTCTAATGGAAAAACTAACCGGCAAAGTACGTGAAAGAAGAAAACACAATAAACTCAATGGTTTTTCCAACACTTGGTTGGACTTCCATCACGTACACACCGAAAAAGGAATGTTCATGTAAACCACCAAAAGCTTGTGGGGAACTGTGGGGAGATGTTTTTTGTTTTGTAACCAAGGTGATCTTCACTCCTTTTTCTTCATAAATGTTGGTATCAACCGGTTATGTATATCTTTTGTTAGGGTTGGGTGGAGAGGGGTTGTGGGGTGAAAAGAGGAGAAACTAAGTGCTATTGAGATTTTCAAATTTCAAAATCAAGAAACATACCTTTTAAAAATAATCAAATATATACAGATTTAATTAATGGACTAAGACTACAAAACATATGTTGGAGGTTTTTAATCAGAGGTTGGATGGCCATCTGTCTTGGGTGCTGTAGTTGAGATTCCTGCATCGCATGGGGTGGGACTAGATGCTCCTTGGGGGTCCCCTCCAACGTTACGATTCTATCACTCTGTATTGGTGGGTAAGCCAAAGGACTTGCTTTCACATAGGATCACTCTGCACAATTTCAAAAATTTATTTCACCGGGCAATAATATTGGGTTTTTGCTAATGCTATTCTTACTCAGAGTAGACTCGTTGGAATTTAGGGACACGACTGAGTTTCATTCAGTTCAGCAGACCTACTCTTGAGTAGAACCTCATTGGAGACACACGCCCTGCCCTCCTTGACATTCAGCTACTTGTCATCCGAAGCTTGTTCTGCAACGCTCTGGTTTTTGGAAACTCAAACCCCAGCAAGATCCAATAGTCAAACAGAGCATAACAGTAATAAAAAAATCTCTAGCCTTTGCACTATCTTGGGAGGGTATTCTGAATCTACGGTCTGAGGGTTACGTGCGCCTCTCTGTCTACCGATATTGGAAGGGATCCCGGGGCTGTAATCCTATGCACACATATTTTGAAGTCAGAATTACTTCTGAGTAAACATGCACAGAACTGGGCTGCAAATGTCCAGAGCTTTCCGAAAGCAAAGGCCATAAATCGCCGGGTAAAAACAGTGTTTGTCTATGAGATGGAAAGTAAATATTCATGATGTTTGGTTAGTGGATTCATACATATTCATAATTTAAGCCTATTGCAGAGCTCGGCTGTTTGGAAGCGTGAAACAAGAGGATGAGAGTTCCTTGCTAGGCTCTGCGGGTGACCCCTGATGATCTACAAGACCTAACTTCTTCAGGGTCCGATCACCTACGAATTTAAGGGGGGGGGGAAGACGTTTGGTTCCCTTTGCGTTTAAAGGTGAACGTACCACATTCACAATACAATTCGAAACAGCCGTTCTTCAAAACTTGCTCTTCTGCAGTTCTCTGGCCAAGTAGTCTGTTATGGAAATGTGTAGTTATGGAAATGCATTTATTAGTGAAAATAACATACAAAACTGTGCTATATTGGGGGATTTGCTTGCAAAAATGTGTATATTGGGGGAAATTGCTTGCAAAAATGTGCATATTAGTCAAAACTATATACAAAAATATGGTTATTAGGATAAATTTGTACAAAAATGCTGATGAATTTTCACGAGGATATTTTTTTTTAATTGCAGATTGTTGCGGATACTTACTGTATTTAAGATGGGGAAAATGAGAAACTGGGAGAACCGAAACGTGACCTTCGTTAAGACCGTGATATATTGCTCCTATGCATGTCTACTCAGAAGTAAGCCCCACTGACTTCAATGGAGTGTTCTCCCTGGGAAATGTATTTCAAGCCTCCTTACAGCATTTCCCCCATATCTCTGTTTTATATGGAAAAGCAGCCTTCAGTGGTCATAATTTGATTTTACAATCTCTCAAGTGCAAGCCTTAACATATTTTGCAATAGATTCAGGTTTACTTCTTAAACTACATTATACTTCCAACAGAGCCAATAGCTGTGAATGATTTTTAAAAACCTGATCTAAACTTGAAAACATTATTTCTTTTCTTTTTTTAAAAAAATAATTATACACAGAGCAATGCAAGTAAAGAGACCTGAATATTTCGAAGGCAGAATTTTCTTTCCCCAGGGACCCCTTTAAATGCTGTCCACTATTAAAATATACAAAATGTTTTTTAAAAAATGTCAAATTATTATTAAAAGTGGGTTGCTGTTCTGGCTCTGCCCAGCAGGGGTCACCAAAGCCACAGGTTTGGAAAAGCTAATGGCGGCGTTGAATGGCATTTTCTCGCCATGGCACTGCCATCAAACCATTCCTGTTTTGCCCCAGGACATTAAATTCACTCCCCATGGAGTAGAGGCCAGTTCCTGTTTCTACCTTGGAAGCCTGGGGGATCAGCACCTTTCTGCTCAGACCGCTGCTTATTCATTTCCATCCCAGCGCCAGTGTTCTCTGGGTTAGCTCCGTCTGTAGAACATGAAACCCTTAATCTCAGGGTCCTGAGTTCGAGTCTCAGGTTGGGCAAAGGATTCGTGCATTGGCAGGGGGGTTGGGCTAGATGACCCTCGTGCTCCCTTCCAACTCTGCGATTCTGTGATTCTTCCAACAGTCCTCTTAACGGCATCCCAATTTGACTGCCCACTTCCTTTTTCTTAATTTTGCTTCTGAAGGCTCGCCTCTCCCCATGGGGGAGTAAAGAGCAGGAAAAATGGAGCCCTTTGTCCAAAGCCGGGAATTCTCCCTTTCCCAGCAAGTACCTGTTGGAAACTATTGAATTTGCTACCACAAAGGGATACTATAAAAATCATGGGGAGACTAAAGCTGTCAGCTGCTACTAATTGTGACGGCTGTAGATTCATTCCAGGTTCCAGAGGTGGCATAGAAGCGCAGAGCTGGAAAGGGCCCCCAAGAGTCATCTAGTCCAACCCCCTGCAATGCAGGAATGGCTCCGAACACTGGGGGAACAACAGTGTGCGGTGGTGGTGATGGGGAGAGTTATGGGCTTCCAGAGGGCCACATTTAGCCCGAGGTTCCCCCATCTCCGCAATAAAGCAACTTAGCTTCCGTCTCCTGATCTCACCACTAGCCCAAACTGCCCTCCCAAACCTCGGGGATAATGACTCAGGCTGTGTACGTGCTATAAAGCACATTCGAAGTGCACCCCCCCCCAAGAATTCTGGGCTTTGTAGTTTAAGGATTACTGGGAACTGCAGCTCTGTGAAGGGGAAATTACAAAGCCCAGAATTCTTTGATGGGGGAAATGCACTTCGAATGTGCTTTAAAGGAAGCCTTAGTTGACTCTTCTTTCAAAATCTTCCTCTTGGCCCACTGGACCCAGGCCAGGCCCCGAGGTCCATCTCTCACCCCACATGCAAATCGGAAACGATCTTTACTTTTTGAGCTTCCCTCTCTTCTCTCTCTGCAATCTGTTTCTCCCTTGGGACTTCTTTATTTTATTTTATTTTTTTAACTACGCCTTCCCAGGTTCTCTTTGGACTTTAAGGTGCTTTTTCTCCCCACCCTCTCCGTGTCTCTCGGAGCAGCAGGTCGGGAACGGGACAGGATGCCGACACTTCCGCAGCGCAGTGCAATGCGCAAGCCGGACGCAGGCCCTCGCCGCGTCTCGGTTTTTTGACAAACATGGGAAGAAATGCAAAAGGCGGTGGCACGAAACCAACCGAGGTATTCTGCAGCGGAGACTCCTCGGTTTCTGAACCATCATCTCCAGAGAATGAGGAGCGATGGAGCCTGCAGGGAGGAAACGGGGCCAGGCTAGAAATAGGCAATAGCAGGCCCAGGATGAGGAGAGAGAAACAGAGAGACAGGAGCTGTCCTTTTATAGCCGGTGCCCCGCAAAAGCGCCGCGAATCTGCAGCCCAAAATTGGATCTCGCCACATGTAACGTGGCTTGGGTTCGTCCTGGGCGTAATACAATGCCAGCCCCCCTCTGCCCGACGCAGCTGCTCCGAAATAGCTCAGGGAGCTGCCACGGCTGGAACTGTCCGCTTGCTTGGCATGCGGTGGGGCGTCTTGAATTGGGAAATCTGGGATGGCGGGAGGTGGGGGGGGTGGCGTGTTTGAACGTCGGGCTACACACACACACACACAAAAAAATAACCCCAGGAGGGCTAGGATGAGAAGCCCTCTGGTATCTAGTTACAGGCCGAAGCCGCAAAAAGGAACCATGGATATATGGTGGAACTTGGGAAAGGGCTGAGAGCTATGGCTACAGCTCCGTCCCTGAACTTATTCCTCCTGGTTTATTTTTATTTTTTAGGGAGGGCTCTCCCGCCCCCCAATTCTGGTGCTGAGGGAGACTACTGAGAGTCCCATGGACTGCAAGCAGATCAAAAATCTCCATTCTGAAGGAAATCAGCCCTGAGAGCTCACTGGAAGGACAGATCCTGAAGCTGAGGCTCCAGTACTTTGGCCACCTCATGAGAAGAGAAGACTCCCTGGAAAAGACCCTGATGTTGGGAAAGATGGAGGGCACAAGGAGAAGGGGACGACAGAGGACGAGATGGTTGGACAGTGTTCTCCCAAGCGACTAGCATGAGTTTGGCCAAACTGCGGGAGGCAGTGGAGGATATAGGGGTGCCTGGCATGCTCTGGTCCATGGGTCACGAAGAGTCGGACATGACTAAACAAATAAACAACAACAACAATAACTCCCACCCCCGTCCCATTTTACTCTCACAACCACCCTATGAGGTAGGCTAGGCTCAGCGATTCGGTGGGCTTCATGGCCGACGGGGGATTTGCAACCCCGAGGCCATGTTTGCACCATGCACACAAAAAAAGCACTATTGTGTCCTTTTTAGCATCCGTGGCTTTCCTCAAAGAAATCCCGGGAGCTGTAGTTGCCCAGAGGAGCCGTCCCCCTCACAGAGCTACAATTCCTGGAGCGGTTTAACAATCAGTGCCTCTTCCCAGGGAACTCTTGGCAACCGTAGTTCTGCGAGGGGAATAGCGGACTCCCGACTATGCTCCGCAGCCGCCTTGGCAAACTACAACTCCCAGGATTAATTTGCCATGGTATAACAGTGCTATAAATGTACACTGTGGATGTGGCATTGTGGGCCAAGGGTGGAGGAGGTTGAAATTTTACCTCAGCTAGGAACTCGCGAGGTGAGATTGGGTGAGCCACTTTTCTCTCAGTAATACGGAAATAGTGGCAGTGGCCTACCTGACAGGGTTAGTTGAAGGATGGCTGAGGTTGTGCGTGTAGAAATGCATGTAACTGGGATAGCTCAGTCAGCAGAGTCTTAATCTCAGGGTTGCGAGTTCGAGATTCCTTGCAGGGGTTTGGACTAGATGACCCGTGGGTTCCCTTCCAAGTTTACAATTCTATGATTCTGTGCCAAATAGTGTTATTAATAATTATCAGAAGCAAACATTGTCAAGCCAGCTTCCTGTTCACCATATTTTGTGGCGAGGGAACTGAGATACTGTTAATTGTTGTTTTTAAACTCCCCATCTCTCCATCCCCTACTTTGTGTAACACGTTGCCTGATTATGAGTTCTGAGGGAATTAAAAAACAAACAAACTTTGCTGTTATTTTGTGACGTTTTGGGTGGTCCTGATAAAGGAATTGCACTTAGGACAGCAGCGCAGCGCAGTCATTAACAGAATAAGACTCTTATTCTCAGGGTCCTGGGTTCGAGCCCCACGTTGGGCAAAACGATTCCTGCATTGCAGGGGGTTGGACTGGATGACCCTCGGGGTCCCAACCCTACGATTCTAGGATTCTATGACTCCTCCCCTGTCACAGATCAATCTTTGTTTTTGCAGTTATTATCATTTCACTCTCAGTTCAGGAAACTTAAGGCATTGGTGTCAGTCTCCTGATAAGGCCCCACGTAGGCCGAGACCTGCTTAGCTTTGGCTATGTAAATCTCTGTGGCAGTGACTCAAAGTAACTTACAGGAACAAACATTAAACCCAGATACAGAAACAGGAACAAAATAAGAACCTAAAATGCTCCTCCATGATATGTATAAATGACTGGAGTTGGATTTTTTAGGGGCTTCCAGCAATCTTGGCTGCCCCCTCCCCCCATAAAGAAAATTACTCATTCCCCTCAGGACCTGAGTAGCCATAACTAGTCCTCACCTGCCAGAGGAATAAAGAGGAGGACATTCCCCCCAAACTGTAGAGTTGGGTCCCAGGGGTCATCTAGTCCAACCCACTGCAACGCAGGCATCGTTTTGCCAACATGGGTCTCGAACCCATGACCCTGAGTTTAAGAGACTCGTGCTCTCTCTCCCCCACTGAGCTACCTTTGAAAGTATAACTTCCAGACAAGCGTCTTGGAACCGAAGGAGCAACGGATGCGGTCACCGAATCTCCTGTAATGCCCTTTTATAAAATAAGAAATGACCCCCGAAGTAAGACACTGTGAGACCGTGGGTGGTGTGTTTAGTCTTTACACCCCGTCCTCTGTGTGTGTGTGTGAATAAAAGTTTTTGCCGCTCTTCTCTTTTCCAGGGAGAGGCAGTTGCCTCAGCCACAAGGGGAAGAAGGAAGGAGAAGCGGAGGAGCCAAGCAGAATAAAAGAAAATAAAAGTTCGCCTGCTTTTTTGCCACGGTAGCTGTCCAGCTGCCTCGCTCCCCAGCGAAGGGGTTATATATACAGCAGTGCACACCCCCTCCTTCACTTCCTGGGTGGAGCTGGCGCTGGGGAGAGGCAAAAAAACGCCTTTAAAAACCTCCAAGCCCCTGCAGCCAGCAAGTCCCAACAGGAGTGGTGAAATTACAGCCTTTCCTGGCAAGGAAGACAGAAAGGCCAGCTGGCTCCGGGGGAGAGCGGCGGCGGCAGCGATCTTGACGGAGCACAATCGCCTCGGGATGCCCCAGTCGTGACACTGGATTTGGCCCGCGTCTTTTGCAGCCAGCCACATCCCGGAGAGACCCAGGCGCTTTACTTGGCAACCTCCGAGCGGCTCGCCCTGCCAAGAAGAAGATCCCTCGAGCCAGAAACCGGTAGAGACCAGAGAGCCTCGACCTCCCCGGCGATGGGCGTTCGGGCTGCCACGGCCGGGCGCCGAGGCTGAACGTGGGTGCCCCCGAATCGCCAGGCGCCCAGAGAGAGGCACATGGGCTGCATCTGCGCCATCGAGGCTCTGCCAAGCGTAAGGTGAGTCTCGTCCGCTTCTGCAAAACCGGCAGCCCAGACTTTGGAGACGCTTCAAATCTGAAACGGTTGCTTTATATTTGAGGGGCTCGATGGTGAGTCGCGGCCGGGCTTCTGTAGGAAACAGCCTACTTTGTCAGATGCAGCAGGGAAAGGACTGAAAAAACGGCAAGAAACTAGCGCGGCTCTTCTTCTTTCCCCCTTCTTCTTGCTTCCCCCCCCCTCCTTTTGGCACCGAGAGCAGAAGCGGCAAGGGGGTGGAGGAAGCATGAAGATGTTGGTTTTGAGAGGCCGCGGCTGGCAGAGTCTTTCTCGGTGTTCGACGACGCAGCGGGCCGCCGGCTGGCTCTTCCTCCTGCTCCTGACGCTGGAGCAGCTCTACTCGGCTCTCGCCTTCTCCACTTGCAAAACTTTGGACATGGATATGATGAAGCGCAAGCGGATCGAGGCCATTCGGGGACAGATCCTCAGCAAGCTGAAGCTGTCCAGCCCGCCGGAGGTTGAAGACCCCGAGTCGCGGGTGCTGCCCGAAGACATTGTGGCTCTGTACAACAGCACCGTGGAAGTGATCCGGGAAATGACGGCGGAAGACCCCAAGGAGACCCCCCAGGAAGAGTACTACGCCAAAGAGGTGCACAGGTTCAACATGCTTCCCCCAGAACACGGTGAGACCACGGGGAGAGAAAGGGGGTGTTTGTGTCTAGGAGGGCAGGCCATGAGGTCTAGTGGTTGGAGCAGGCCAAGGAACCAGGGCTAGATTGGTTTTCTCCACCTTCTCCTTCTCCCCTGACCTTGCTCCTATTCCTTTAGGAACAGGGTGACATACAGAAATTAAGTGGGGGGAGATTTTACCCCACTTAAAAGGAAAGTCCTCACCCCTTTGATTTCTCAGCTGTTAGGTAGAGGCGCAGGGCCAATTTAGAAAGCTGGCAACCGACTCAAAGGTTAGGCCGGGGTGAGGTGTGACCTGCTGGCAAACTCGGGGCATCTGCCAAGTATTTCATTGCCTAGGACTTTGAAAACAGGGGTGGGGGGTTCGTCGAGCACCTTGCAAGCTGCTATAAAGGGCTGAGAGGCACCGATGGATGGCCTTGGGAAAGTGGCTTGCCCCAGGCCACCCACTGCTGTTTCCTAGGCGTCCTAATATTGATTTATAGTTTTTAAAAAAGGTTAATTTAAAGAACTAGAGAGAGAGAGAGAAATGTTTGTTACTTTGCACTTAGGTTTAGTGATGCAACGGAACAGGATTCGCACCTAGAGTTTAAGCGAGACCTTTACAAAAAATAAAATTCCATGTGTAAAATGGCAATAAATATCTCCAGAGAATACGAGACGAAGAAGGGGCTTGGGAAGAGGGGTCAGCGGTTAGCGCGTTCCTAAGGTGCTGATGCAAACCGGAAAAGCAAAAGCAGCCCCTCTTATGGGATAATTCTACCCTTGACCCTAAAACCTGTAGGCTTATTTAATTCTTTACAGATTCAAGACTCCCCACCAATGCCATATGGCAAAGGGTTTTCCCCCTAAGGTGACCGCATTTTTATTCCGGCCCTGCTCCTGTGCAGCATCCTGGCAGGCGGAAATTCAAAAGGTGAAGCTTTCCTTGAAAACCGACGGGAAGAGTTTCACCTCTTAAATGTTCTGCAGGCCAGGCTCTAAAGGCACACCGGGGGGGGGGGGCTGGGCGCAAACCTAATGTGACAAAGGGTGCAAGGAAATAAAACCAAGAGCAGAGAAGCTGTTACTAGTTCTGGACATGGCAGGAGATGCTCACCCAGCTGCCTGGTCCCAGGAAGTGGCGGTGGCGGCAGCAGCAGCAGCAGCTGGAACTTGGCGTGAGTTGATCTGATCATTGCAACCCCCACATGCCAAGGTATCCGTGATGAGGGCCGGCCCTTGATACGGGGATGGCATTAAAAAAAATAAATTATTATTTCAGGAAACGGGGGCAGGCAGAACTTGGTCAGTCAGTCTGGGGCAGTGGGACCAAGCAGGATCCAGAATTTGCTGGCTTTTGAGCTTACAGTACTGGCTACCAGCACAATTTCACCAGGGGCAGCAATGCATTCTGGCAGAAGAGGGGCCACCCAGTTCAGTGGGAAAAGATGCAGAGAAGCCCCACCACCACCACTGGATCCCAGGAAGCCAGAATGGGAACAGACCTCTAACTGAAACCCGGAAGAGCAGCTCCTACAGCCTGCAGCCTGACAACACTGGGGTTGGACAGACCCACTCGAAACTATAAACTTATTGTTAAGCAGCCTAGGTTTTAAAACCCATGCTTTTAATTCTAGAAATTTGGGGTGGAGGGTAGGTAGGGGACAGGAAAGCTGACGGCATTTGGTCACATGAGAAGTGGACTCTGTACATACTCGGAAGTTATAAATAAGCCATCCTTCCCAGATGGGAGCCTTGGTGTTAAAAATACAAATGGACCCAATTAGAGTTTTTTAGGAGCAGGTTTAAGGCAGGTGAGTAGTGCCGTGATTAGAATCGGTGTGGTCTTGGTGCGGATTAAGGTTGTATCGTTGCTGTATCGTTCCTGCCTCTTAGCTGCTGTTGTTGGCTCCAGAGAGAGAGAGAGAGAGAGAGAGAGAGAGAAAGCCATTGCCTCTGGCTTCCACTTCCTTTCTCTTTGCACGAGGATCCGTGCTGTCATGTTATAGATAGCTGTGTCGGCCGGTGCTCTGTGAAGCCAGGCACCCGTGAGAAGTCCTCTGACGATGGGAGGAAATGGTATGTGTGTGCAAAAACCAGCTCTCCCCAGGGGGTGGGGAGTGGGATGGAGTTGGCGGGGAGGGGGCAGTAAAAAAAAAAGGAGTTTGGTCGATCGGATCTTGCGGTTTCTGGCAAAACGGCTCAGCAACGCCCCCCCCCCGGGTTCCGGGGTCGCCACTTTGCCACTTCTCCCTCAAGGCCCCTTGCTGGCCAACGTGTTGCAATGCTACCACACAGCTGCGGGCAGGTCAAAGTTTGCAAATTCCCGTTTCGAAAATTCAAGCAGGGGTCCTTTGCTTTCATCTCGGGATTGGCTGCTACTCCCTGCCCCCCCCCGCCCCCCATTCCTGGGACTTCCACAACAAGCTTGACTCCAGACACACACAAACATATAGCAGGAAGGAGTTTTCTCGCATCACTGCCTCCATGCCAGAAAAGGTTTCACCCGGTCAACTCATGGAATCGTAGAATCTCAGAGTTGGAAGGGACCCCCGAGGGTCATCTAGTCCAACCCCCTACAATGCAGGAATCTCAGCTAAAGCATCCATGACAGATGGCCATCCAACCTCTGTTTAAAAATATCTCCAAGGAAGGAGAGTCCACCACCTCTCGTGGGAGTCTGTTCCACTGCTGAGCAGCTCTTACTGTCAGAAAGTATTCTTTCCCAATGTTTAGTTGAAATCTCCTTTCTTGTAGTTTGAAGCCACTGGTTCGAGTCCTACCCTGCAGAGCAGGAGAAAACAAGCATGCTCCATCTTCCATGGGACAGCCCTTGAGATATTTGAAGATGGCTATCATATCTCCTCTCAGTCTCCTCTTTTCCAGGCTAAACATACCCAGCTCCTTCAAGCACTCCTCATAAGGCTTGGTTTCCAGACCCTTGATCATCTTGGTTGCCCTCCTCTGCACACGTCCCAGCTTGTCAACATCCTTCTTAAATCGTGGTGCCCAGAATTGGACACAGTATTCCAAGTGTGGTCTGACCGAGGCAGGATAGAGTGGTATTATTACTCTTCCTCTCCAAGGAAGGAGACTCCACCTTCTGAGGGAGTCTGTTTTGCTGGGCTGCATCAATAGGAGTATAGCATCTAGATCAAGGGAGGTAATAGTACCACTATATTCTGCTCTGGTCAGACCTCACCTGGAATACTGTGTCCAGTTCTGGGCACCACAGTTCAAGAAGGATACTGACAAGCTGGAACGTGTCCAGAAGAGGGCAACCAAAATGGTCAAAGGCCTGGAAACGATGCCTTATGAGGAACGGCTTAGGGAGCTGGGTATGTTTAGCCTGGAGAAGAGAAGGTTAAGGGGTGATATGATAGCCATGTTCAAATATATAAAAGGATGTCATATAGAGGAGGGAGAAAGGTTGTTTTCTGCTGCTCCAGAGAAGCGGACACGGGGCAATGGATTCAAACTACAAGAAAGAAGATTCCACCTAAACATTAGGAAGAACTTCCTGACAGTGAGAGCTGTTGGACAGTGGAATTTGCTGCCAAGGAGTGTGGTGGAGTCTCCTTCTTTGGAGGTCTTTAAGCGGAGGCTTGACAGCCATCTGTCAGGAATGCTTTGATGGTGTTTCCTGCTTGGCAGGGGGTTGGACTGGATGGCCCTTGTGGTCTCTTCCAACTCTGTGATTCTATGATTCTATGCTGTCAAACTCTTAGCACCCAACAGCTGCTGTTAAGGGCAGAGAGGCAGGACCAGTAGGAAAAAGTTGGCAAAAACTTCGGCATTTGCACCCAGGAAGCCCTAACTCTTAGCTATACTGGACTTTCCGCAACCCTTGCTGGGAAGAGCAGAGCTCTTGTTCCTTTCCTTCCCACCTTTTACAGAAGTTTGCTCCACCTGTGGAAAAACAAGCCACCTGAACGCACCAACAGATGCCTGGAGCTGGGTGGGGTCTTTTTGGGGGGGGTGGGGGAGAGAGGAGACAAAAGATAAATGCTTTAAGGGGGGGATGTAGGGAGGGCTTTTGAATGAGATGCGCAGGCCCAGGAGGGGTGGTGTTGGCGTTGGCAGCAGGTCTGAAGAGGCCCGAATCTGCAAAGATCCGGATCTTTCCCTTGGATCAGAGGATTCCGCACCCACCCAGGGAGCACAGCCGTCTCAAGCTTGTTTGGGGTGTAATTACGTGCCTGGGAGTGGCTGGCGCACTGCCGAAACGGAACTTGGGCCCGCAGGCAGAGGCGGGAACTTGTACGTTTTGTGTAGTCTCCTGGAGATAAGATGGCAGCCCGGGATAGTGCCAGCACGTGCCAGTCGTTTTTTGCCAAGGGGGCGTTTGGGTCCTCCTTGCCTTGCCCACGCAAAATCTCTTTTCCTTGGAATGCGTTAGGCCAGGCTAATTGTGGCCTCTTCCCCAGTGCGCATGCTCAGTTCCCGCAGGTGGGGCTGCTGTTGAAATCACAAGCCAGTCTGAAAAAAACGGTTTTTAAAAGTTCATTCCAAAATCCACCGATGCAAATGGTCGCGTTACGTTGCTGGATAAATCCTGCCCAGGATTTCTGTCACTTGGGTAGAAGCAGAAGCTCTGAGGCATGGAAATTATGCCCTTTCCCCTTTTATTTATATCCTTGTATCTTAACCAGAGGTATAGTGCCCCTGTACATGGAAGTTCATGCTTACCTGCTTATCATCTGAGGCGCTAAGAAGACTCCTGCATGTTTTAGACTTGCGTAGAAGCTTTTCTCATTGTTTTTCTGCAGTGTCAGGGGGAGAAGCTGCACGTATTTGGGGTTTCTTTCACGTAAATCTTAAAGGTGCAGGAGCCTTTTCTGGAGTGAGAGTAGCAGCTCCAGTTCAAACAAAATTAAAAAAAAAATCCTTCCAGTAGCACCTTAGAGACCAACTAAGTTTGTTATTGGTATGAGCTTTCGTGTGCATGCACACGAAAGCTCATACCAATAACAAACTTAGTTGGTCTCTAAGGTGCTACGGGAAGGATTTTTTAAAATTTTGATTCGACTATGGCAGACCAACACAGCTACCTACCTGTAACTAGCTCCAGTTCAATTTAGCTTCTGCAGTGTTTTAAACCAGGGGTGGAGAAGCTGTGGCCCTCCAGATGTTTTGGGAATCCATCTCATAGTAAACTCTGGCCAGTCACAGTCAGGGATGATGGGAGTTGTAGTCTGACAAGATCTGCAGGGCTGAAAGTTATCTGCCCCAGCAACAGAGGCTTAGAAGATTATGCATGTTGGAACTCAAGTTCACCCAATGACTGAATTTGCAATAGATCGGCGACAAGCAAAAGAAAGGTGTTCTTCACACAACACAGTTCTGTTCATGGAATCCATAAGGTGTGGTGATGGCTGCAGGTTCGGACACTTTTAAAAGGGAATTAGATCTATGGAACATAGGTCTCTCGGCGGCTATGAGCCCCGATAGCTGCATAGAACCTCCAGTTCAGATGCAGTCTATCTCTAAATGCCAGGTACCAGGGAAGACTATTGCTTGCAAGCCCCGCAGTCTTCCGAGAAACAACTGGCTGTCCGCTGATGCAACCAGGGTGCAAGACTACATGGACCTTTGGTCTGATCTGGTGTGGCAATTCTGAACTTCTTTTGTAGTTGCTGACCAAGGACATATGGCTTTTTTGGGGGGGGGGGGGAACCCTGCTTTTGGCTGCGGCACTCACAGGATAGCTGGCGTTGGTTGTGGGCTTTCCAGCTCAAGACTGAGAATGGTATACAGTTCCCTCGTTCCATTAGCACGAGCATTTACGCTTGTGCAATTGAGCACAGGCACGACCTCCCAAAACCAGCTTCAGAAGGTGGGAGGAATCCCATAACAGATTTATGGGGGGGGACACATGGGGGGGGGAGAGGGGACACAGTTGCATATCACCAATCCTGTGCTAAGGAAACAAGTGACTTAACACTACTTTGGATCCACCCTCTTTTCACCGGAAATCATAGAATCATAGAGTTGGAAGGGTCCATGCTACAGAGCTGCATAGAAGTGCATTCATTCATTCATTCATTCATCTATACATAGACGCATAGAATTGTAGAGTTGGAAGGGACCTCAGCGGTCATCTAGTCCAACCCCCTGCCATGCAGGAATCTTTTGGCCCAACGTAGGGCTTGAACCCACGACCCTGAGGTTAAGAGTCTCGTGCTCCTCTGACTGAGCTATCGCAGACGCGTTTTATCTATTTAATATATTTATTTGAATATATTTCTGCCCCATCCTTCAGTAGACAGAAAGTGGGAAAGAGCCCCCACTGAACTCCTGTTGCATATCACCAATCATACTACAGACATGGTTTAGAAAAGTGGCCAGGAATCTGTTGCCCTGCAACTCCCATCGTTCTTCACTGTCAGATACGCTGGCTGCCGCTGATGGGGACTGGAGCTCACCAACACCTAGAGGACCACAGGATCCCCATCCCAGCGTCATCGCGCCCTGGACTTTTTTTTCTGCAGTGGCAAGATCCTGACCCACCTCCCACCTGTGGACACAGGGGCCATTCCCTCCATGCCCTTCCTCTGCCCGTTTGGTTGGCCCGTTGTGTGCTCAGAGGACCTCATTTGGTTCAGAGGCTGCCAGCTGCCGACCCCTACGCTAGGAATCCATTTCTGGTGAATTGCATCCTCCCCTCTGCCCCCCCGCCCCCCCCAAAGAGCCTGAAGCCCCGGTGTAATGATAAAATAGCACGCCCGGAAGTTTCTGCAGAGGATCCGTCCTTCAAACAGCCCCTTGGAACAGGGGGAATTGCTAGTTTCCGACCAGGGCAGTTGGCAAAACAAACAATGGCAGAAGGCTCTGGGGGCGGGTGGGGAGGTGGCAGGACTGCATGACTTCCCTGTTTCGACAGAAGTCAAGCCACCCACATTTCCCCAGCGTGACTTAACAGTTGATCCACGTGGAAAGTTTAAGCAGGTGGGCGGACCGGAGCCTGGCTCCCCCGGGGCCTTTCCCTACGGGAAGAATGGCCCCCTAAGTAACCAACTTCTGCTTGTGGTCCAACTTACTCCCTTCTGTGGTCTGCTTCTTTCCTGGTCCTGCCGCTTCCTGGCCTGTGGCGGCAGCTTGACGCTAGCACTGTTCTAAAATTCAACGCAGACACCCCTTCATTTCCCCCCCCCAACCATTCTGCCTCAGTTAATGAGGAAAGAAACGGCACTTGAAAATTACCAGGCGGGAGAGAGGGCTCCCAGTGAAACTCTGAGGTATGCGGTGCAGGGTTCTCGATGCAAGGACTTTTCCTTCTGAGGTGGCACGGAGGGGTTCGCGAGTGCCTGTAAACTGCTGGTCCCATGGTCTGCCGCCTTCCTGGGTGCCCATGTGTCAGTTAAAACCCAGGGGAAGACTTCATGGAGCAACCCCTTTCGGGAAGTGCCGGCTGGAGAAAATGCTTGCAGGATAGAAAATTGCACCCACTCTGCCACTTTGCAATGATTGAAAAAGGCTTGAAATCCTGCACCGACCCCAAATTCTAAATACGTTATAAAGAAAGTGCCCCGAGAATCAAAACAACGCGAGGAATTTGCTCCCGTGAGATGTTACGGTGGGCATCAACGTGGCAGGCTTTAATAGAAGATTAGACAGAAGCAGAATACCAGTTGCAGGAATTGTGCTGAAACAAAATAGAAAATTCTTTTCAGTAGCACCTTAGAGACCAACTGTGTTTGTTCTTGGTATGAGCTTTCGTGTGCATGCACACTTCTTCAGATACCATGCACACGAAAGCTCATACCAAGAACAAACACAGTTGGTCTCTAAGGTGCTACTGAAAAGAATTTTCTATTTTGTTTTGACTATGGCAGACCAACACGGCTACCCACCTGTAACAGGAATTGTGCTGGTCTGTGACTGTAATAAAGTAAATTCATTCATTCATTCATTCAGCTGCAGGAAAGCACAAGTAGGCCCTGCTTGCAAGATGCTGGAGCGGATGGTCTTTGGCCTGATCCAGAATAGCTCTTATTATGTTCTTATTGCCAGATCCTTCTTCCGGATACAGAAGCACCTGGAGTATCTGGATCGATGGAATGCGAAACCCTTGCCTCCCTGTTTACATGAGAAACCTATTCGCCTCCAAAGTGGCTTAACAAACATACCTAAGTCAGTGCAAATGAACTGAGTTCAGCAGTACGCATTTGGAGTAGAAATGTTTAGGAATGCACTGCAAGAGATCAACAGCAGTAGCCACAGAGCTATAAACCCTACAGGCAGAGATTAAATACGGATAAATCCAAAAGACGACAGAGGAGGCCATTTATGGTAGCCACCCAGTCTCTGTTGATTATCTTGGCGAGTTTGCTGGTTTTTATGGGGGAAGGCTTCCTAGAAACGCCGTCCAAGGCTTCATAGTCTTATCCCCATTTTACAGCTGAGGGAAACTGAGGCTGACAGACACCATGAACCACTCACAAGGTCACAAGGACAGTAGATAGAAACCAATCTCATCCTCTTATCTCTGGAGATGTAACACTGGAAAGTCCCAAAATAGCTTGGGAATTTCCTTAGGCTGATAAGCTGGGGCTGCTCAATGGAGACAGCCTTATCTCTGTCTTTGCAGCTGTAAAACATAAATCCTCAATTTACAAGAGACCACAGCCTCCCTCCGCAAGAGTCATGTGGAAACGAAAAGGGTTGACCGCACCAAACTTTGAAAGAAGGGGAGTGGAAGTCTGACAGTCAGGTCTCTTCTGAATACTGGTGTTCGAGCAGCGTTGAGACTTGGGGGGGCTGAGGAGTTTCTACTGAGGTACCCCCAAGTTAGACTCGAAAGAGTCTTGGGCCATCTTAAAGACTATAATACAATGTACTGTGGCATGAGCTTTTGTGGACCCAAGCCCACTTCCTCAGATGCGTGAAATGAAATCTTAGCTGGCAGGTGCAGAAAAGAGAAAACTTTGAGGAGGTGGGTTGCCGAACGGCAGGGAGATGCAAAAATGATGGTTGACGATAGCCGGGTTTGATTCCTGGTTCTTGGAGATGAGTCAAGTTTAGGGTGTGTATACAGGTGAAACTTGAAAAATGGGAATATCGTGGAAAGGTTCATTCCTTTCAGTAATTCAACTTAAAAGGTGAAACTAATATATGAGATAGACTCATGACATGCAAAGCGAGATATGTCAAGCCTTTATTTGTTATAATTGTGATGATTATGGCATACAGCTGATGAGAACCCCAAATTAACAACTTTGGGGTTTTCATCAGCTGTACGCCATAATCATCACAATTATAACAAACAAAGGCTTGACATATCTCGCTTTGCATGTCATGAGTCTATCTCATATATTAAACTCCAGTAGCTAATGAAAACAATTGCTTACATAAATGGACTTTTCCACGATATTCTAATTTTTCGAGTTTCACCTGTATGTCTTTTGAAAGAACTAGGACCAGGTTTTTATTCTTAATAGACCCATCAGCTGCCTCTGTTCTCTTTGCCACCCTCAAACTCTTGCACTTTTCAGGGCGCCTTGATTTGCAGACCATAGCAGGTAGTACTATTTTAACTCCACACCAGTGAAAAGATTCGGCTGTTGATTTCTACAGATCACATTGCTACTGGTCTGCCACTAAGATTTTTTCTTCTTTTCCAGCAAACAGCAAATGAGAAGCAGCATATACACCATACCTTGAAAGCACAGTCAAAGCATATTCCCTCCCCCAAATAATCCTGGGAATTATAGTTTGCTAAGGGTGCTTGATATTGCAACTCTCTGAGAAGGTAAACTACAGTTCCCACGATTCCCCCCCCCCCCGATTTTTTTTTCCCAGGGGAAGGAATGGCCTTTGAATGTGCTTTAAAAAGATGCTGCGTACACAGCCATACCAGCAGATTTTAAAAAATTAAAGAAAGCATCGCCCTAACATGCAGACAGGAATGAAGCAAGTGAAACTTCCCGTCCCTACTTGTATTTCCAGGCCAGGAAAATCTTAACATTTCTGTTTGCTAAATTAACTAGATTTCTGCTTGCTAGCCTGCTGTTAATGGCGCAAGAAAGAGATGCCGGCCGTAGAACCAGGAGAAACTGTGAAACAGGGCACCTTGGGAAAAGTTTCCCCAAAATTTCTGCTTGCCATGCAGCTATCAAATGTCCTGTCTCCTTTCCCTGACTCTCGCTCTGAACTCCACGTTTGCTTAAATGCAAAATGGGCATACCCTGTTCTCCTCCGCCAAGCACTGCATGCTACTTTTTTTTTTTTTAGGGGGTGGAATTATGAAGAAGAAAGGAAGATTTCCCCTTAACATCACGGTCTTTGTCCTGGAGAAGGGAACTTGCAGGGCAGCTGATTTGACCATGTATGTGGGACGAGATGGGATGAGGAGCTGGAGTCAAAGCTTCTTTGATCCTGCAAGGAAGAGAAGCTTAAAAATAGACTCTTCCTGTACCATAAATAGATGCTGTGTCAGTGTCAGACGGCTGCAAATATGGGGCTTCGTTTAGGGGTGTGTCTGTGGCCTGTGGCAGTTCGCTTTCAGAGAGAGAGAGAGAGAGAGCAAGCCTGCAGAGGGCTGGAGCTGAACCAGAGAGCGCTGGGTTCAAAACTCGCTGGATGGCCAGAGCTTCCTTTTTCCTCTCTTTTAACCGACCTTACTGGGTTGCCAAATGCCAGTCCTGCTTGCTGCAGCAAAAGGAGGAGGGTAGGTGAAAGGAAAGCTGCGGCCAGGTTATGGGAAGAAAGTTAGGAAGCCCCTAAGGAAATTAAAAGCACCACTTTACGTCCCATTGCTTTTAAACTCTGGAATGGAAGTCCCAGTCAATTTAGCGCAGAATTTACTCCTGACTAAACACACAGAGGGACGTGGGTGGCGCTGTGCTCTAAACCACAGAGCCTAGGGCTTGCCGATCAGAAGGTCGGCAGTTCAAATCCCCGTGACGGAGTGAGCTCCTGTTGCTCATCCCTGCTCCTGCCAACCTAGCAGTTCGAAAGCACGTCAAAGTGCAAGTAGATAAATAGGTACTGCTCCAGCGGGAAGGTAAACGGCGTTTCCGTGTGCTGCTTCTGGTTCGCCAGAAGTGGCTTAGTCATGCTGGCCACATGACCCGGAAGCTGTCTGTGGACAAACGCCGGCTCCCTCGGCCGATAGAGCGAGATGAGCGCCGCAACCCCAGAACCGTCCGCGACTGCACCTAATGGTCAGGGGTCCCTTTACCTTTTTAAACACACAGGGGACCAGATTCCTATGTATAAAGGAGCAAGGTCTCGTTGCAGTGTGGCAACCTTGCTCACCCTCAGTCCCAGGATCTGTGAAATGGGGAGAAGGATAATGTACGTAGCAGGCTCAAAATGTTTCTGAAGTTGCATCTGACGCAGAAAAATGCAGTTAGCCGTTTCTGAGTCGTGGCAAACCAGGGGGAGCTCCAGTGGACATAGGGCAGCCTTCGCCACTGCAGATGTTTCTGCCTGTAACTCCTAAGTCTTGGGTGAATGAGAATTGTAGTCCAAAACTTACAAAGTTGGCAAAGGCTGGCGTGGGATTTAAATATGAAATGCATTTACAAGCAGGTTCCCAGAGCTCCTGTTTGGCTCTTGTTTCTATTATCGATGTACGCATTAGGATGTGGCGTCTTCCTGGAGATCTGCAAGCAGAAACCTGGGATCCACCCAAGCAGTCCCCGCTAGCGTTTTGGATTGCCCATCGCTATTAATTGACTCCACTGTCACATACTTCCGAAATTTGACCCTCCAGAGGCAACAGAATCCTGCCAGGGAACCCGGGCTAGAGTTTGGCACAGATGCAAAGAAGGGTGGTAGGGTGTGGAGGATGAGGTTGCCAACTTTTTTTAACCAGCCCGCCCATGCTCCTGTGCTTTTCAACTTGCCACTTGCTTCGCATGAAGCGAAAAAGCTTGTCCCTGCTGATTTCCATGCATCAAGTGATTTATAAGGGCACAGAAGCAGTCTAATCTTGGTTTTTCTCTCCCCCCTCGTCAGTTGGCAACCATGTGATAACTTAGGATATCTACATGTCATTGGAACAGGCAAGGACAGAAGGTCCCAAAGCCCGAGGGGTGAGGGAAGACTGAATGAGAGGCATTGAAAGTAAATGCCAGCCAGCAAAAATTAAATTAAATTAAAATGCCATTAGTTTCAATTGCTCTTCTTCATAAAGGAAAACTTCCAGAGGGCTGGATTAGAATGTTTTTGGATCCCATCTTCCTCTTCCTTTGCTTTACTTGCAGGGAGGTTTCTGTTGAATGTGGGAGCATTTGGAAATGGTTTGCGGAATAGTAGAAAACCTGAGGGAAATAAGACAATTGTGGTATGCTATGATTGGAAATGGAGAGTGCGGTATATGAAATACATTGTGGACCCATGATGGGGTGACTGGAAGTCGCTATAGAAATTATGTAAGAAGAAAGTAAGTTAATTTTTGGCAAGGTGTATTGTTCTTTTGATGACTGTTCGTTTGCTTTTTAATCTCAACAAAGCATTAAAAGAAAAAGAAAATGGTTTGCGCCAGAGTCCTTAAACCCTAATGCAAGATGAGTGCCTATATCCTTAAACATCGTACAGACGTATAAGTTGAACATATAAGCAAAGAAACTTTCCCCCACAGAAATAGGGGTGCTTTTGATGCATGTTTACTCCAAAGTCTGTTCAGTCCACATTTAAAGGTCAACTTTCCTAATCCACACTTTCTGAAACAATACCTGCATCGAAATTCAGCCGTCCTTTGAAATTCGCAGTGCTCTGAATTTTGCAATGCAGTTCTCCACCCGAGGAATCGGAACAAAAAATGCATATACAGAGGTGGAGTTCGCATATAAAATGCCTACGTTGGTGAAAATGACAGGGGAAAAATAGTGAAAATTGCTTTGCAAAAATGTGTGCGTTAGGCAAAACTGCACACAAAAATATGTATATCAAAAGAAAAATGCTGGTGAATTTTCATGAGGACGTACCGTATTTTTCCGTCTATAAGACACCGTCGTATATAAGATGCCCCCTATTTTGGGGGACTCCAAATTAAGAAAATGTCCCTCAGCACTACCCGTGTATAAGGCGAGCCGCAATTTTAAACCTAATTTTTTGGTTAAAAAAACAAAACCTAGTCTTATACATGGAACAATACGGTATATATATCTATATAGATATATATCGCAAACCCCTGTGGAAATGTGGGAAACCGAAGATTATAAAACTGAGAGGAACCAAAACGGACATATTTGCGCATCCCTACTCAGGAGTCAGTTTTGTTGTCTTCATTGGGGCTTACTCTCTGAGCAAGTGTGTTTATGGTGCCCGAATTCAGCAGCCCTGTGACCCTCCAAAGCTCAGTTTTGTTTTCCATTCCAATTGTAAGTTCTGTTTGTCATTTCGATTGTAAATTCCTAACATTCAGCGATTTGCAGCTAAACTCTTGCTGGGACGTTAATCGGGTTTCCGGGGAGTTCAGATGTCCCCTGAAGCTCTTGCAAAGCTTATATCCTCTTGACACCTTCCAAAGGAAGCAATACATAATTTGGCCGTTGTTTGAAATGGAACCAGCACGAGTAAACACAAAACAACTTATGACTCCTATTCTCTCTATGCAGAAAGCTTCATACCAAAGACATCCTACTCTGTCTTCTTTGGGTTCAACTTATCACAAATCCGGAAAACCCTGCATGACTCCAGTCTGCTGTACCGTGCTGAACTGAGAATGCGCGTCTCTGGTCCAGGTCAGGATCAGCGGTTGGAGCTTTACCAGGTACGATGGAAAAATGCTATCGAAGTTCAAAGATGCCCACAAGTTGTAGCCTCTCGCCTGGAAACTGTTCAGACGGTTTGGAGATGCTTATGATTACCGTATTTTTCACTCCATTGGGTGCACCGGACCATAGGGCGCACCTCGTTTTTAGAGAAGGAAACAAGAAGAAAAAATATTTTTCTGGTTTTCCTCCTCTAAAAGCCCTGGTTTTTTTTTGAGGACCAGCTCAGATTTGTGCAGCTTTTTTTGCAAAGGGGGAAAAGCAAAGAGGAAAAGCCCCATTTTTATGGGGTTCAACTCACATTTCTGCAGCTTCTTAAGGAAAGGGAGCCTTTTCTACAGTTTCCAGACAGATAATCTAATCAGCCAGTCACATGTCGCTGGGGAAACAAACAACCTCCCTCTGCAGCACATTCAACAATGGAGGCCTGGGCAAGGGGCGGGCTGAAAGGGAGCCGGGGACTCTTATCTCTCTCCCGATCTCTTGCTGATCAGCTGCTGAGCAGGGTCCTTTCAACACCCCCTTTTCTCTTTGTAAAATAAAAAGCACGATCTGCTTTTGGCCCCTGGGCAATTCAGCTCCAGGGACCACCATTCGCTCCATAAGACGCACAGATATTTCGCCTTACTTTTTAGGAGGAAAAAAGTGCATCTTGTGGAGCGAAAAATATGGTATTTGTGGGCAAAAGGAGGAAATTTCTTGGCACATGCTCAGAGGCATTCTTTGCACTCAGGGACAACAGCTGATTTCAAAGGCAGGTCCCCTGGATCATTGCTTGACCGTTCATTCATATTAAACCCCAAACAAGAGCCGGGACAATATTGCTTGCATTCTACCCCTGAGAATGAGGGGGGTGGGAGGAAATGGAAATTTCTGATTTTGAAATGAAAATGAAGGCACATTTATGCAAATTATATTCATTTGCCAAAAAAAGAAAAGAAAGTATTGTGGGGAAGAGGTGTCTGCAGCGAGGGAACTGGAATCTAGGAAGGAGGAAATCTCTCTGCATATGCTCAGAGGCATTCTATTCACACCCAGGGACGATCCTTGATTTCGAGGACAGCTTCTGTGGTTTATTTCTAAGGATCCTTCATTCATATTAAGTCCCAAACATGAGCCAGGACAGGATTGTTTGCCTTCTAATATTGACATAGAATTTGGAGGGATCAAATGCCAGCTTCATTGTTCCCCTAGCTCTTCTGCAACTGTTGCCCATGTTTTCCAGTTCTGCCCCAAGAACTGGAACCTTGAACCAGGAATTAAGCGTAGCATTTGAATGCGAAGTGCTTCAGCACATCGTTCTGTCGAACGATGAACCACTCTGGGTCTTATGTCAGAGATGGAGAGACAGCCTTGTTTACACTTACCCTTTCCGTCCAGGAGCAGATCCACTCGATCAACAGCACTTGGTACTACATGGATGGGCGTATGGTGAAGTTGAAGAACGAGAAGGAGTGGCTTTCGTTTGACGTCACCTCCGTCCTCCGGCAGTGGCTTGGAAGCACAGGTAAGTGGCTAAAGGTGTGAGCGGGGCAGGGTCTCGGAGCTGATGGCAGCTGGAAAGAGTAATTCATTTCGGGGAAAGGAAGAATCGCTGTAGGCAGAACAGGGTGAGTGACAAAAGAGGACAATGGTTAACCAGGGGCTAAAATGTGGTTTGTTGGAAGGACTGAACCCAACCCGCCGGAATAACCACAGTTAGTTCTCTGCCAAATTTGTTGTTGACTTTCAAACCATGCCGCCTTTGTTGTTGTTGTTGTTTAGTCGTTTAGTTGTGTTCGACTCTTTGTGACCCCATGGACCAGAGCACGCCAGGCACGCCTATCCTTCACTGCCTCTCGCAGTTTGGCCAAACTCATGTTAGTAGCTTCGAGAACACTGTCCAACCATCTCGTCCTCTGTCGTCCCCTTCTCCTTGTGCCCTCCATCTTTCCCAACATCAGGGTCTTTTCCAGGGAGTCTTCTCTTCTCATGAGGTGGCCAAAGTATTGGAGCCTCAGCTTCAGGATCTGTCCTTCCAGTGAGCACTCAGGGCTGATTTCCTTAAGAATGGATAGGTTTGATCTTCTTGCAGTCCATGGGACTCTCAAGAGTCTCCTCCAGCACCATAACTCCTTCATGGATCACTGCCTTGTCACGGCGAAGGGGCTTGAATAACTCAGAGAAGCTATGCTGTGCAGGGCAGGTCATAATGGAGGGTTTTGACTAAACATGATCCACCTGGAGTAGGAACCGGCAAGCCACTCCAGTATCCTTGCCAAGAAAACTCCATGGACAAAGACAACAGGCTTGCCGCCTTTAGCACGTCCAAACCCAGTTTGGCCCCTCAGTCCCAGATGCTTACTGGGTTACAAAGGCAAGAGCAACTGGAAAAGAAGCCAAGCATTGTAGGGCTACGAGTCCCATCATCCATGATCAGTGACAATGCTGGTGTGGCTGATGGGAGTTGTAGTCTAACAGCATCTGGTATGCCCCACATTAGCTATCCCTGGCATAGCACATGTCTGGCGGCAGCAGCCAGCTTTCACACAAACTACTAGCCTGTTGGATGATGTGTGATTTGTTGAACAAACCACGGTTGAAGGAAACCGTGGGTTGAACGTTATGCGCAAGGCCACCCATTGACAGACATCTCTTCTTCCAGATTCAGGTAGGTAGCCGTGTTGGTCTAACGAAGTCAAAATAAATAAAAAAAATAAAAAAATTGTCCAGTAGCACTTTAATGTATTTTAATATTTGTTGGAAGCCACCCAGAGTGGCTGGGGAGACCCAGCCAGATGGGCGAGGTACAAATAAAAATTATTATTATTATTATTATTATTATTATTATTATTATTATTATTATTATACCAGCTAAGTTTGTTCTGGGTGCAGTGGCGCTGTGGTCTAAACCACAGAGCCTAGGGCTTGCCGATCAGAAGGTCGGTGGTTCGAATCCCCACGACGGGGTGAGCTCCTGTTGCTCGGTCCCAGCTCCTGCCAACCTAGCAGTTCGAAAGCACATCAAAGTGCAAGTAGATAAATAGGTACCGCTCTGGTGGGAAGGTAAACAGCATTTCCGTCATAGCTGTCAACTTTTCCTTTTTTTAAAAGGGAGATTCCCTTATTCCGAATAGGATTCCTCGCAAGAAAAGGGACAAGTTGACAGCTATGGTTTCCGTGCGCTGCTCTGGTTTCACCAGAGGCGGCTTAGTCATGCTGGCCACACAATCCGGAAAAACTGTCTGCGGACAAACGCCGTCTCCCTTGGCTGGTAAAGCGAGATGAGCGCCACAAACCCGGAGTCGTTCACGACTGGACTTAACTGTCAGGGGTCCCTTTACCTTTACCTTTGTGACAACAAAATTCCATACATGAATTGGTTGTGCAATGAAGCACTTCCTTTTGCCTGGAGTGAATCCACCGCCACCCATTCCTTGGGTCACCCTAAGTCCTTTTCATATGGCAGAATTAGAAAAATAATCTCTCCCCGCACCTTTCACGGCCATTTGAACCGATCTGCTGCGGCCCTCCCCTTTGTGACCTGGTTCCTAATCTAAAAGCAATGCCTCTAAGCCCTAGCTGCTCCTGCAAGGCAGTGCCGAGGCGCTTATTTCTCCGGGGACTAGAAACACGGGGCAACCTCTCCCTACTTTGTCTTTGTGCCCGAGGTGAGCGGGGGGCGGGGGCGGGGGATGAAAAAAAAAACCCAACAATGCCGCAATCCACTGAGTCGGCACACCACGCCCCGGGCACGCTGCCACAGTGTTTTGGAAGGAGCCAGATCAAAAGCGTGCATGCGTCAGGCACACTTGGCATGCGCCACTCCTCGGCTGCATTCTTTGCACAGGTTGCTACTGAAAAGGGAGAGGAGAGGAATGGCAGGGATTGTGATGTCGCAAGCACGAAATTTCTTGCGCCCGGGTGGCCGTCTGCCTGCAACTCGCCCTCTCTGATCTCAAACCCTTTTTTTGCCTTAGTAAGCAGAACAGGTGACGATAGTCGTCAGCTGCAGGAATGGTTAGAGAAATATTGGGGGGTGTGGCAATTTAGAGGAAAGGTGGGCGTCATATTGAAGAGAGGGCAACCCTCACTGCCCAGCTTCCATGTTGGGCAGGGCTGCCCACAGATCTTGCCATGCTTAAAGCGCCATTCTCTATATTTTTTAAAGGTACCACAACTTTATGCGAGTGCCTTTGTGTTCGGGGAGAACGAGGGAGGAATTCAGCTGAGCTCGCATTTAAGGCAAACCTACCACCCTGAGTTCTTGGGAGGAAGGGCAGAATGCAAATAAATAAAAATAACCACTCGCGCTTTCAGGAACAACACGCAGACCGAAACACAGTCGCCGTCGTTTCGAATTCGCACTTCCCCAGATTTTGCAGCGCCGTTCCCTGGCCAAGTAACAAGCGCAGAAATAGATGGGCTAGGGTGACGTAGAGCATAGGTACATTGCTGAAAATAGCTTGGAGGAAAAGTGTGTCGTATTAGCTGGAAATCACTCGGCAGAAATGAGCATGTCGGACAAAATTGCACATGGAATTGTGTGTATTGGGAGAATTTTGTATTAAAATGCTAATGAAGTCTCATTAGGACTTTTAAAAAAAACTGATTTGGAAATCTGGAGAACTGAATTTCAGATTGTATTCCTGTCAAAGATGTTACGTTCCTATCTAGGTGGTTGCCACTTTTTATTTTTTTAAAAAGGCAACCTCCTTAATCAAACACCCAAAACTTTGTGTAAAGATTGGGGGTCGTGGAGGCACAACCTACAGACATTGTCTGCAGCCCTGAATCGTTCTCCCGTACACACACGGGCTGAGCTCCAGAGAAGAAAGGCGCACTTGGATTTAATGTGGCAAATGCCCGTCTCCACCTTTGGGCCCGTGTTGCGTGTGCCTCTGGGGTTGCGGGTTCAAATCCTTCCGCCGCTCCTGCTGGGGGCTATGAGCACAGCACCCAAAAATCCACATTGTTTGTATTTCAGAGCCTCTGGGAAGATTTCGCCTCAGCTCCCACTGTACCTGTGAAAGCGGCGTGGAGGAACTGAAAGTGGAAGTTGAAGGTAAGGGCTAAGGAATGGGGGTCGGGCTCGATTTACCCAGGAAAACGTCTGGGTTGCATTTCCAGCTTGGAGAGACAGGCTCGCAACCCCCTGCTTGGCAGCACATTTCCAATAAGGGTCAATCGATGGGGCAGGGATGCTTGGCTCCGCCTTTTGACTTGCTCCTGGTACAGATGTCTGACCACTTCGGTTCACGTCGCTGGGACTTGGGAAAACTGCCCCGCAGATCTTGCACCACCCTAGCAGAGATCAACCGGCTCCCTGCTGGCACACCATATCGACATACCCCCTCTGAGTGTCCTGGTTTTCCAGGGACGGCTCTCCATCCCAGTTTCTGATTCGATCCCAGAACGTCCCTATTTCCCCTGCCAGCGCTGCCAGTGAAAAATGGGGACAAAAAAGATGGAGGGGGTTGAGGAGGGTCAGTTGTGTGTGTGTGGGGGGGTGAGAATCGTAGAATGGCAGAGTTGGAAGGGACCCCAAGGGTCATCCAATCCAACCCCCTGAAATGCAGGGAAATAGGAAATGTCCCTATGTTGGAGGGTTTACATCAGGGGTTGGCAACATGCGGCCCATGGGCTGGATGCGGCCCACAAAGACCATTTTACCGACCCATGAGCTGCCCGCAAACCGAGCTGCCTGCTTGGCAAGTCCCCCACACGCTGCATTAAACCAGTGTAGCGTGGTGCGGGGACTCGCCGGGTGGTGCCGGAAATGGCATCTGCGCACACACAGATACCAGAAACTGCATCTGCGCATGTCCAGATGCCGAAAATCGTTTCTGTACAGGCACAGAAGTGGTTTCCGGTGCTGCAAACATGCGCAGATGCAATTTCCGGCATCGCGCTGCACCAGTCTGGCCCACGGACGATCTCTGTGGGAGTGATCCGGCCCATGGCCAGTAAACCTTGCTGACCCCTGGTTTACATCTAATGCCGGAAGTGCCAGCTTTATGTATTGATTTAAATTCATGACCCGTCCTTCACCCTTGAAGGCGATTTATGGCTCTCCTAGCCCTGATGGCTATACACTGCCTCCGCGGTTGGAGGCAACAACGCTTCTGAATACCAGGAACCGCAGGAGGGGAGAGATCTCTTCCGCTCGGATCCTGCTTGCCGGGTTCCTGCGGGCATCTGGCCGGCCACTGTGAGAACGGGAGGCTGGACGAGGTGGGAAACTGGCCAGATCTTGCAGGCTTTTCTCATGCTCTCAGGCCCCGCCAAAGGCTTTGTCGGGTCCCTGTCTGGCATCTCCCTCGTCACTTGCCTGTCAACAACCGGCAAGCAGAGGCTCAGCGGATTCCGCCTTCAGGACGAGACTTGCCTCCTTCTGGGAATCGGGCCTACAGAACTTCCTCATCTTCCTGACACACATACCTGCCATACCATCTGCCCAGGGTGGGGCGGGGGTGGGGGCGCCGTGCCAGTTCCGGCGACACTTTTATCACATGGTTCAGCTTGATGGGAACCTCCTCAAGGGGGCAGCGTGAAGCACGAGCGCCCGCAACACACACACACACACACCCCACCCCTTGCACACGCAAACTAGCACACACCCGCTGTGTTTCGTCAGCTAAAAATAGGCTGCCGTGGTGACGGAAAACAGCTTCATAATCAGATCGCAGAAAAGGTGGTTCTTTCGTGTTTCTGGCGGCTGGCACACTCCAGAATCTCATAACGCTTCCCTTCCTCAATGCACCTTTCCCCACAGCACTGTTGTTTCACACCTGCGCACCTGACTCACTTTCAGCAAACATAAGAGTTGGTGTTTCCCCCTCTCTCAGGGGTGCCTCATATCCCCGCTGTGCCCATGTTTTGGGGGCTGTGGGTGCGCACCTGGCTGCAGGGAGTCAAGCTCAGTGGTGACTCTGGAGGGTAGGAATCGGACCAGTGGCTTCACGTTACAAGAAGGGAGATTCCGACCAAACACCAGGGGGAAAAACTTTCTGACAGTAATAGCTGCTCGGCAGGGGAACAGACTCCCTCGGGAGGTTGTGGACTCTCCTTCCTTAGAGGTTGGGCGGGCATCTGTCATGGATGCTTTAGCTGAGATTATTGCATTGCAAGGGGTTGGACTAGATGACCCTTGGGGTCCCTTCCAACTCTATGACTCACACAGGGGTGCAGCGGGCAGCCTCTTTGGCAAATGGCCGTTTTTTGGCTCCCAGGAGCCTCCAACGCAGTTTAGGAATAGCTGCCTTCCCACTTAGGAAAATTGTGGGCCGATGGGATAGGCAAACTTCCTGCTCCGCGGCACTCACCTATCCTACCATGGGCAGCAGAGTGGGAAGGAACGGTGAAGTCAGCGCATCTGACCCCCCTGCAGGGTCCTCGGACACCCTCATCCTCAGGCATAGGCAAACTCCGGCCCTCCAGATGTTTGGAACTACAATTCCCATCATCCCTGACCACTGGTCCTGTTAGCTAGGGATGATGGGAGTTGTAGTCCCAAAACATCTGGAGGGCCGGAGTTTGCCTATGCCTGCTCTTCCTGCACAATCGCACCCACACCTTCCTGATCCCGGTGGGCACCACAACACATAAGGATGCTGGCAGAAAGAAACAAGCCAAATCAGTAGGGCGGCACAGCTTTCGCCAACCTGCAGCTGCCCTCCTGATTTTAGTGCCCCCCCTATATACCTAATTCGAAATATAAACAACAATAAAGCGTAAAGTAAAATTTCATTTTCCGAGATGAAACGAAACCTACAGTAAGATGGAAAACAATGTTTATTTTTGTAGACTTCCGCTTCCTTTACATTTGAATTTCCTCTCTCTGACTTTTTTCTAATGGCACAGTCAGATGGATCCTCAAAGCTAATCTTACGCAACATGTCTGCATCTGTACTTAGTAGAGATAAGGCATCCAGCTTGCCCTGTTGCATAGTCGTCCTGTTGGGATTTCTAATTGACTTCCGTTGAGAAACCCAGTTGAGCAGCTTGTGGCCATTAATGTGAACAAGAACCTGGCCATGGGAAATTTCTGTGATGCCCTGACCACATGCCTATTTTGCTTAATGGCTCATTGAGAGCTCTGCCCCCCCCCCAAGACAAGGAAGATGAATGATCAGAGACCAAGAACGCTTCCCAACCAGGAAAAAGGAGGGTTAGGGGATGGGAGCAGCGTCAGTGAGGGCTTCGGCATAGGAAGAGTCTGGTGTGGTAAATGGCATCCCAGTCAGTGGAGGAAGAGAGTTTGGATTTGATATCCCGCTTTATCACAACCCGAAGGAGTCTCAAAGCGGCTAACATTCTCCTTTCCCTTCCTCCCCCACAACAAACACTCTGTGAGGTGAGTGGGGCTGAGAGACTTCAGAGAAGTGTGACTAGCCCAAGGTCACCCAGCAGCTGCATGTGGAGGAGCGGAACACGAACCCGGTTCACCAGATTACAAGTATACCACTCTTAACCACTACACCACACTGGCTGGAGGGTATTTCCCCTGCCTGCTCAGTTCCCGTTGCCCAGCGCAGGCTGTCAGAAACTGGTACTCGGGGAAACATTTGATCGAACTGATTTATAAAGCACCTTCACCTTTATTATTTTATTCATGTGTTTCATGCGACACGGCTAACAAACACTTGTCTGTTTCCAGGCACCAAATCAAAGAGGGGTGACCAGCAACAGATCAGCCGGGCGAAACAGCAGCCCCCCTATCTTCTGGTGATGGCGATGCCCCCCGAGCGGGCAGACCACCTGCAAAACCGCCGGCAAAAACGAGCGGCAGGCGTGGACTATTGCAGCCAGTGAGTGGTTTCTGGGGGGTTTTTGTGTGTGTGTGCGAGACTCTTTCGTTAGCCGCTGTTGAGAGCCTCTTGGGCTATAAAGTGGGGTGACAGCTCAGCTGGTATAGCATGAGATTCTTAATCTGATGTTCATGGGTTCAAGCCCCACTTTAGGCAAAAAGATTTCTGCATTGCAGGCGGTTGGACTAGATGACCGCTGAGGTCCCTCCCAACTCTACAATTCTATGCTTCTGCGAAGGAACGAATGCACTTCTATGCAGCTCTTTAGCCAAAAATACTTTTTACAAAAATCAGCATTAAGACAGTCCCTGCCCTAAGGCTTACAATCTAAAAACACATCTGCCTCGTCATCATTATTAAATTTATATGCCGCCCTTCACCCTACGTTTACAGTGTGGTTTAGAATATAAAAAAACACAAAAACAAATACCACAATAACAAACAAAAACTACAATGCATCCATAGTTTAAAAGACCATGGGTGGTTTAATTAGGAATGTTTTCGCCTGGCACCTGGATATATGTAAGGAAGGTGCCAGGCGAGACTCCCTGGAGAGAGCATTCCACAAACGGGGGGCCAACACTGAAAAGGCCCGTCCTCGTGTTGCCACACTCCGGATCTCTTGTGGAGGAGGAGGCACACAAAGAAGGGCCACGGAGGAGGATGAATTTGCCACTGCACTCCTGGCTGGGATTCAGGATCTGTGGTTTTGCGGCAGCTAGACTAGTGACCGGGAGTGGCCGCCGAGACCATATAACACCTGTCCTGAAAGACCTACACTGGCTCCCAGTACGTTTCCGAGCACAATTCAAATTATTGGTGCTGACCTTTAAAGCCCTAAACGGCCTCGGCCTAGTATACCTGAAGGAGCGTCTCCACCCCCATCGTTCAGCCCAGACACTGAGGTCCAGCTCCGAGGGCCTCCCTGCGAGAAGTGAGGTTGTAGGGAACCAGGCAGAGGGCCTTCTCGGTGGTGGCGCCCTCCCATCAGATGTCAAGGAAATAAACAACTACCTGACTTTTAGAAGACATCTGAAGGCAGCCCTGTTTAGGGAAGTTTTTAATGTTTGATGTTTTATCGTGTTTTTAATATTCTGTTGGGAGCTGCACAGAGTGGCTGGGGAAACCCAGCCAGATGGACAGGGGTATAAATTTATTATTATTATATTTTGCTCTCTCAACTCTTCTTGGGTTCTTTTTGCTCCAGGTCGCCAGAGGAGAAGAACTGTTGCGTGAGGCCCTTGTACATAGACTTCCGCAAGGACTTGAAGTGGCGATGGATACACGAACCCAAGGGATACTATGCCAACTTCTGCATGGGTCCCTGCCCCTATCTCTGGAGCTTGGACACTCAGTACAGCAAGGTGAGGACGCAAAAAGCCCCTCAGCCCCCCTCTCCCGAAAAGGTTTCTGACTCTTGCATCTCACCCCACTTCCCCACACCCCACTTCCTCCTCCTTTGGGGTTTGCTTAGGAGCATTCCAAAAACTGCTTCCTGCTTTTAAAAAAAATCTCAAAAGCGGTATACAAAAGGGAAACAACAGAAGGGTATCATAGAAACAGATGGAAAGGCAGAATTCGGCAATGAACTAGTCTTCTGGGTCAGAGAAAGCCTGGGCAAAAAAGTACAACTCTTTACAAGGCATCTGGAAGCAACTGGTAGCCAATTCTTTGGGTACGGCAGGTGGGAAGGGCATCCCATAGGGCGGGAGCAACGGCAGAAAAGGCCACTGTCCTGTGCTGGGCTTTGCCGCAATAAAAATTACTCATGCAGTGCCATGAGTTAAACTTGGCAGCCATAATAATAATAATAATAATAATAATAATAATAATTTTGTACCCGCCCATCTGGCTGGGTTTCCCCAGCCACTCTGGGCGGCTTCCAACAGATATTAGGATACATTAAAATGTCACAGATTAAAAACTTCCCTGAACAGGGCTGCCTTCAGATGTCTTCTGAATGTAAGGTAGTTGTTTATCTCTTTGACATGAGATGGGAGGGCGTTCCACAGGGCGGGCGCCACTACCGAGAAGGCCCTCTGCCTGGTTCCCTGTAGCTTTGCTTCTTGCAGTGAGGGAACCGCCAGAAGGCCCTTGGCGCTGGATCTCAGTGTCCGGGCTGAACGATGGGGGTGGAGATGCTCCTTCAGGTATACTGGACCGAGGCCGTTTAGGGCTTTAAAGGTCAGCACCAACACTTTGAATTGTGCTCGGAAACGTACTGGGAGCCAATGTAGATCTCTCAGGACCGGTGTTATGTGGTCCCGGCGGCCACTCCCAGTCACCAGTCTAGCTGCCGCATTCTGGATTAATTGCAGTTTCCGGGTCACCTTCAAAGGTAGCCCCATGTAGAGCGCATTGCAGTAGTCCAAGCGGGAGATAACCAGAGCATGCACCACTCTGGTGAGACAGTCTGCGGGCAGGTAGGGTCTCAGCCTGCGTACCAGATGGAGCTGGTAGACAGCCGCCCTGGACACAGAATTAACCTGCACCTCCATGGACAGCTGTGAGTCCAAAATGACTCCCAGGCTGCGCACCTGGTCCTTCAGGGGCACAGTTACCCCATTCAGGACCAGGGAGTCCCCCACACCCGCCCGCCCCTGTCCCCCAAAACAGTACTTCTGTCTTGTCAGGATTCAACCTCAATCTGTTAGCCGCCATCCATCCTCCAACCGCCTCCAGGCACTCACACAGGACCTTCACCTGTGATGGGACCTTCACCTATTTTCTTATTTTTGTTTTGATAGGTCCTGTCTCTGTACACCCAACACAATCCATCTGCCTCAGCCACGCCCTGCTGCGTCCCACACGAGCTCGAGCCATTGGGGATTGTGTATTACGTCGGCCGGCAAGCAAAGGTGGAGCAGCTTTCCAACATGGTGGTCAAATCCTGTCGATGCAGCTGAGAGAAAAGGACTCGTGGACTTGGGATGTCTCTTCTGGGCGAGTTGGAATTAAAAAATAAATAAATCTGAGCGGGGAAGGAGTCAGGACTGGAGCTGAGAGGGACACAGACTCCCCTTCCCCTCTAACAAAACCTTTTTCTAAAACAAAACAAAAAAAACCTCATTCGGTGAGATTTATTATTATTTTGTAATTTTATTTTGTGAATTTATGGGGTTTTGTTGATGATGCTTGGGGGGAGAGACATTGAGAATCTTTCAATTCCTTTTAATTATTTTGCTTCGTTTATTAAGAGAGAATTATTTAAAGTGGTTATCTCTTCATCGCCCCGCCGCCCTACCTGGCTCCCCCTGTACCCAAACCAATAATTTGCTATTTCAAGGGAGTGGGGGGGGGGGAAAGGAAGAGAAAAAGAGAGAACCTCATTTTCCTGCCGTAAAAAAAATGTGTTGAAAAAAATGAGCTGGCCCTTGAATTCCCAACACTGGCAGAAGGAAAGGCATGGCAGGCTCTCTGCAAGATGGTGGGGAAATCTAGCTCTGGTCGAGGAATGCAAAGTGAGTCCAAAGCAGCGGAGGGCAGAGGGTGCCGGGGTTAAGATTTCAGTCGGTCAGAACTGCTGCCCTCCGGATGGTACGAAAGTGCGCAAGCCTGGACAGTGCCAGGGTCGCCGGACGACGCCAGACTCAACTGAAGGATGCCCGAGAAGATGGCAGATCACGCTCGCATATTTCAGGAGCAGAACTCCGCCCACTCTTAGAGAGCCCCGCCCACACACCAGTCGACCCCGCCTCCGTCATCCTGACCGCTGGCGATTGGTAGGCCTCTTACCTGCTCAACTCCTTCCTCGTGTGTTCTGCACAAAGACATCTGCAACAGGTGGGAGCAGGCGAAGAATCGGCAGGTTATTCTCCCACTAACTGCTGGTCTCTGCCTTCTGGCTACTTCACTCCTCTGCCAACTGCTGGCTTACCAGCTGAAAGAAGGGGTGGGGTGGCACAGAAATGGGCAACACAGACTGGGGACGCCTCCAGGCAGGTCTTGTTTGTGTGTGTGGGTGCGCTGTACTCTGCAACATGTCCTTGGAACAATAAGTGTATTTAGACTGGGCTGTCCACAAACCCTCCTGCTTTTATTAGCTGTTGTGTTAGGAACCTCTAGCGCAACAGAAGAGGGACAAAAAGGAAGGGGGGGTCTTAAAAAGTTACGAGATTTCAGCAGGAAGTTACGGGACATGCACAGATTGAAAACTATGCAGTGTGACTGCCCTGAAACATTTTCAGGCACAAAACAGCATCGAAAGGAAGAATCGCACGTAACTGCTACCCAGATACCACGTCAGGATTGCACAAGGAACGAGGATGTTCGGAGGGTTCCTGGATTTCTTGTTTTGGGGGGGGGGGCAGGATATGTATGCACTCATTCCATGCCAAGTCAGCCATGAGGGTGGAGGGAGGGGGGTGGCTGTTGCAGGGCCAGAGGATGTCACTGTCATTTTTGAGTGTTATATTAAATAAGATTTTTCTCACCTGGATCTCCAGACTCCAAAGATTTGTTCTGCAAGGAACGCTAGTTGCTTTCCTACAGCTTTAGCTAAAACCCAGCAGCTCCATTCTACTTCCAGTTTTAAGCAGCTAGACTGCTCCTCCTGGTACCTTAAGAGTTAAGAAGGGGTTGTAGGGTCAGGGGGAAGAGAGGGGACAGAGATCAATTCTCCCCCCCCCTCCAAAAAAATCCTAGAATGTGGATTAATAAACTAATAAAGTAGATCAGTGGCAGCTTCAGGGGAAACTAGGTGCTTCGCGTGCACACAAATATAGCTCACTTGGTAGAGTGTGAGGCTCTTAATCTCAGGGTTGTGGGTTCGAGCAAAAGATCCCTGCATTGCAGGGGGTTGGACTAGATGACCCTCGTGGTCCCCTCCAACTCTACAATTCTGTGGGTCTATGAATCTTACAGAACATTGTCCCAAGACGGTGTTGTTGACACATCCGCCATCTTTGACACCTTTGAACAAAGAGGATTGGACAAATTCTAAGGCTATTTATCTGCATGAGACTGTGTAACACAGAGGCAGTAGAGTAGATCCTTTTCTTACCAGGTATTGGGAAAAGTGAAATGGACAAGTGAAATGCCTGCGAGGTTCCCAGGGGCGAATAGCTGGCTCCAAATCAAAGCAGAGTTTTGGGGAACAGATCTTTTGCCTGATCCAGCAGGGCAGTTCTTAGCATTTGTAGAGGTTCCACCAAAGCTTTTCTCAGGTGGATCCAGAACCTTCTGCATCTTGGACGGTTGCCTCTCCATCCCACCCACCATTCCCAGCTTACAGCCTCCCAGGCTCCGTGGCTCCAGGCCCGATGGACGGGGTCGCATGCCCCCGATGCCGCAGCGTAAATATTTACGAGTGTCACGTTCTTGGCAGGAGGCCTCGTCTCTCGCATGGAGACCGGAGCTGCTCCCTGGTGACCTCGTGGAAGCTTCCTGTTTGTTACTATACACTACAACAACAACATCAACACAAAGCTGGGACCCTAGGCCAGTTGTGGGATGCAGCTGGCTCTGGTGAGAAGCGCCCGGCACCAGCTGTTTATAACTTGGTCATTCAACTTCTGAAGACCCTGAATGTGTGTCCTGCCTCTGCATTGGAGCTACGCAAGCATGGGGCAGTGTGGGAGTGCCGATCTACCTTAGATCCATAGAATTGTACAGTCGGAAGGGACCACGAGGGTCATCTAGTCCAACCCCCTGCGATGCCCAACACGTGTCTCGAACCCACGACCCTGGGATTAAGTGTCTCATGCTCTACTGATTGAGCTATCTCAATAACGAAATGATATATGCGAAGCCCTTTGAGCAGCAAACCTGCTCAGCTCGGATTATGGCGCTGGTAATATCAAGGTTGCAGGATCAATGCTTGTGTGGGCCACCTGCATATTCCTGCATTGCCGCGGGTTGGGCTAGATGTTCCTTGGGGCCCCTTCCATTCCATTATCATTATTGTTGTGTATTGGATTTTATTGGATTAGGTTGGCTTAAATCACACGCTTTCCATGTCAACTTGTCTACGGAGAAATCTCCACCAGTTGCAGGAGGCATACAAACAGTTCTTACACAGGGCTGACTATTGGTCAAGAGACTGCAGGGCTATGTATGAGCTGAGAATTAAGTCCTGCAATACACCCAGCAGCAAGCAGACTTTCAGGGTGGTCCGCCTGCCCGCCATCTCCTCGAGGAAACCCCCGACCAGCTTCCGAGGAGATCCAGAAACCTTTTAACCTGCTTTGCAAACCACTGTGGTAGGTGAATAGTTAGCCAGAGAGAAAACAGAAACATAAGTGGTCAAAGGAGAAAGACCATGGGGAGGACTGACGGATGGACGTTTGCTAAAATAAAAGGGGTGCCGATGGAGAGGGAGACGTTACAGAAAAGAGATGAATAGGGGCTAGATAGGGGAAGAACACTGCCTGCCCATTTTTGCCTCGTATCTCAGGTTCTACAAATGCCAGAAACTTCCTCCTTCTTCTTTTTAAATGAAAGCTGGCAATTATGGATCATCCAGAGCAGAGGAAACTCCCCTCCTTGCCTGTATACACCCAAGAGAGCACATTATAAATTTAAAGCACATCTCCTCCCCCTTGCAAAGAATTCTGTTTACTCCTCGCTGAGCTACGGTTCCCAGCACCCTCAAGACACTACAGTTCCCAGGATTCTTCTTTTGGGGGAATGTGTGTGTGTGGGGGGGGGGCAAATGTGCTTTAAATATTTGGTGTGTGCACACAGCCAGAGTTTGGCTGGGCACCGAGAGCAGCAGAGACGTTCCCAGCCAGATCGCCGGACCTCTCCTCGGCCTCCGGAGCCAGGGCTGTTTGCCTTCGCGGAGGCAATTTCCAAGCTCTCTGTGGTGCCCAGCCCCCGCACAGGATGCTCCGCAGACAGAGCAAGGAGAGTTCACTGCCTTCCCTCTGCTGCCAGCAGCAAACGCCTGGATGCAACCCGGAGATCTTGCTCCTTTCCAGGCTTAGTCGGGCAGCTGGGCTCAGCAGGCCTGCAACAGGTCAGCTGGAACGATAGGGTCAGTGGGTCATAGGGGGTAGCCAGCAAGCCTGTCCCCCTCCATGCTGCCCCCATACTCTCGAGGACAGGACACCGAGGCAGAAGCCAGAAAAGGCACATTTCCTACCAAAAACACACAGTCCCGAAGGCAGTCCTTTCAGAGCTCCATCCTATTTACCGTCCCGGTTCTTGATTTGATCCCAGAATGCCCTGCTTTTCCTTAGGACGTCCCTATTTTCCATTGGAGAAATGTGGGAAGGGTATATTAGGACGTCCCTCTTTTCATCGGATCCATGACGGAGGGTTTGCACCGCAGCTCTCAGTAGGGAAGGGAAGCGACTCGGGAAATCTGCACTAATCTGTCCAAAGAGCGGAGAGACGATCGGTTAAATCCTAGGCTTTCGGCCTCACCAGAATCCGTGCCTCCTTAATAGATGGGAATCAGATGGGTCCCATGGTGGCAGGAATGAGGGATGCACCCTGCACACGCTCGGAGGCAATCTCCTTCCGCAGCTGGACAGTACTGGACGTACAAAGATCCCTTCTGCACCAGACAGAAGGCTCACCTGTTCCGGCATCCTGCGGACAAACAGGTGTCCTTGGGAAGCCTGAAAGCAGGACCTGAGCTGCACAGCAGCCTTCCTTTAGCAAGTGCCACCCACTGGTATTTGGAGCATCATGCAAGTAGCTTTGTCCTCCATTCATTTGTCCAAACACCTTTCAAAGCCATCCAAGTTGGGGGCCACCACTGCATCTCGTGGGGACAAACAATGCACTGCAGGAAGAAGTGCTTTTGGGGGCCTGTCCTGAATCTCCCGGCACTTGGTTCATCCACACTCCTGCTTGTTCCCTGATTTCTAGGTGTAGGTCAGAGAGGTTTTTCCTTTGCCCCATCACTTTCCAAAGGAAAATTTGCTGTTGGCTCCTGAATCGGAACCACCAGCAATCGGTTTTTCTGTGTGTTGACGTTTGTCCACATAACACCGGTCTTGAAAGACCTACATTGGCTCCCAGTGCGTTTCCGAGCACAATTCAAAGTGTTGGTGCTGACCTTTAAAGCCCTAAATGGCCTCGGTCCAGTATACCTGAAGGAGCGTCTCCACTCCCATTGTCCAGCCCAGACACTGAGGTCCAGCTCCGAGGGTCTTCTGGCGGTTCCCTCTCTGCGAGAAATGAGGTTATAGGGAACCAGGCAGAGGCCTTTCTTGGTAGTGGCGCTCTCCCATCAGATGTCAAGGAAACCAACAGCTATCTGACTTTTAGAAGACATCTGAAGGCAGCCCTGTTTAGGGAAGCTTTTAATATTTGATGAATTATTGTATTTTAATATTTTGCTGGAAGCCGCCCAGAGTGGCTGGGGAAACCCAGCCAGATGGGCAGGGTATATTATTATTATTATTATTATTATTATTATTATTATTATTATCATCATCATTATTATTATTACTATTTGGCGGCGAGCTGAAAGCAAAACCTCTCAGATCTGTGCCCAGAAATCATGCGACAAGTGGCAGCGTGGCTGAGCCCTCAGTGTCACTGCGAGGACCCAAGTTTTACAACTGGAGAGCACAGTATTTGGATAGCTCCGTCAGCAGAGCGGAATACTCTTAATCTCGGGGTCATGGGTTCGAGTCCCACATTGGGCAAATGACTCCTGCATTGCACGGGGTTGGGATAGACGACCCTCGTGGCCCCTTGCAGCTCCACAAGTGATTCTGTGAAATGTTGCAACCTGGACTTGCAGGGGAGCTCCTCTATCCCCTTGATCGTTTTGGCGGCCCTTTCCTGAGCTGCCTTCTTCAGGTCTGTGGTATCCTTTTGGAGGTACGGCAGCCAGAAACTGGACACAGCAGCGTTCCAAGGGCGGTCGCCCCATCGGTTCGTGTGCAACCTCCCCCTCCAAGCCTAGGAGCCTTTTCGCCTTCATTCATGCGCAATGTGCCCCGCTCCTGGCTGAAAAGTCCCAGGCTCCCGCAGCTCTTGCCAATATCCCTCGTTGTAAACACACGAGGGGAGTTTCCTTCCGTTGCCAGGGCCGGATCTCGGTTCAAGCATCTGAACTGTAAACAGAAGCTTGGCTGCAAGGAGGAGCAGCCGGGTGAATTCAGAAGCTTTTGAATTTTTTTTTTAATTTTTTCATTTAGTTTTTGGTTCTAGGTTGGTTCATGGTAAACAAAGAGGCAAAGAGGCAGCGGAGCTGGAAAGTGGGCTATTTCCGCAAGGCTGCCCCCTGTGGCATCACCAAGTTTTCAGTAGAGCCCTGGGCATCTGGCCGGGACCCGGAGGGAGCAGGTTCAAGGCCATGGCCCCACCTCCAGCTGTTGACCTTCTCGAAAGGCACATCTGCTGCAGGTGCCAAGAAGGCGCAGTCTATTTACGCTGCTAAACTGGGCTTGCGTTCTACAAGGAGAGGTGGCCATTCCTAGCTGCTGTTGGGTGACTCCTTCAAATCAAATTCCTAGGGTTGGCACCTTTCATAGACTCATAGAATCATATGGCCACACCTGAATATTGCGTCCAGTTCTGGGCGCCACAATTTTAAAAGGGTGTTGACAAGCTGGAAGCTGGGCAGAGGAGGGTGACGGAGATGATCAAGGGTCTGGAAACTAAGCCATATGAGGAACGGTTGAAGGAGCTGGGTATGTTTTAGCCTGGAAAAGTGTAGACCGAGGGGAGATATGAGAGCCATCTTCAAATATATCAAGGGCTGTCACATGGAAGGTGAAGCAAAGTTCTTTTCTCCGGCTCTGGAGGGTAGGACTCGAACCCATGGCTTCAAATTGCAAGAAAGGAGATTCCGACTACACATCAGGAAAAACTTTCTGACTGTAAGAGCTGTTTGGCAGTGGAACAGTCTCTCTCAGGCAGTTGTGGACTCTCCTTCCTTGGAAATTTTTAAGTAGAAGTTGCATGGCCATCTGCCATGGATGTTTTGACTGAGATTCCTGTATTGCAGGGGGTTGGACTAGATGACCCTTGGGGTCCCTTCTAATTCTACAATTCTATGATTCTCATTCGCTTCTCTGGCCCACTGCTGGGGGATGACTTAGGGCTTATCCACAAATATCTTTTGCCCTGCTTTTTCCAGGCACAGGTGCCCACCCTTCCCCCCCCCCCGCCCGGAGCTTTCCCCACAAAAACTTACCACTCCTTTATAGCTGAAGTGCAACAAATGGCAAATTGGGTTTTTGGTCGGTTGTCCTTTGCTCTGATTCTACTTTAAAGAGCAGGTTTTTTGCAGGGAACGCTCCTGAGCAAAAGAAAGTATGCTTGTGTGCATCCGATAAGTGCTGGAGATGCAATTAGACGGAGGGTACGCAGTGGCGGAGTAAGGCTCCGCGGTACCCGGGGCGGCAAAGGAAACGCCCCGGGGGCGGGGCGTCGTGACATCACATTGTGACGTCATGACGCTCCGCCCCCAGGGCGGTTCCGGGGGTGCCGGCGCCGCTTCTGCAGCCCTCTTTTAAGCCGAAGAGCTCGCTTTTAAGCTCTCCGGCTCAAAAGGAGGCTGTGGAAGCGGCGATCCGATGACAGAGTGCGCCTGCGCGTGCAGGCGCACTCCGTCGTCGGGCCGTGCGCTGCCGCTCCCAGGGTGACGGAGGGAGCGGCAGCGCGTGGGAATGGTGGGAGGGGCTGCCTCTTGCCCCCCACCCGCCGCTTCTCGCCCCTGTCGCCCGGGGGCGTACCGCCCCCACCGCACCCCCCTAGCGACGCCCCTGAGGGTACGTTCTATCATATGTGGTGGACTGTAAAAGGGTAAAAGAGTATTGGGAAATAACTCATAATGAATTGAAAAAAATGTTTAAAAAGTCCCCCCCCCAAAAAAAAAAACCAGAGTCCTTTTTGTTGGGGATAATTCAGACGGAAATTCCCAGGTGTCAAAAAAGGTTGTTTATGTATGCCTGTACTGCGGCCCGTGTTTTTTAGCCCCAAAATGGAAAATGAGCGAGTCCCAACTAAAGAAGAATGGCAACTTAAACTGATGGAATATGCGCAGCTTGCGGACCTAACATACAGAATAAGAGAACAAGAAGAACATACGTTTAAAGAAGATTGGAAAATGTTTGTTGAATACATGGAGGGAAATTGTGTATATTTGAAAACGTGGGCAGCATTAAATTCAACAGTGTAAATAAGTTTTGATGGGTGTAATAATGGAATACTGAATGGTTTGTTGTTGTTTAGTCGTGTCCGACTCTTCATGATCCCATGGACCAGAGCAGGCCAGGCGCTCCTGTCTTCCACTGCTTCCCGCAGCTTGAATGGTTTAGTTTATATAAAATATGCAGGGATTTATGGCATGGAAAGAGAAGAATGGAAGTCACTGACATTTTAAGGTTGATTAAATGGATATTCTAAAATGTAAAACAGAAAATTTAATAAAAATTATAGAAAAAGAAAGGATGTTTGGAAATGGAGCTTTAAAGCTCACACTGTGCCTGGAAAACGCAGAGGAAAATTAAGTGTGGATGAATCCAGAGCCTTGCCTTGTTCAGCTTTAGTGTGTATCAGTGGTCTGGGGTGGGTGGTGGGGGGAGGCTTGGGCTGAATAGCTTTTTAAAGCAACAATTGCAGATTCAATGAAAAGAGTCTATCTCCCACCGTTCCCTCCAGGAGGGTTTCCCGGTCAGATTGTGGGACCGGTAGCAGTAGGCAGAGATCTTAAAAAAATGGGATATATTCTCAATAACATCTGGAAGCAGGGAGGGTGTAGGGGGGGACGTCCAGGAGTTCCACCTATTGTGAAAACGGCGCTCAGCATTGCAAGCTGTTGTGAAGCAACAGAATAAATATGTATTTCCAGAAAAATAAACAACATCAACAAGTATTTCTGGTCCCCAAATAGCCTCGTGTTGTTCCTTCTTCCTCTGGAGCCAAGAAGATTCTAAGATGGGAGCTTCACATCTTTGACCCTGCCAGACGAAAATGGTGTGACTCTGCAGTAGGCAGAACTAATACCATACATGCATTTGTTTAAAAAATAAATCGAGTAACATCCAAGTTGTTACAGCGGGGAAAAAATAATGTTTGCATGGGCTGCTGCTGTGCAATGAAATACTGAAGCTTAGAAAAGAACTTTAAAAGAGATCTGTCGTCCCCATAGTTTCTGGTTTCTGGTTTGATCATGGAATAATGTCCCGTTTTTCCTTCGGGTGTCCCTATTTTCATCGCAGAAATGTTGGAGGGAAACGAGTTATGCAACCCCCGAGCCAAGAAGATAACTATACAACCTTCAGAAGACATCTGAAGGCAGAGCTGGATAGGGAAGTTTTTTTAAAAATGTTTAATTTTTTTTTAAATTAAACATTAATGTTTAATGTTTTATTGTGTTTTATATATATTGGAAGCATCCCAGAGTGGCTGGGGCAACCCAGTCAGATGGGTGTGGTATAAATAATACAATTATTAATTGTTTTTATTATTATTATTATTATTATTATTATTATTGAATTATTTTCATCAGAGAAATGTTGGAGAGTATGCGGCTGTTCTCCACCCTACGACAAAATGTTGCTGTGGTTTGCCAGGTTTCCTCTTGTGTTTCTCGAACGCGGTTCCCCGGCCGTTGTTGTAGCTGACTACAAATCCCATCATCCTCGGCTAGGAGGACCAGCGGCCAGGGATGATGGGAGTTGTAGTCCAACAACAGCCGGAGACCCACGTTTGAGAAACAGCCTCTCAGGATCGCAAGTATGGAAGGGGCCCAAGGGGCTAAGCCCCTCAAACCTGCAACAACATACACAGGCATGAAATGCCATAAAAGCAATACAAAACAATCCCTGAAGTGGCCGGCTAAATTTAAATTCAAACGGAACAGGCCTGTCAGCATCAAAAAAAGGTTTGAAAGTTAACAGTGAAGGTGCAAACCCCGACCTTCTAAGTGTGGCCAAAGTCCCTCTTAAATTCTGATACCTTCATGTCTAGTTTCTCCTTTATAGCTCTTATTTTTTGGGGGGGTGGGAGCGGTGTTGGAGGGCAGGAGACACAAGGAAAAAGCCGCCTCAACTGTTTGACTTGTGGCTCCCCGGTGTGATAAAAACAGAGCATGGAACCGGAAACCCGTCAGAAATGGGGACGGGGGGGGGAAGAGGGGAAGGCCCCCAGATGGCAGATAAATATATATTTCCGGAAAGAAATTCTAAAAAGGAGAAATAGCTGTATCATGGGGAGAGGAAATGACACAGCTTCATATCACCCCCCCACCACAACTGCCCCCCCCCATCCTGGGGCAGGAAGTGACACCAGCAGAAATTTGTTTTTTTGTGCAAAGTACAAAGGCCCGGGATTCCTGTTCGCAGGCCTTGGGCAGCTGCAAACAGGCCCCTCGCTGTGCCACATACAATTTAGGCCCCCGGAACTGCCAATTTGCTGTTTTTGAAAACTTCCGGCTGAGCGCCTCTGTGCATGTCCAGAGTTCCTTCCTACCCTCTGTCGCCAAAGCTCACAAACACTTATAGACAGTGTGGGAATAGCCAACAACCTAAAAAGAGAGCAACTTTCCTTTGTGAAGAGAACCTTCTGTGTTGTTGTTGCTATAACAGGCCTATGGCCGCAGCACCTCAAGCCACGTGCAGAGTGCATTTGCTCCTTCCTTCTGACGCAAAGTGGCTTAAAAAAAAAAAAAAGAAGGAGGAGGATATAGGTATGAAGACAGGAAGCCGCTGTGTACTGAATCGTACTGTTGGTCCATATGGCTCAGGGCAGTCTACCTGACCAGCAGCAGCTCACAGACAAGCCATTCCCATCCCTACATGCCGAGGATTGAACCTGGGACCGCAGAAGTTGTGCCTTGCTACAGAGTCACAGCTGTACCCCCACAGCATCTCTGACTAGGGCCAGGTTCACACCAGACCTTCAAAGCGCTATGATGCCACTGTAAACAGTCATGGCTCCCCCCCCAAAGGATTATGGGAGTGGAGGTTTGTGAAGCTTGCTAGTCCCCTTCAAGAGCTACAGTTCCCAGAGATCCCTGTGAATATGTGGTTTTAGGTGCCGAAGTAAGATTCAACGGCAGTTTGGTCAGGACAGTGTCTTACCTGGAAGTGGGGTGGATTTTGTCCAAGGCAGCAGAATGCCTTGGGCCTGACCTGGCCAACACCTGGAGCATTTAAAGCACTATTATGAAAGAAGCCCGGGAACTGTAGTTTGCAAAAGGTCCTGAGAGTTGTCAGGAGATTCCCTATTTCCCTCGCAGAGCGGCAATTCAACAAGTCGACACCTCTTCCCAGGGAACTCTGGGTACGGTAGCTCTCTGAGGGGAATAGCGTTCTCCTAACAACGCCCAGCACCCTTAACAAACTACAGCTCCCAGGATTCTTTGGGGGAAGCCATGACTACTATTTACAATGGTGCATTAGCGTGTGAAATGTATGTGGCACAGAGGCTCTAAAGAGTACCATACACTGGTGAAATCCAGGAATACCGAGACCTTTCAATGCCTGGACCTTCCCTGCTGAAATATGTTAAACTAAATTGAATAACTGCTTGCCGTCCCCTAAGGACACCCAAGACCAGAAGCCTGAGGCAGCTGCCCCCTTTTGCCTCATGGTAGAGCCGGCACTGCCAGGAAGGCCTGTTTTCCACAGCATCCCTCCCTCCATGGCTGACTGTAGGTTGTGCCTTCCACCCCTCCCACCCCAATTACCCGTCACCCAATCCCCCTGCCACTTCTTCGCCACGTTGGCGTGCAAACCTTTCCCCAGGCCCATCCAAGCCGAGCGCCCGGACAGGGAGGCGGGAGCCAAAAACCAGCTTCTGAAAAAGCTCCGGGCCTTTGCTGCATAAACCACATCGGCACACTTCCATGCGGTGTGCAGCCGTGGGACATAAACAGCCCCTGCAGGGATGCAGCCAGAAGGCAGACAAGTGTGTGGCGATGAGTGCAGCCATTCAAGCTACATCTTCCGTTTCCAAGGCCTATGGGGGAGATGTGGTGCCTGTTTTCCCCTCTGTAAAATGGGAATGCGATCTCGCTCTCAGGCTTAGATTTAGGGCAGAAATGCCCTTTTTTGTGTGTGTTGGGGAAGGGGAGGGGAGTTTGCTGACTTTCTTTGCAACTGCCGTCGCTTCATTTTTGCAGCTAGCCTTGCCAGTTTTATTCCCGATGAAAGGTTCTGCGGCAGCAAGTGGAAATTCAGCGACCGTAGATTCCCCTGGCATGGAGATGCCACAGTGACGAAGGCTGTACCTGTTGCATCCCAGCTTTGGGTGGGGTTCTTTTTTCAGGTGCTGCTGTTGTTGCTGTTGTTTAGTCGTTTAGTCATGTCCGACTCTTCGTGACCCATGGACCAGAGCACACCAGGCACTCCTGTCTTCCACTGCCTCCCGCAGTTTGGTCAGACTCATGTTGGTAGCTTCGAGAACACTGTCCAACCATCTCGTCCTCTGTCGTCCCCTTCTCCTTGTGCCCTCCATCTTTCCCAACATCAGGGTCTTTTCCAGGGAGTCTTCTCTTCTCATGAGGTGGCCAAAGTATTGGAGCCTCAGCTTCAGGATCTGTCCTTCCAGTGAGCACTCAGGGCTGATTTCCTTTAAGAATGGATAGGTTTGATCTTCTTGCAGTCCATGGGACTCTCAAGAGTCTCCTCCAGCACCATAATTCAAAAGCATCAATTCTTCGGCATCAGCTTCTTTATGGTCCAGCTCTCACTTCCATACATTACTACTGTTGTCAGAAACACAAAGGGCCTGCTAGAAATTACGGCAACTCCGTTTATAAGACCTAGCGTTGCTCCTCTTAACTAGCTCTGCTATTTTGCCTTTTGGAGAACCTCAACACACAGGAAAGCAGGCAGGTGACGCTTTTCCTGACAAGGACCTAAAGGAGGGAAAGCTTCACCTGCTTAATTTACCAGGCCAGCCCTGAGAAAGGGCTGTGACTCGGAGGAAGAGGGTTTCCTTTGCGTGCAAAGGGTCCCTTGCATTTCTAGTAAGGCTTGTGGTGTCTGAAATTGTGGAGCGCCACTGCCAGTTTGCTGTAGCTTCTCGATTTCTGGATTTCAGCCTGTTTTGGGGCTGGCCCTGTTTTGTGTGAACGGGCAGAGCCTTTACCCTACTCTCTTCCCATTTTGAAGACAGCTAAGGTAAGGCTGTGATGGAGGAGGGGAGAGAGAGAGAGAGCACATCTGCTAACTATCCTGGCAACAGAAACGCAGCTGGCGGACAGAGGGCTTTTCTTGGACCGCATCGTTGGTCAGCCCGGCTTGACCCTGCGCCTCAGATAGCCTGAGAAAGCTTCACTTCGTGTGAAGATACCAGTGCATTACCTGTTAAAATGTCTGTTGATGGGAGTGCAGGACCAGCAGCCAGCAAAAAAAGAGATGGGAATTCTGGCCAAGGGGAGCAGAGAGGTCTAGGGAAGAAGGTTTAGAAAAGGGAGCGGCTGAAAGGAATGAGGAGAGACGTTATATATTTTTTATTTCAACTGCTGCTAGGCCACGTTCACACCGAACACGTCCAGAACTACGATGCCACCCGAAACAGTCATGGCTTCTCCGCAAAGAATTCTGGGAGCTGTGCTTTTTTTCTGAAGAGATTAGGAGACCCCCAATTCCCCTCAGAGAGCTGCTGTTTCCAGAGTGGTTTGACAGTCTTTTCACAGCAAACTCTGCAAATTGTAGCTCCGTGGGGCGGGGGGGGGGTGAATGGGGCACTGGCCTCCTAACAACTACAATCCTTAACAAACCACAATGTTCCCTCATGGCAGGACTCGAACACACACCTTCCTGTTTTTCAAGGAAACGCGCCCCCCGCCACCACCAAAACTGTCAGAGCTGAGCTTCTGTCCCCATGAGCTTCCTGTTGTGGTTTCTGATCTTCCTTGAGCACACGGCCCTCTCTTCCCTTGCGAGAGGAGAAACTGATGAAACAACTGGGATCGCCTGGCGTGCTGCGATGAACGCCTGCGTGGGAGCATTGCCCATGCACGCTCCCCGTTCATGTTCTCCAGGCGCGCCCAATGCGGTAAACTCTGGAGATGGCAAACTGGAGCCTTGCACAGAGGACGGACACCGTGTCCGGGGAGAATCCCTCGAGACTAGAGATGCCCCCCTCCTGCTCTCACGCTGTGCCACAGTGAACTGTGCTGGGGGGGGAGACGGTGCTGGGGGGCTATTGTGCCTCCCCCACATGATCTCTGGGTGTGCTTCCTGGGTAGGACGAACCCATGCGGTCATTCTTCCAGTTCGCCATGTGCTGTTTGGAGACTTCCGCGCATGAGTCGTGTAGGGGAGTCCGTGCAGAAGAGAGTTGCCAGGCCTCCAGGTCTGTCCTGAAGTCTCCAGGTTTGCCTGGCCCCCTCCGGGGGGGGGGGCAGGTAGGGAGGGCCTGAACCTCCAAGTGGGACCAGAGTGCCACCACCACCACCATTATCATTAAGAAGACTACAAGCTTCAGTCGAGCAGGAGATGGATGCAAATTATAGCATAGACACACAGTGGGCGGGTCTGTTCTTCTCCCCTCCCCTCTCCCAATTAACTTCCGTCTCCAGGGCTCACCCTGTGACATCACCAGGGGCTTCTCCTGGGACATCACCAGAGGCTGTCCCGTAGGATCCGGCATGCTCCTGACCCAGCACCCTTTGTACAGAACCTGGCAGGCGTGGTGTGTCTTATCAGTCTGCTCTTCTTTACGTTGGTGTTGTTACTTTTTCTCATCCTTTGCTTCTGGCAAGCGCAGAGGATCGTGTGACTACATTCCAGAGCCACAGGATTACCCTGTCTCGTCCGTGTTGTCTTAATGACCATGGTCGAGATTTGCCGTGAAACGCCCCGAGATCTACAGGTACAGGGCGGTATGCGAATTTAATTAATAATAACCAGGGCTTTTTTCTGGGCGGACGCAGGGGTACGCATATCCCTAAACATTTTGTGAATCTAAATTTGGCCTCATTGAGGGGCAGTATTTCAATATGAGTAGGAAAATGAGAGTACCCCTAAACATTTTTTTAGAAAAAAAGCACTAACACAACAGCAACAACAATTTATTCGCTGCATTTCTATCCCACTTTTCCTTGTCCAAGGAAATAGAATTGGTTCCCCACACAACAACCCTGTGAGGTAGATTTAGACCAGAGGGTGGAGAGTTAGAGGCAGAAAGATTGGCCCGAGCTTCATGGCCGAGCAGGGATTTGAACCCTGGTCTCCCAGGTCCCAGTCCAACACTCTAACCATTTCCCTACCCCGTCGAAAGGCTCCCCAGAGGTAGTGGGAGGAGAGGCCGGCACGGTCCGGCCAGGCGCCTGCAGCCGAGTTGCAAAAGTTTGCGGCTCTCTTTCCCCCTCCCTCTGCGGCCTGTATTCCTGTCCCTGCTATAAATCCTTCCTTGGGCTCGGAGCAAGATTGCAAACAAACACTGACGTAATCCTCCCAGGGCCAGGGTGGGGAAGGCTCTGGGAATTACTCACCCCAAAGTTGGACTACAACTCCCTTCTTTCCTCTCCCTCTCCCTCCCCCCCCCTTTCTCTCTCTCACACACAGACAGAGAGAGAGAGATTCTTTCTGCCTCAAAACCATTTGAGATTTGAAATAAATAGCCTGGGGTTAAAGCAGCCTTAGCCAACCTGGTGCCTTCTGGGTGCTTTGAACTATAACTCCCGTCAGCACCAGCCACTGGGAGTTGTAGTCCCCAAAACAGCCAGAGGGCACCGGGTTGGCGAAACTGGGTTCAAGCAATGGCAGAAGGCAGAGGTGGGAACGTTGCGTTGCAAAGAAGCAAACAAAATAATCTGCAGTGCCTGCGAGCCTGAAGCATTTGTCCACAGAAGAGTCTGCACGTTGCAACTCTGTGCGAGTCGCCCCACCACCACCCCGGCCTGACTTTCTCCCCAACCTGCTGCTGCTGCAGGAAAGTTGTTTTGCCATTCAGTTTTTTCCACATTCAAAGATCTAGCAGGTGCCTGTTGTGTCTCTGCCTGAGTTGCTGTTTCGGGGGTTGCTTCCTCCCGATCATCTTCGGCCAGTTCCCTCCTTCCCAATGTAGCAAAGTTACCACTTCAGTCTCTGTGAGCATTGGCACCTTCTGAACGGGTGACTCATCCGAGGACGGGTCATTTTTGCTCTTCAAACCAGATTAAAGGGGAGAAAAGTGTCTTTGAACATGGATGAAGTGACTTTCTCTCGCCCGTTTGAGTAATCGCAACCAGCTGGACACGCATCTGGGATCATTAGACATCGCTGCTGCAAAGGAAGAGGGTGTGACAGCTTCCCAGAGCCTTACCAAACGAAGGATGCTCGAATAAGGTTGCATCTGTGGGAAATGGGGAATGGGATTGGTGTGCTGACTAGTGGTTATCGCAAGAGAGGCAGGATTCAAAAAGAAAAGGCTGAGCCCCAGAACACAGGAAGCCGAGACCAGTCCCTCCGATCATGTGCAGAGCGCTTTCCCTGCGTCACTGAACCATCCCAGCCCCTCATGTATCTGCCGTTATAAAATGGGCATTATGTAATGTTCTTTGTTACATGCTTGTTCCATTTGCCCTCCAAGGAATTCAGGGCACAATGCAGTATCCCCCTTCCCTGCCAGCTGTGCTCACAGCAACGACCCTGCGAGGTAGAGCACAAGGTCCTCGAACAAGCTTCGTGGCCGAGCTGGACACTCAAGCAAAAATGAGCAGCTGGGTAGCTGGGACTACTGGTTAGAGCAGGGAGCCGGCAGGGAGCTGGGAGACAGGCCTCCCCAAACCTGAGAAGGCAGAGCTTGGATGGCCATCTGTCACGGATGATTTTAGCTGAGATTCTTGCATTGCAGGGGGTTGGACTAGATGACCCTCGGGGGTCCCTTCCAACTCTATGATTCTATGGGGAGGGGCGCAGTCTCATTTATCTTGGTTCCTCTTCCATTCCCACAGAGCCCAGAAATTCTGGCTCCTGTCTCTGATGCAGAGACAACCGTAATGGGTTAAAGCTGTGCCCGCTAATATGTAAATGTGTTTGTGTGTGTGTGTGTGAGCAAGCATGCTGCCATACTTAAGTCTTGGCCTCTGACAGACTTTTTCCAATGGCTTTGCCACAGCTGGGTTGCTGCTGCTGCTGCTGCTGTTCCATTCACAGGCCCTGAGGCAAAAGCCCATCTCTGTGTGTGCCCAGAGGGTTGCCTCGGGCGGCTTGGCCTGAAGGGCCGGAGGTAAGAGGCCCCTGGTCCTGGCTGGCTCTGCACACAGGTTGGCTGTCTTGGAGGGAGCAGACAGGTGCATTTCCACGCTGGGAAGGCAAGGAGTAGGTAGCACTTGCAGAGGTCTCTCCCAGGAGAAGGGCGCGCCAGCCGCACCCGCCGACCGCCAGAGAAATCCCCCTTTTCAGTAAAGAGAAAGGGGCATGTTTCTAGTTCTCATTGCTCTTAGTGCCGGGGAGAAGAGAGACAACCACCGTTGGACGTAAGTGCAAATAAATCTGCAAAGGTTACTAGCCTGAAAAACATTTTTCTGGCCTGCTTGCCTAATACACAGCTACAGAAGTGGTTCTCAATGGGTGGTTCACGTAACAAACCCCAGGGGTGGGGTGGTCTGTGGCACCATTCACATGACAAAAACTACCGCAGAGCTATCAACATCTTCAAAAGTAGGGGGTCCGCAGTATTTAGCTAATTGGGAACCACTGAACAGCCGTACCTTGGTTTTCAAATAGGGTAGCTCTCGAACGTTTTGGCTCCCGAATGCCACAAACCCGGAAGGGAGTGTTCGGGTTTGCGAACTATTTTTGAAAGCCGAACGTCCGATGGGGCTTCCGCGGCTTCCAATTGGCTGCAGGAGCCGCGCTTTGGTTTCCGAACGTTTTGGAAGTCGAACGGACTTCTGGAACGGATTTCGTTCAACTTCCGAGGTATGACTCTCTCTCTCTCTCTCTCTCTCTCTCTCTCTCTCTCTCTCTCTCTGCGTGTGCAGACACTTGGTGCCTGAAGGCAGCTTCCCATAGAGCACATCCTTGGGGATCCTGCTATCTATCTATCTATCTATCTATCTATCTATCTATCTATCTGGCAGGATCCCCAAGGATGTGCCCTATGGGGAGATGCCTTCAGGCTCCAGGCTCACTGGCAGACTGACTCTGCGTTACAATAATGTCTCCAAACGCAACGTAAAGGCTGCCAACATCAACCTCGTGGGGACAGACATTCAGTTGTGCATTCACAGTAGTGACCAGAGGAGGAATGACCGCCTAGAAGAGCTCAGAGAGAAGAAACGCCATGGTGCATCTGCAGCAGCACAACCAGACGCCTTCCTCTGCCCCAGCTGCGACAAAACATGTCTCTCCCATATCAGTCCGCAAGCCGCACTCCTCCATTGTCTCCCGAGACAGACAGATGCCAACAATATATACACATGGGATTTCCAGGACATATCCGAGATCCACACAACTTTTGTGTCCGGATTTTCACTTTTTGAAATATGGCGACCCTGCAATCTATGTACATGCAACTTTCATCCAGAGAGGCAGTGTGGTGCAATGGTTAGAGAGTCGGACTAGGAAGTGGGAGAGAGCAGGGTTCAAATCCACGACTCTGCACCCCCGTCACATATACATTTTCAAGACTCACAGCCAGTGAGGGATTTGGGTTGAGGATGTTCAAAGAGGACGGAGAGGAGAAGACCGCTCTGTTTAGCGGGGACGAGAATGCATCCCCGGACCCAGGCCCACCCTGCTGCGGCGACCCCCCCCCCCGATTCCAGCATCTCCACCCAGATCCCTGGCACCAATCTTGGGATTTTTAGCGACTTCCTTCTGTCGCTTCTTGCGAGACCGAGGAGGGAGCCAAGGCGGGGTTCCCGGGATGAGAGGCTGGGTGGCCACAAGGAACAGCTGAGTCAAGGGAAAGAATAACAAGTGGCAAAACAGTGACGGGCAAGTGGGCAGGCCCAGGGCGTGGGCACGGGCACCAAGCAGAGAAAAAAGCCACTGGGAGGAGAGCAAGCTAGGGCCGGGCAGTGCCATCGCCTGGGCAAAAGATCTGCCTGGCTCCTCACAGACAGAAGGAGCTGCCTCATAGCTCAGGGGGTCTAGCAAGGCCTTTGCCCAGCCAATGCCCTCCAGATGTTGGGAGCAACGGTTCCCGTCAGCCCCTGGCGGCACATCTGGAGGGCACCAGCTTTGTTATTGTTATTCATTTAATTTATATACCACTTTATATTTTAAAAAGAATCTCAAAGACGCTTACAGCACATTAAAACATCGAAACCAAAAATCCAGGAGAAGAAAAAAGAACAAATTCAAGCTTCAAGGAAAATGTTTCAGATCCTTCTCTAAGTGACATGTTGCTTTCTCCCTATTTATTTAACTACTTAGCTTATAGAGCTGCCCCATAGCAGAAGGACTCTAGGAAGGCAGGACTGTAGGATGGCAGTGTGGGGTAGTGGTTAGAGCGTCAGACCAGGACCTGGGTGATCAGCGTTCAAATCCGCACTCAGTCATGGCACTCACTGGGTGACCTTGGAGTCAGGCCCGGCCTCTTAATCTACCTCACAGGGTCGTTGTAAGGTTTAACTGAGGAGAGGGTGGAGGAACCATGTTGTGCTGGTCCCAAGGGTTACTCAAGAGGCGAGGTCCAAGTCCGGTCCGTAGGCTAACCGTAGAGACAGTCCAATGTAGCCAAAGCTGGAAGCAGGGCGGGGAGTCAGGCAGGAACAGGGACAGGTACGCAGGCAGGGAACCAGGGCAGGTCAGGAACTCAGGCAGGGAAGCAAGGCAGGAACACTAGCAGGATCTAGCAACCAACAATGTTGCTCCCGCAACCTGGGGCAGGGTCTGGCCGGCTTTTATCTGTCCTGAGGCACAGGGTGACCCCGATCCTCTGGTGACTTGACTCTCCCTCTGGCCTGGAGGCAAGCACTCCTCCTGCAGGAACTTAGTTCCCTTTGCCTCTCTGCCCTGAGCCTCCGCAGCTCAGGAGAGGCTGGTGGGTTACCGGACCCAGGGGCAGCCTCAGCTTCCCCTGACGGGGCTGAGAGTGGGGCACCTGCAGGCAATGGGTCCTCCATCCCATCAGGAGCCAGAGCAGACTCAGCTGATGCCTGCACCTGAGGATCCAGCACAGGTGAGGACCCTAGCCCCGGCTCTGCTGGTTCTGGAGGCGGGGAATCTTGTGCAGGCTGGGATCCCTCATGTTCAGCATCCGAGTCCGAATCCCAGGCCATCACACATGTTGTATTAGTTGCAGAAAAAGGTGCGATAAAAATGCAATGAATAAGATCTTCTGCTGACCTGCTCAGGAGAGCTGGAGGGGCCAGCCAGATGGAGATGACCGTCGCCAACCTGGCATCCAGAGATCTCCACGTCGTGGTCGCAATTGGACCCACGCCAGTCGCAAAATGTGCCTGGGGAATTTCCGATGCTGGCTTGGCAGGGGCCACGCTATCGTGAAATCTAGAACTTTGGCCATGTCCGCAGGAGCAGCTTCTTCTCAATCCGTATCGAAGCTGGTTTGAGGGGGACGGGATGCAGTCAAGAAACGGCAGGATTGATCTGGATCGTGGCTGACGTCTACACCGCTTCCCAAACCAGTAGCAGGAGCACCTTGGGCGCTGCACTGGCAGGTCAGGGCCAGCACACCCATGAGGCAAGGTGAGACGACTGCCTTGGGCCGCAGGTTTCACTGGTGCACAAGACCCCGATGTCAACCTTTCTTCCCCCCTTGTCCCTGATGTAGATATTCCCTCACCTCCCTGTCGGGGAGAGAGGGCGCCATTTTGTGGTCCGCCTCAGGTGCCAAAATGTTTGGTCCTCCCGCTTGGTTATCTCCCGCTTGGACTACTGCAATGCGCTCTACGTGGGGCTACCTTTGAAGGTGACCCGGAAACTGCAATTAATCCAGAATGCGGCAGCTAGACTGGTGACTGGGAGTGGCCGCCGGGACCACATAACACCGGTCCTGAGAGATCTACATTGGCTCCCAGTACGTTTCCGAGCACAATTCAAAGTGTTGGTGCTGACCTTTAAAGCCCTAAACGGCCTCGGCCTGTATACCTGAAGGAGCGTCTCCACCCCCATCGTTCAGCCCGGACACTGAGATCCAGCCTCCGAGGGCCTTCTGGTGGTTCCCTCACTGAGAAGTGAGGTTACAGGGAACCAGGCAGAGGGCCTTCTCAGGTAGTGGCGCCGCCCTGTGGAATGCCCTCCCATCAGATGTCAAAGAAATAAACAACTATCTGACATTTAGAAGACATCTGAAGGCAGCCCTGTTTAGGGAAGTTTTTAATCTGTGATATTTTAATGTATTTTAATATTTGTTGGAAGCTGCCCAGAGTGGCTGGGGGGACCCTGACCAGATGGGCAGGGTACAAATATTATTATTATTATTATTATTATTATTATTATTATTATTAGTCCGGCCCTGAGACAGGCCTTTTCCAACATCTTGTGGCCCTCCAGATGTTTTCGGACTGCAGCTCCCAGCTCAACCCCAGCCAACGCTGCCACCTTGAGGGACATTGGAGAGGACCACAACAGGAACCAGCTTGGGGGAGGCTGCCGTGCAGGATCTCAGCCAGAGGCCAGTTCTGACACCTGAGATCTTTCACCAAAAGTCTGAAATGGGACCTTTCTATACACAAAGCCTTTACTCATCCGCTGAGCTACAGCTGGTGGTGTATGTACCCTGCCCTAAAAAAAGAGGGGTGTGTGAAATAAAAGTATTATTTGCCAAGGTAATCGGAACGCTGCGCCAAAGAAAATCACGGCGTTTGTGTCAATTATGCAGATGGAGCCCACTTCCCCTCCTTATTCCATCTCCACCACACTGTAATTTATTTGACTTCTTCTGGCCCGGAAGAGATTTCAGGTGAGCAGAGGGAGAAAACGTCTGCAGAATCTCAAGAGCTGGGTTTGGAAACAAGGCACATGATCTCCTGGAGAGCCGGAGGCAAAAGGCCTGCTTTTGAGTAAAAAAAACACAAAACGTCCGGATTTGCGCAATTTAATCTGAGTGCAGAATCTGAGCTCCCCACCCCACCCCGATGCAAAGTTTGGGTTTTGTGGGCACAGAGTATGCACCGCTGTCTTTATATACAGGTACACCTGATCTGAAATTCATGTATGGGCCTATGACAGAAGGAGGTGGCAGAAGAAGGCCTCACCATGCCAGGTTGCAGAATTTGGGTGCGTTGGCAGGGAATCACTCCTTTTAAATGCTGCCCTGGGTTCAAATCTCCCTTCAGGTAGAAATCTAGCACAGCAGGATTAGATCTTGTTGCCCTGGCTTTCCTATTGCAGGGAGTTGTTCTTGCTTTTTTTCTTATTTTTAAAAAAGTGGCCGTCTCCATCAGCCAACGTCCTAACTGATGGGGCTGAGCCGGTTGGTCCAGCCTTCCCACAAATATAGATCCTGGTTTGCTAGAGGGATGGCTGTCAATGGGGAAGAGATATGAGGGAGGAGGTGCTGGGCAACCGGAAAGACTCCTTAGCATTTATATAGCACTTCACTGTGTTCAGAGCAATTCAGTCACACAGAATCATAGAACTGTAGAGCTGGGAGGGACCACAAGGGTCATCTAGTCCAACCCCCTGCAGTACAGTAATCTTTTGCCCAACATGGGATTCGAACCCACAACCCTGAGATTAAGAGTCTCCTGCTCTACCAACTGAGTTATTACCTCAGCTAGCTTTACAACCACCATGGAAGGTAGGCCTGTATTTTTTATTATTTATTTATTTATTTAAATACTACACAGAGGCTGAGAAAATACTGACTTGCCAAAGGTAGTCATCGGCAAATCTGTCCATTTTGGTTTCTCTCAATTTCTTGTTTTTTTCAGTCAAATTTCTCCAAATACACACATGTTGCGTGCAATTTATGCCTATTACACAAATTTCTGCAAAGCAATGCCCCATAAAAACAGGCCCTTTCACTAATACATGCATTAATTAATTAATTGATTGATTGATTGATTGATTTTTTAAAAAGGGACACGTTACCCCAGGATATGAATTTTTCTACACACATCTTGGCTGGAGGACTTCATCGCAAAATTCGGAGAAGCGCAAATTCCGAAGGTTGGCTGTCTTCTGGATCTTGCGTTGTTTCAGAAAGTGTGGTTTCAATACGAATTTACTCAAATCCTATCCCTAACTAAAGGATCCTGTGTGCTCCGTACAATTTGTGTTTGTTCTCTGTACAGTCTGTATAATTTACTACGGTGGCATCAAGCTTCGCTAGCCACGGGGTGGGGGAAAGTTCCCCATCCGCTGGAAATCTTATTCAACCATACCTACGTCTTCCGAGACTGCTCTGGGCATTGCCCCCACGCAACCATAAGGTCTAGAAAGGCTATGTCTAGCAAGTGTATTACATCACAGCAGTGCGGTGACCTGAGCAGGGACTTCCCAGGTGCGGGCAGAAAAACAAAAGCAGCAACATCAACAGCCTGAGTAACTCTCCTGCCTTTAATAAAGCTGGGATCTGCAGGACGGAGCCACAGGAAGCAAATGAACAACACCAGCTGCTAGCTCACTGCAGCAGAAAATCAAGCTGCTGTTAAAGGAGGCAGTTCAGAAATGGGCAGCCCTGTAATTCCCCCTGGTGCACAGCTTTTCTGCTTAAGCTGCCACCCTTTTAATTGCACCCTGACCAGGCTGGGAACGAGCCCCACTGAACTCAATATGAGTAGACCTACACAGGGACCTGTTCTTTTAACCCTTCCCCGCCCGTTCTCGGTCACTGTGCTTTCCAGATCTTACATCTGCTTGTCAGACATCTCCCTCTCCCTCCCTCGCCTCTCCCCACTTTTCTGATCTACCACATTTGACCCCATATTTTTAGACACATCTGCCTGTTTCCTCTCCGTTATCTCTCTTCGTTTCATCGGCTTTCTCTCGCCCTGTGCTTTATTCTCTTTGAAGCAAGCTGGTCTTACTTAATAAGACAGTGCGCATGCACACGAAAGCTCATACCAAGAACAAACTTAGTTGGTCTCTAAGGTGCTAGTGGAAAGAAATTCTTATTTTGTTTTAATAAGACAGAGTAGTTTTGAGACCCACGCGATCTCCTTCTGAAAACTGCCCTGAGCAAAAGACCAGGATCCCTCCCCTAAGTCTGTGCACTGAGCTCATTTCCGGGCCCCTTCAGACATCATCATCATCATCGTTCTGTATATGTAATGATTTGTGCTCCCGATGCTATTGGGGCAGCTATATGTGAAACTCCCCCCCCCCTTTCAATACTGTTTCGTGTCCAATCAGTGCCTATCCCGTTACCTCTCGCTGAAATAACTTTATAGTACATGCAAATGTTCTGCCGCATTTGCGTCCTGCTTTTGTGGCGCGGTGCCGGAGGGGTCAGCAATGACGAGGCGGCACTGGAGAAGCATTGCAGAACAAACAGAAGCAGGGCTTCGTGAGCTGGGAGAGACCACGGCAGAGAGAGAAATCCAGAATCGGAGGCAGAAGCTGAAACAGGAGAGGAGGTAGGTCAAGAGGCAGAGGTGAGTCAGGCTGCTGAAGAGGCAGGGTTGTCTCCCCTTCCCCTTGTCTCCCAGAACCAGAAGAGGCATTAAAAGGGTGGAGGAGAGGTTGGCTTCATGTAGGCACAGTCTCTGATTGCTTGGGGGGGGGTGTGAAACTCCGCAGAGGAGGGGGCGGCTGTGGGGAGGAGGGGACTTTCAGTCTCCGCAACTGATCCATGGGGCCAGACCTATTGGGGATTGTGTCTTTTAATGCCGGCTCGTTCCTGACGACTGGGACACTGCTTTAAGCAGCCATATCTTTCCCCCAAAGAATTCTGGGGGTTGTGGTTTGTTAAGGATGCTGAGATTTGTTAGGAGAACCCCCCCCTCCTATTCCCCTCACAGAGCTACAATTCTCAGAGTGGTTTAACAACCAATCCCTCCTCACAGGGAAGACGTTGCTCTGTGAGGAGAATAGGGCCCTTGTAACAACTCCACAAACTACAGCTCCCAGAATTATTCAGGAGGAGCCATGGCAGTTTAAAGTGGGGTCAGCTGTATGGTCTGAATGCGGGTTCATGTTGCAGGATATGATGCCAGTCCGGAGGAGCTGTCAGAATCTGGCCTTGAGGAAATGACACGATCCCCTCGGATCCCCGGCTCCTGGCTCTGTTTTGAGGCCTGTGGGTATCACCAGCCAGATGGGCGGGGTATAAATAAATAAATAAATAATAATAATAATAATAATAATAATAATAATAATAATAATAATAATTGTTATTATTATTAGGTCCTCCTGTCCATTTTGCCCTGGACTTCTGCCCCAAATCAGCACCACTGTGGCTGTGAACAACCAATTCCCAAGCGAGCATATCTGCAGCCTCCGCCTGGTCTTCAACTCATGTGCTCTGAACTACGTTTCCCTCCCACAAGCGATCCCATCCATGTGGAGGCCTTCTCCCCTTTCTACCGAACTGTGTGTCACTGTCTTTCGCAACAGCCCCCATAAACCATGGGTCAGCGAGGCCCATCGCCACCCCGCTCGATCGCCTTCGACCACATCTCCCACGGGGCGGCGGCTCTCTTCCTGCTGCCTCGGGGCATCGCAGACGCAGCGTGTGGCTCACACCGATGGGCTACTCATCCCATAAAGTGGGTTTTTATGCGTCCAAGATTCAGAGGCAGCCAAAATGATCAAGAATGATTAAGAATAAACTCCCCTACGAGGAAAGGTTTAAACATTGGGGACTATTTGGTTTAGGGGGAAAAAAGATGAGGTGGGAATTATGTGATTCAGGAGAGAGAGGTTTATCTCCCGCTCTCGTAATGCATATTACACCGATCCTGGCCCGACTGCACTGGATGCCAATTAGTTTCCGGGCCCCGTTCAAAGGGCTGGTTTGGATCTATAAAGCCTTCAACAGCTCAGGACTGCAATCCTCAAGGACTTGCCTCAGCCCATAAAAACTGTCCCAGACTCTGCGTTCATCCTCTGAGGCTCTTCTTTGTGAGAGGTCTGGAGGGTGGCAACACGACCATGGCCTTCTCTGCAGTGGCTCCCCGTTTGTGGAATGCTCTTGCTGGGCACCTTCATTACATATCTTTAGGAGCCAGGCAGAAACGTTCCTCTTCAACCGGGCGTTGAGCTGATTAAGGTGGAATCTTGACATATATAAAATAAGTTTTTAAAATATATATATTGAATTTGCCGTTAGCTCACCATCGCCATCTAGTGTTGCATTTGTAGAATGCACTTGAAACGTTATATTTGCAGCTGAGTCCGAACATTCTGCGGCCTTTTAAAGGTGTCTGTAGGAAGAGGGTGGTGGTATTGCTGTTTAGTTTTACCTATTTCCTTGTTTTTATCCTGTGTTTTATTCTGTGAACCGCCCTGAGATCCTATGAGGAAGGGAAGTATACAAATCTAATAAATAAAATAAAATAAAATGAAAATAATCTCCAACTACAGTTGTCCAATGAAATAAATGGTCTTGCGGGGCTCTTTTATGCTCCGAGGTTGTCCAAAGGAAGCACATTTTCCCCACAGCGCATAGCTAAATGATGGAAATGGATGCATTCCCTCCAACATTTCTCTGATGAAAATAGGGACATCCTATTCAATAATAATAATAATAATAATAATAATAATAATCATAATAATAATATTTATACCCTGCCCATCTGTCTGGGTTGCCCCAGCCACTCTGGGCAGCTTCCGACATATATAAAAACATTTTTTATAAAAAAACTTCGCTATGCAGGCCTGCCTTCAGATGTCTTCTAAAGCAAAAAAGCAAAAAATAATAATTAAATGGTTATCGGCAGCCTAAAAGGGAAAAAAAAGCTCTCCTCCTGAAAAAAGCTCAACGACTGGTCTTTCTCCCCCTCCCAAAATCTCAATAACAATTGAGCTCTTGCCCTCTTGCCGAGGCACAGTTGGCCACTGTGTGTGTGTGTGTGTGTGTTGCGCCGGCTGTTTCCCCCTCCCTCATGCCGACAAAGAGCTGGCGTGCCTATCAGAGACCGGATCCTAGCCTGCACCCTGCTTGGTCAAATGGGGATGCAGGCTGAGACTTGGGCAGTGTCAGGGGGCGAATCCGAGGGCTGACCATGGTCTTAGCCTGGGTTCTCATCCTTCCTCGTCTGCCTGCTTTTTGTATCCACGCTACATCGTGCTGGCAAGAGAGGAACAGTTTCTGAATTTGCCGGGATTCATCGTTGCAAGGGAGCTTGGGAAACTGAGTTCCCTTGCATGGTGAGTAGTTCCTTTGCGAGGACTGAGGATCCTGGGAAACTGAGTTTTTCAGCCATTTGGGGCTTTCTGTTTGGGGGGGGGAAGTTTTTCTGTTTTTTGAAGCTGTTTTTGTTTTTGAACCTGAACGACCATGGCTTGCCCCCCCCCTTTTGATCCTGGGTACGCCCCTTTTTATACCTACTGCCCACTAATGCATCTTTCTTGATAGTAAAATTCCCTTACCACCCACCGGTGCTCAAAGGAAGGAGGATTCAGTTTGTGCCGTAGAACCCCCTACCGCCCACCTAGAACCCTACTGCCCACTAGTGTGTAGTAGGGACCACGTTGACAACCCCTGGACTAGATGATCCTTGGGGGTCCCATTCCAACTCTACAATTCTAAGAAGAGCCTCTCTGTTAGATGCCGAGGAAGCTGCCACAATGAGTCAGGCCGCTGGGTCCACCCAGCTCAATGTTGTCCACACCGATCGGCAGCAGTTCTCCAAGGTATCCGAAAAGGAACATCTCCAAGCCTACCCAGAGACCGAACCTAGGACTTTTCACCTAGGAAGCCGACACGTTAGCCGGAGAGGGAAGGTGCGAAACTGCGCTCTCCTGACCAACAATTGCACCCGATTAAAACGTAGCTATGATTTGACCCAGACTTAACATTGCAATGTTCACAACCTAAAAAAGCAATTTGGCTGGGTAGCCTTGGCCACGGACCAGCCAGGCTCCTCTGCTGGGGGAATAAAGATCTGAGTCACCTGCTGTGTAACAACTCTCCCTAAGTTCCCCCACTCCACCCCCCCCGCAGAACTCTGGCCAAAACCGGCTCCTTTGGGGGGCCTCCTTTTGATGTGCGCGAAGGGTGGAAAGTGACTAACACCCCCAGCAAACTAATTCAAAACTATGCCCCAGTTCAATGCCAAGAAATAAGATCTCTCTCGCCTTCTGCCCAGAAGAGTCCTGGGACCTAATCATAGATGGGGGGTCACTGTCTGGGGTGACTGTTCCCCCGCGCGGTCCGTTTAACCGCCAAAGCCTGCGCTGCGATTGAATCCAGATGTGGAGCGATATGCGCAGGAGAAGAGGGCCCTTCCGATTCGCTAGGCTTTCCCTCTTTCTCCCCTCTAAAGAATAAAAATAAAATGTGCGTCGGATTATAAATTACAAAGTCTGGATGTGTCTGGATCTTAGGTACATGCTCGCGTGGGTCCTTGTAGCAGCGCCGGGATGACTCACTGCAGAAAACAAAATAATAACCTGAAAGAGCCGCAAACATATTATTCCGTGCCGTGGGTGTAAACTTAGACAAGTGCAAATTCCTCGTCCTGGTGGGAGAAAAACCCTCCGTTGCAAAAGAATTAAATAAAGTTTTCTTGCCCTCCGTGGAAACTTAGCAAGAAGGGGGAGCAGGAAGTTGAAGCAGGGCTTCCCAACGCCCAGAGCATTTAGGGGATCAACCTGCCTCTGGTGCAGCCCTATGGCCAGCCTTCCTTGTTAGGTAGCTCTGCCATATTTCTTAAGGTAGGACATTGTGGAGGTGCCTGTCTGGCTAACCCTCTGAATTTCCCCCAAGCCACAGTCATGGGTCGGTTGAACACAGAGGGATGGTGGGAGGAATCAGATGAGGGACCCCCCAAAGGAAGAAGGCTCAGAGCCCAGAGATTGGTGGTGGGTTGACGATGAGTGGTCAGAGCAGACCATTCCAAACTTTTCATGTTGGCGACACGCTTTTTTAAAGACATGCATCATTTCACGACACAGTAATTCAGTTTTACTAGCAAACCGGAGGTTAAACTAACCCCTTTCCAGCCCTGGGAGGAGTGCCGGGAGCATTCGCACGACACACCTACACACGGCAGCCGACACACTAATGTGTCGCGACACACAGTTTGGTAATCACTGGGTTAGAGGGAGAAGAGGGAGAAGACTGGGAAGAGGAGGTGTCGGAAGCTGAAGAGGTAACAGGGCTTAGTGAGCAGGGAGAATCTGTGGCAGAGGGAAGTCCAGAATCAGAGGCTGAAGCTGAATCAGGAGATGAGGGAGGCTAAGAGGCAGAGAAGAGTCAGGGTGTCTCCCTCTCTTGCCGCGACAAGATCCCCTCCCCTCTGGTCTCCCAGAACCAGAGGAGACATGAAAAGGGCGGAGGGGAGATCAGCTGCATGCAGGCGCCGTCTCTGATTGCCTGGGGGAAACCCTGGAGAGAAGTGCACTTAGGCAGTTGTGGGGAGCAGAAACCTTCAGTGTCGGCAACTGCTTCATGGGGGCAAGTCCTGCAGAGATGAGTTGCTTTGCTCATTAAGCCTGACACTCCCGTGCAGATCCATTTTCTTGGCTAAGAAAGAGTTAGCCCCCACTTGTTCATTGTGATTTACTGCTGGCTCGATCCCGTCAGCCGCACGCCAGACCCCATCCCTCCTTTGCACTCTTGAGGGTTTTTGCCTGGCTGGGATGTGCCCTCAAACTCTGACCATGCCTCTGGGTGGAGGATAGAGAGGGGCACAGGAGTGTGCAGAGTTCACAGCGGCTTCTCCGCCCACTTTTCCTCTGGCCCCTCCCACCAGTGGCATGCGGCCCTCAGAAAGTTGTTCAGGAGGGAATTCAGCCCCCGGTGGTGCTTTAACAACAGTGTGGTGTGCAGGAATCACACACACCCCTCACCGCTCCACACGTTTGTTGGCATGAGTATCGGTCACCAACAGCCTGACCTTTAAAGACACGGGGCAAGAAGGTGGCAACAGGAACTGGCAAACTTTACATGGGGAGATAGGTAAATAAATACGCTTAATTCAAATACCGGAATGTGCTTTTCTTAGCACAGCTTTCCAGTTGCCCTGGGGAGGAATGTGGGTTTTTATTAATTTTAACAATTGAGCATTCACCATGCTAAGATTAATGGTCCAGGGATATGTCAGCAGAACACACAGGTAAATTCCCAGGAAAGCACATGTGGAAATTTGAGTCATCTGCTTGGATAGGTATCGAGAGTGAAATCCAACACTGAGAGTGCTGGTAAGTACCGGGGGAACTACATGCCTCACAGCTGCACAGGTGAACACCAGGAGAAGAATCCTTTTACAAAAGCGCATGTGGAATTTCTGGGTAATTAGATCCCCGATTACACAGCCAGAACCTGGCGAAAAATGGTCTCGTAGCAAATCTTAGGTGTTAAATGATAGAGATATGTTTGTTCCCCGCTTGCAGGAGGAAAGCATGGGATTTTTTCCCCAGAGGTGATACAAGACTTTAAAGCAAACAGGTTAAAAAAAGAGATTGGGGATATTTAAGCTGGTAGATTTTTCATCTGCAGGTGATCTGGAAATTTTTAATGTTTACCTTTCGTTGTTTAAGGTGGTTATGATGACCTGGGCCCTGAGTCCATACTTCCAATCCTGTATTGGTTTTACTGCAGTATAACTATAATGGTTTCCCCCCAAAATTCCAGGAAATATAATTTGGTGAGAGTGATTATGTGAGCCAAGCACCTTACGGAAGCAGTAGTCAAACCAGTTTAAGCCTGAGACTTAGGTACGCCCTTTTTCTGCAAAAGAATATCTGCAGCAATTCATAGAAGCGTAGAGCTGGAAGGGACCCTGAGGGTCATCCAGTCCACCCCCTGCAATGCAGGAATCTCAGCTAGGGCCATCCAACCCCTGCTTCAAAACCTCCAAGGAAGGAGAGCCCCCAACCTCCCGGGGGAGTCCACTCCACTGGCGAACGGTTCTTGCTGTCAGAAAATAGGCCAGCACTGAAGCACTCTCTCCAAATCGCATCTTCTGGGAGTCTGTCTCCCTCCAGGACCCACCCCTTTCTCTCCTCAAAGTGCTTTAATGGGCTGTGGTTACTCAGCGGTGAGGGACGTAAACATAATTAACTTGAGGAATTCGTAGCGGCAGGGGTATAGCGATGACCATTAACTCAGGCGACTTTTTTAAAAAACGGGCTGGATAGATGAATGGAAGCTGGCTCGTTACCTAAGGAGAACCTCCGCATCCAAGGGCACTCTATCTCTCACAGTAGTAGACGCCGGGGACAAGTGCCGGGGGCCGTTTTTAATGCCTGGCTTGCATGAGAGCCGTGCGGCTCGCCGTTTAAGGGAAGAGAAATGCTAGCCTGGATGGGCCTTGTACGAGGGGTTTCTGGGGCCCACGCTGGAGCCAGCTCTCCTCCTGGTCAGGCTGCCGTTGGCTCAGAAAGATGTTCTCTTTCTGTGGTGAGGACAGCTGTGGATTTTGGGCTCAGGGCTGCTCACTCTCTCCTCAGGAAATGACACATCTTTGTAAGCATTTCCCACACCGGGGCTGGGTGGATCTCTCTTTCTCCCATGCATGCCCACTGGCCTGAGGGATTCTCCCCTCCAACATCTGGCTGGCACCCTAAAGGCTGCCGCCAGCAGCAGCAGCAGCAGCAGATTACACTACACAGCTCTTGGAGGGCTGTAGGGCCTAGTGGTTAGAGCGGAGACAAAGAAGAGGCTAAATCGGCCTTCTCCAAACATCTGGGGGGCACCGGGTTGGCAAAAACTTCTCTAGATGCTGGGACTCGGGAATCCCATCTGAGATTTTGGACATAAAGCCCTGTGATAGCGCTTTATTCATCTAACTGTGGCTTCCCCAAAAGAATTCTGGGAAATGCGTTTTGTTAAGGGTGCTGGAGTTTGAAGCTATGCGTGAGGGCAAACTACAGTTCCCAGGATTATTTGGGGGGAGGGAAATGTGCTTCAAATGCATGGTTCGCACCCAGCCTGCCTGAGGGGGAGCGACAAATTATACTTGGATACACGGCATTGCCAAAATAAAGTAGCGTAGCACCCAAGGCAGAAATCCCAAAAACACCTCTCCCGACCCCATTTCTCCGATGAAAATAGGGACATCCAATTCCATAATCATAATTTTACTATTTATACCCCGCCCATCTGACTGGGTCGCCCCAGCCACTCTGGGCGGCTTCCAACATACGTAAAAACATACTAAAACATTAAACATTAAAGAAAAAACTTCTCTATACAGGGCTGCCTTCAGGTGGCTCTGGAGTCGATTAACTCCACGCCCTCCAATATTTCTAATATGAAAATAGGAAAAGTGGGACATTCCAGGATCAAATCAGAAACCGGGGATGGCTTTGTAAATCTAGGGCTGTCCCTAGAAAACAGGGACATTTGGAGGTCTGAATTCAAACTGTCGAGAGCGTTCAGATCTTAAACTGCCGACTCGCAGCCCTTTGGTGATGCCCCAAATTATCTCCCTTCCCTTTGCCTGACGGGAGGGTCACTCCCGGCGCTGACAGGCCCTACGGGATGGTGCGTTGTGGCTTGTAACATATGACACCCTCTTTTTCTGCCACTGCCTCTCCTCCGGGTGTGTGTGTACATGTGTGAGAGAGTGTGCTTAGTGTCTGTTTTCGCTGACCCATCCAGAAGGCATTTCCTGCTCTCGCCAGCGACGAGGGGGTGAAAGTTGGAGAAGTTCATAGCCGCCTGGAAACCACAATTCAACTTTCCCAGGCTGAGGAGAGGCCTAGCTGAGGATGATGCACACACGGGAGAGGGCTTGCTGGTGGAAGGCTGTCGTGCACAACGGCTGGGATATCGGCAAAGCCCCCCCTCCATCTGGCCTCCGGAGGCATTGCAAGGGGCTAGACCTCAGCGAGGTCTGCGACAGGCTAGGCCTGGGTTCACATCCCTTGCTCGGCCACCAGACTCATCCGCTCACAGTTTCTTCACCTAGTTGACTGCACAGGGGGTTAAAGGAGGAGGCAGGAATCGTAGACTTGGAAGGGGTCCCTGAGGGTCATCTAGTCCAACCCCCTGATATGGGGCTCGAACCCACAACCCTGAGATTAAGAGTCTTGTGCTCTACTGACTGGGCTACTCACTGGGATGCTTGCTGCTCTCCTCTCTTTCAAGGAAGGGCAGAATCGTGTGGTGTTTTTTTTTTAATGTAATAAAATAGCACTGGGGGGACGACAGACGGACGGACACATGCACCACGATTTTGTGTATGCCGCTCCCTGTCTAAGGAGATAGATATCACAGAACAAATACCCTAGCTCCTCCCTGTCTCCCAGAGATAAGAGCAGGGCTGACGCAGATTAGGTATTCTTCCTCCGGTTTTTATCCTCACAACAACTTTGTGAGGTAGGTTGAGGTTGAAAGATGGTGACTGACTCCACGGCCACCCAAAGAGCTTTCAGGGAGGTTCAGAAAAGGGCAAGTCAAATGGTCAAGGGGGTGGGGCAGCTATGAGGAAAGCCTGTAAGCATTTGGGTCCCCCCCCCCTATCGACAGCAAAAGTGAGCAAGAGGTGCCATGATAGAACTTTAAAAATTACGCACGCCATGAAGAAAGCGGAGAGAGAAGCTCGTTTCTCCCTCCCGAACTCGGGAACATCCAAGGAAGCCGAATGTGGGAAGGTCCGGGACAGATAAAAGAAAATATCTCTTCACTCACACAGCGGCTAGTTAACCTGTGGAACTCGCTGCCACAAGAGGAAGGGATGGGCACCGGCTGGGATGGCTTTAAAAGAGGACTGCACCATTCTTAATGTTTCTAGATTAAAATAAAAATAAATGTTTTTATTGTACTCGTGACAGTGTTGTTTACCTGCTTTGTTAACTGCTCCCCTGGGCTCCTTTGGAAAGAAGGGCAGCATAGAAATCTAAGAATCAAAATGAAATAATACTGATCCTGCTGTGGGAGAAGAAACAGCATGTTTTGGAAATGGCCATGGGGCCACCCCTGTGAAGGCCCTTCTCCCTTCCACGGCCTATGCCAGGTGTGGGGGAATTGTGGCCCTACAGATGTTCCTAGAATCACAGAATTGTAGTTTTAGAAGAGGCCACAAGGGCCTTCTCATCCAACCCTCTCTGCAGGGCAGGAATCTTTTGCCCAACGTGGGGCTCGAATCCAAGACTTTCTTTGACTTCTGCCAAAACTGTTGATTTTGGGTGTCTCCAGAGACTGTCAGTATTTTGCAGGATGGATTTCCGCACATACTGGGGGATTTAGGGCTTGCACAATTAAAGTGGGTTTTGGCGCTCTCTTGCACAATTAAACTGGATTACAGCACTCTGTTGCCCTAGCGCAACAAATCCACTTTTTAACAAAAGACAGACTTTCTTTCTGTGATTAGGAAAGTGGTGCGGGAAAGAGTGGAATGAACCAATTATTTATAAGGCAACATGCAACATAAGCAAACCAGGACAAACGCTCATTGTCCTATAAAGTCCTCTCAAATCAGAGCGAACACTCATTAAAGCAGTGTTTTTCAACCACTGTTCCGTGGCACACTAGTGTGCCGCGAGATGTTGCCTGGTGTGCCGTGGGAAAAATTGAAAAATTCAAGAGAATTACTTTATATATAGTCAATATAGGCACAGAGTTAATTTTTTTAACATTTTCTAATGTGGTGTGCCTCGTGATTTTTTTCATGAAACAAGTGTGCCTTTGCCCAAAAAAGGTTGAAAAACACTGCATTAAAGACCAAATATAATCTAACCTCCATGTAAGAGTTAGCGGAAACAGATCAGGAAGAATGCTAAACAAAGAGGTTGTAACTCTGGAGAGCCCCCAGAAACTCTTTTGGAGATGAGAGATTTGGGTCCAGAGACCCCATCTGCAAAATGCATTTAAAACAGCATTGTACCACTTTGAACCGTCATGGCTTCCCCCATGGAATCCTGGGAAGTGTAGTTTCTTAAGTGCAATGAGGGTTATTAGGGGGCCGCTGAATCCCCTTACAGAGCTATGATTCGGAGGGCTCCCTGGGAAGTGGGGCTGATTGTTAAACCGCTCTGAGAGTTGTAGCTTTGGGTGGGGAGCAAAGGGCCTCTTGAAAACTCTCAGCACCTTTAACAAACTACATTTTTTGCTTCCCAGGATTCTCTGGGGGGTGGTCCCTGGAAGCCACGGCTTTTTATTTTACAAAGTTTGAAAGGACCCAACTGGTATTCCCGGCTCCCTTTCACGCTGTTGAATGTGCTGCAGAGGGAGGTTGTTTGTTTCAAATATATATTGCGGATGGGGCCTTTCCTTCAGAGCAGATGTGAGTTGAACTAAAAATGGGGCCCCCTTTAGCCCTGTGCTGGTGGGCTTTTCCCTTTGCAGGAGCCTGAGTGAATGGCCTCCCGATTTTCACGAGGCCCGTCTCTCGAACATGCAAGCCACGGCATGAGCTCAAATATATATTGGGGGAGCACTCCCCCTTTAGCCCTGTGCTGGTGACTGAGTGAATGGCCTTGGGCCCGTCTCTCGAGTCACGCTCCTTGGGAGTCAAGGCGTCACCACCCAAGAAGCTGGAGAGCCGGGTCAGGGAACGGGTTCCTGGATGCTCTCCACAGAGCTGTCAAGGGCAAAACAGAACGGGGGTAAGCGAGAATCCAGACCCGGCCACAGACTCCTATGATGCAACCCCAGCTCAGCCCTGGGAGGGCCGGACTCACTTGGTGGGGGCCCACCGGGAGAGATGGAGGGAAGCTGTTAACTAATGCACCCGAAGGCAGTGAGGTCACTGGGAAGAAATGTGGTTTCACACACACACACACACACACAAACACAACAACGTTGCTGAGGGGGAGCAAGGCTGTATATGGAATCAGATGGAAGACCAACAGGGCAGAAGGTTCTGGGACTCCTGGGTTCCCGGGGAGGGCATCGTGGGACAGTGGTTGAGGGGAGGGAAGAAGATGGTTGGGTCTTTTGCCCCACTGCAAAAGGAACCCTTACCGCCCCACATTCTGGGCCCATCCACCGTTGACCGTTTGTACGGTGATTTCCAGCCATGGGTGCGAGAGGCAACGTTTTATTTTTGTCTGGCCGCTTTCCCCGGGAAAACTTGCTGTTTACTGCTGAATCGGGGCCAGCGTCAATCCGAATAAAGCGGTGGGACAAAACACAACGTTTCAGGCCCTTGACTAGAAATTAAGGGACAAAGGAGAGTGTGGGCCTGTTTCAGTCACAGTGGCTAGATGTGTGGGATCTTCTGGGTTAGGTTGGAGCAGGGATTGGAAACAGATTTCAGCCTGAGGAAATGAAAGTAGGGTTCTGTGGGAATACGTTTAGGGTTTCCCCGCGCGATAGCCGCTTTACCGATCCTTCTGCGCAACGCAGCGGACCCTCATAACTAGCCGGAGCAGGCTCTCAGACGACTGGTTATCCCAGAAACTGGTTATCCCGACAGGGTTCTACATGTAGACTGGGTGATGATACATTGGGCAAAAGACTTGGGAAATAATATAAAAATGGCAGCCTGGGAGAGGTTATGGAAAACTGAATAGAAATTTACGGCATGTTGTTCGCTGAAAGAAAGCTACATAAAAATGGTGTATTGGTTGCATTTGACACCTGTGAAGTTAGCAAAAATGTATAGAACAAGCTCAAATATCTGTTGGAAATGTAAAGAAAAAGAAGGTGCCTTTTATCATATGTGGTGGACATTTAAAGTAACCAAAAAAAAAAGTTGGGAGATGACATATGATGAAATGGGAAAAAATGTTTAAAATAACTTTTGCTAAGAAAACCAGAAGCCTTTTTATTAGGAATTATAGGTACCAAAGGACCAGAAAATATTGTTTATGTATGCAGCAACAGCTGCACGGATGCTACTAGTCCAGAGATGGAAGGAAGAGATAACGCCAATCAGAGAAGAATGGCAAACCGAGTTGATGGACTATGCCAAAATGGCAAAATGAACAGGGAAGCTCAGAAATCAAGAAGACAAGAACTTTAAGAAAGAATGGGAAAGTATAATTTATTTACGAGACTACTGTAAGCATGTCAAAACAATGGCAGGATTTTAATCACACTTGTAAAGTAACGGAAAGTACGGATAATTTAGAAGGATAAAAATTTGGATAAGTATTGATAGGTAAAGGTAAAGGCACCCCTGACCGTTAGGTCCAGTTGTGAACGACTCTGGGGTTGTGGCACTCATCTTGCTTTACTGGCCAAGGGAGCCAGCGTACAGCTTCCGGGTCATGTGGCCAGCATGACTAAGCCACTTCTGGCGAACCAGAGCAGCGCATGGAAACGCCGTTTACCTTCCTGCTGGAGCGGTACCTGTTTATCTACTTGCACTTTGATGCACTTTCAAACTGCTAGGTGGGCAGGAGCAGGGACCGAGCTACGGGAGCTCACCCCGTCGGGGGGATTCGAACCTCCGACCTTCTGATGGGCAAGCCCTAGGCTCTGTAAATGTTGTCAGTAGACCCATGGAAGGGATGGGGGGGGGAATCAGAAGATTCAGAGTAATCTCAGTATTTGGATTTGGAATTGTTTTTTGTTACATGTTTGTGCTTTTTTAAAAAAATCAGTAAAATAATTATACAAAAAAGAAGCAGCATGGCCTCCCCCAAAGAATCCTGGGAGCTGTAGTTTGTTACAGGTGCCGAGAGTCATTAGGAGACCCCCCCCCATTCACCTCCCAGAGCTATAAGTCCCAGGTATCCCTAGGAAGAGGGATTGATGGTTAAACCACTCTGGGAACTGTAGTTCTTTGAGGGGAATGGGATCTCCTAACAACTCTTGGCACCTTTAACCAACTACAGCTCCCAGAATTCCTAGGGGGACGCCATGACTGTTTAAAGTGGTCCTGAAGCTCCCTGCAAGGACATTTATGGACTGCGTCTGGAACTGTGGATTTACAGAAAAAGAGGACATTCTGGACAATGGGGTTGGAGTGAGATGGAGAAATATCTGGGGGGAGACCCCGAGATGGCGAAGGAAAATGGTTAGAAAAGGGATAGGATGAAATATTTAAAATATAACTAGGATGGTTTATTATGGTACCCTGAAGTCAGTGTGTTAAGAATTTAAGATTTTGAACTAGTGAAGAGATATGTTAATTTTTTATTAGCAGCAGTTTAAGTGAAATAAGATGTATGATGTGAGTTAAGAAGTAATAGGTTAGTTTGAAGTAAAATTAAATATTAAGAATTATGTTTAGATTTTTTGGATGATTTAAATTTTAAAGATGAGAAGTTATTAAAGTAAATTATAAGTGGAACCAAAGGAGAGAAAATGGGGGAAGTCACCCAGTATAGATTCAAACAAGAATTTTTTTTTTTTTGTTATAAACAAGAAAAAGAATTATTGGTGTTTTAGTGGTGGTTTGTATTTGTTTTTCATTATGTTTTGATTGTTGTGTTTGTGTTGTCGTATGTGTTTTGTTGTTCTTTGTTTTGAATAAAACCAATAAAATTCTTATAAAAAAATAAAATAAAGTGGTACCACAGGGCTTTAAATGTATGCGACTCAGGTGGGTCTGAGCCAGGAAGAGAGCTCTTCTCAACGCTGATTCAAGTTTGAGATAATCCCAGCTTGTCGGTATGGCAGGACTCAGGAGGCAATACTCCTGAGCTCCACTTTCACTCTCGAAAACGGATCTGCAGGAGCCAGGACTCCTGGGTTCTTCATGCCCTCAACCTTGGGGCGCAGACACTGAGCCGTCTGGTATTTTCTCCCTGCAGGATGCGAGTAACCCCAAAGAGGAATGACTCAAAAGAGGAGACACTCATGCCCGTGGCAAAGGGAGTAATTCTGTGTGCGCAGCATGAGTGTCCCCACAGGAGGCCTTATCGGTGTGGGTCATCCTCTCTGGCAGAATGAGGGCATGCCTGCTCCGCGAATGAATCCTCTCATTAAACGGTGGGGAACTCTTTCCCACAGGAGGCAACTTGGAAGGCTTCAGAAGAGGGCTGGACAAATTCACAGAGGAGAAGGTTATCAACGGTCGGAGGCAGGAAAGCTTCAGAATACCAGTCGCTGGAAACCACAGGCGAGGATGTGCTCAAGATCACTGAACACAGACTGACGTAAGCACATAGAAGCATAGGACTGTGGAGTTGGAAGGGACCCTGCGCATCATCTAGTCCAGGCATGGCCAAACATGGCCCTCCAGATGTTTTTGGGACTACAATTCCCATCATCCCTGACCACTGGTCCTGTTAGCTAGGCATGATGGGAGTTGTAGTCCCAAAACATCCGGAGGGCCAAGTTTGGCCATGCCTGATTTCTAGTCCAATCCCCCTGCAGGTGACCCATACAGGATTCGAACCCGCAACCTTGGCACGATCAGCACCACGCTCTAAGCAGCTGAGCTATCCTTGGTTTTGAAAAGAGCCCTGCCGGATCAGGCCAGTGGCCCATCTAGCTCAGGATCCTCTTCTTACAGTGGCCGGCCAGGTGCCCCAAAGTGGCCCAGTTGCAACAGTCCCTCTCCCCATAGAAGCTGGCATTTGGACACACACTGCTTCTGTCAGAGGAGAAAGAATATAGCCATTGTGGCTAGTAGCCTTGAGTTTCCTTGAACTTGCTAATCCTCTTTCAAAGCTGTCCGGCGGGGCGGGGGGGGGGGGTGGCTGCAGATGAACCACTCCTATCAATTTATGAGTGAAAAGAGAACCAGAAATTCAAACGACATGTGACTGGGGGTAGGCAGGCTCCCACTTCCCCTTCCTATGTGATGCTAGTGGCAATGGCTGAGCACACACCATACCTTTAAGGATCCTGGGAACTGTAGTTTGTTATGGGTACTGGGAACTGTAGCACACTGTGAGGGGGTAAACTACAATTCCCATAATTCTTTGTGGGTCAAAGGGTTGAGAAGAATAGTACCTGTGCATTTTGCCTCATATAATAGATTCTACTAACGCTAGAAATTTTCTTTTTTTAAAAATGGAAGTTCATGGTTCATCTGGGGGACGGGACGACAACTGCCCCCTTTGCTTGTGGGCACCCAAGATAGGCTGCATGCAGACCATACATTTAAAGTCCCTCCCCCCCCAAAAAAAGAATCGTGGGAACTATAGTTTACCCATAACAGAGCTGTGAATCCCAGCACCCTTAAGAAACTACAGTTCCCAGAATTCTTCAGGAAAAGTCATGGTGTGTAGGCCACCCAAGAGTACATTGGATCATATCTTCTTACTGCCACTCTTGGCCTCAGTCCCCGTCCCCCCCCCCACCGCTTACAATATGGAGGTGATGCCAATGGTCTACCTTACAAGGCTGTTGTAAGGACAACAGAAACAACATGCTATGCATAATTACTATTCTTGCCAAATAATTATGGGGTATGGGAGCAGCCCTCTCGTAAGGTTGCCAACTCTTTTTATCAGCGCCTGCTGCGGTGCTTTTTTTGTGGGGGATTCATCCTGAGACACGAGCAGGAAAAAAATATTGCTTCTCTCCATATTGTAGAAATTTCACTTTGTTTGGTTACCGAATTATCAAGCCCCTGTTGAAGATTTGGGAGCAGGATTGTTCTGGACTGTTTTGCTACCTCAGCTGGTACCTCTCTTATATCAAGTTCGGGATAAAGTGTGCAATTTCGATGCCAAATAAGTTAACGTATTGGTACGTCTTTCCGCTGTGTCCAGCTGAGGCTTAATTTGGAACCCGGAGGTCAAGAAGCCCTGATTTAAAGCGAGACAAGACAGTCAGCTGTGTACACACCACACACCCTGCAAATAATCCTGGGAACTGTAGTTTATTAAGGTTCCTGGGAATTGTAGCTCAGAGAGGGGTACACTACGTCTCTCAGGATTTTATGGAGCGTGTGATTTAAATGTATGGTGTCTTTGGAGAACACTCGTTTAGCATGATCTATGGGGGATATAGAATAAACCAATTAATTAGCTACATCAAGCGACAAAACTTGAACAATCTCCTCAAGAGGAGAAATTAATGCTCCCCCACCCCAACCATTGCTTCAGGACAGGTACACGGGAGTTTCATCAGAGAAAAATACCCTTTTAAAGAAGAGAATCTGTAAGTGAAATGAAACCCACTGCCAGCAGAGAAAACGAACCAGGAAGTAAATAGCTCGGATTTCCAAAGCTGCTCCTAAAATGCTTGAGTTGTCTGTTTAGTCTAGAGTGCGGCGGCTCCTGTGTGGGGAGGCAAGAATTTGGAGAAGTGACCTAAAGAAAGTTGTGGGCATTTCCACAACCTGCTGACTCTCCAAACCTCCTTTCGAAATTGTAAGTCTTGGAAAGGGACACTATGAGCCATTTCACCTGAACTTTTTGCACCCCGCTCCCCAAATACCAGAGCACATGAGTGAATGGAGGGAGCCCAAAGCACTTATCCCAGAGGAGGTTGCCCTTTGCTTCTCTGTATGACCTGCGTAACTGGCTTTTGCCGATGGTCGGTGTGTCCGAATCAGTAGCACCTGCAGCTGCATCGCCTAGTCATCCCTGATGCCGATACAGGTGATTTAAACCCTCTCAGAAGAGGCTGCCTGTCGTGTCTCTGCGTGAGTCGTGGCTCTGGCTTGCCTCTTTGCCAGTCGCGACGAGTGAAATTGGAAAAGCGGTCTTGGGTGTGGGTTGCTGCTCTGCACAGCTATTGCCAATATCAGCTGTGTACAGGCCACATGTATTTAAAGCATACTCCCCTCAAAGAGTCATGGGAACTGTAGTTTGTTACTGGTGCTAAGGGAATTGCCAAGGGCAAACTACAGTTCCTGGAATTCTTCCGGAGTGTATGTATGTACTTTAAGTGGATGGTGTGTGCATAGCCTGGACATACATATGAGGTCTCCAGGAGGGGGAAATTGTAGCCTCTAAATACACCTCCTTTCTCCCTCCCTCCCTCTTTTTAATGCTTTCTGGCCGTCTCTAACATTTGCTCAAAGTGTGTGTTTTCATACAGCCTAGTGTGGGTGGACAGGCCCCACTGCTGGGATATTTTAAAACCCTGGCTGAGCAAAGCCAGCATGCCTGTTCAGATGTCTGGCCTTTTTCTAGCCAATCCCACAGCCTGGCAGCAGAGGTGGGCACCTGCTTCCCCCCCTGTCTGCCTTGGGTGGGGTTCCCCAATGCCTGGGTGTTTTCCCCCTCCACACGCCCAGAAGCGGCAGAGACCAGACACCCAGTGCCCCACAGGCCTGAATGGATTCTACTGTGGGTCAGACAGTGACGGATTATATGACAGGGTGGAGCAGACGGGGAGGGCGAGAGAGATTCACTATCTGGGGGCAGGAAAGAAGAGCTAAACTTTGCTCCATCCTACTGTCATGGCAAGGGACGCGGGTGGCGCTGTGGGTTAAACCACAGAGCCTAGGGCTTGCCGATCAGAAGGTCGGCGGTTCGAATCCCTGCGACGGGGTGAGCTCCCGTTGCTCGGTCCCTGCTCCTGCCAACCTAGCAGTTCGAAAGCACGCAAGCAAGTGCAAGTAGATAAATAGGTACCGCTCCGGCGGGAAGGTAAAAGGCGTTTCCGTGCGCTGCTCTGGTTTGCCAGAAGTGGCTTTGTCTGTACGCCGGCTTCCTCGGTCAGTAACGCGAGATGAGCGCCCCAACCCCAGAGTCATCCACGACAGGACCTAATGGTCAGGGGTCCCTTTACCTTTACCTTTACTGTCATGGCACCTTGAATTGGGTCCCAGGCCCACAGAGTTGTGTTGTTTGGCATGCTGTTCGGGAGCTGAAGGTATGGTCTTCTTACCTGGACCAAAAAGGCAGAAATTTCCACCAGGATTCTCCCAGATAAAGTGCATTTCAGTAACCCAGTCTTGAGGTTCCCAGTGCCAATATCGCAGTTGCTTCCCTACCTATCTCAGCGGCTGTTTTCCAACCATAACTGGTAAGGAGCTAATGTCTATACACTCCCGAGCCCTGAAATAATCGTATCTCATGCCATGTGTCTGGGTCCCTTCTGAGAGAAGTCTCTCTGATAAAAACTATTGAGCTAATCAGTGCATCGTTGACACACCTTACCCCGGCGAAAAATTACAAATATGGAACTGGAGGCGTGCCCCCCACAATAAGCTTTGGGCCACCCCTAACGACACCCCCAGAAAACCGTTTCCTACAAGACTGCATGGTAAGTGCCTCAGACCCAGTGCTTTGGTGTCGCCGGCCCCCTTCGAAGTTTGCATTTACTTCTTGGTTTTGATGTCTTGACGTTGCTTCGCTCCATTTCTCGTTTTCAGCCGCTCCAGGCAAACTTCAGAGCGAAGGACAGGATATCGAGTGCCGCAACCAATCGAGTTATCAGTTCGTTAATTCGTTCGTGCCAGTTGTTAGGGATGTGATGAGAGAGGGCTGCTGCCCTCGTGGTACTGCCAAAAGCATCTGGCTGGCAGCTGCTTGTAAATTAAAAGGCTGGGGAGAAGCTTTTGCCAACCTGGGGATCTTCAGATGTTTTGGGTTACAACTTCCACCTGGGGCTGTTCAGGGAAAAACTACAGTTCCCAGGATTCTTTGGGGGAAAGCCAGTTGCTTTAAATGTGCTCAACATGTGCCATGTGTCTGCAGCCAGCGATGTCGGTCATACCCAGAGGCCTCCAAATACCGGAAGCTGCCCCAGGGGGTGTGCTCTCCTCTTTGTGTTTTGCTTGCGAGCTTTGCTGAGGCGTCTGGGGTTAAGCCAATGCAGGAGAAAGGAGGCTGGATGAGACGGGCCTTTGGGCCTGATCCAGCAGGACTCTTGTTATATATCCTTACGTCTTTCCCCCAAAGGTGTAGCGGCGAGGGTGAAGCTGCACAATGGCCCTGCTAAGAGTTAAAAAGAGGCGAGGAGGGGTTCTGGCTCCCAGTCCTAGCAAGCAAGAATTTCCCCTTCTCCTGAGCTGGGATGTTAACCTTCCAACCTTCCTCACTGCGCTGGCTGAGAGATGGGAGAGAAAACAGTTCGGCTGCAGGAGCTGCCGAGCCCAGCAGCTGAGAATGTGCGCTGCAAAAGAGCAGGGAACAACTCTCATCTTGGCCTTGATTATTAATTTTCAGCCTACCTTACGGGACTGTTGTGAGAATTACTGAGGAAAAAGCACCCGAGGAGATCCGAAGCCTGGGAACGAGCTATATTTTAGATGCAGGATTGTTTTTAAAAAGAGCCCTCTCTGCTGCGTTCTGCTCCAGTTGAATCCAGATATGGGAACGGGGTGTGTGTCCCCCCCCCAAATAATTTATCTTCTCGTTTTTAACCTCTTTCCAGGCCTGTCCTGTCCTAGAGAGGAGTTTGGTCAGCAAAAAAACCCCCCTCCCCTCCCCTCTCACTCCATCTCCCAGCCTAATGCAGAGGCACGCTCCCTCCCCTGAATTCCTGCCCCCTATTGACCCCCTTGTTTGTCCGGAGAAGTTTATACTTGTACAAGGAACGGTCGCTCCAGCTGGGAGGGATGCCAGCGATGGAATTCCTGGAAAAGGCTGCAGGAGCAAGGCTGGGGGTATCCCAGTGCAGCTGCTTAGAGCGACCACATCAGAGACCCTCCCCGCTTGGAGTGTGTGCGCCGGGTGGGGGCGACATGGGCCAGTGGGGAGTCAGCAAAGCCAGGATCCTTCTCAGGCCAAGCCACATCAAAGCGAGGCCCTTCGGGATTCGGAAGGGGGTACAGGTGGCTTGCAAATGCTGTCTGGGAAGAAGCTGGCCGCCCGAGGGGTGGAGGTGATGCATTCGCCCAAACAGTCATGGCAGCTTCCTGCCCAGCTCATCACTGCTCACCGAACCCACCGTGGCAAGGACCCCCCCCCCCCCCCCCCAGCTAAAACTACCAAACCTGCATTTGGCTTCTGGGCCCTATCTCTTTTCCTTCCTTCCTTCCTTCCTTCCAGAAAATTTATACACCGCTCGGTCGTAAAAATAACCCTCAGTTTACAGAACGATAATAAAACCAGGAAAAGTTCTCACTGCAGTACTTTAAAAACGTACGAAAAGCTCAAATACCCAAACGGACTGAAATCGCCTTGACTTTCCAAGCGTACGGGGTGGGCTTGCCTGAACAAGAATGTTTTTAGCAGGCGCCGAGAAGAGTACAGGGAAGGCGTCTGGTTGGTATCATGAGGCAGGGAGTTCCAAAGTTTAACCCTGCGGCACCAAAGGATTGAGTTATCGCAAATGTGAAACGGGTATTATGGGGCAGGTGTCGTAGTGCCAGTCACGCCAATCAAAGCGGAGGAGCGGGCACATGCGGGGGTAAGGCAATTTTATAGGTAAACTGGTTCCAAGTTTATATAGTAATGGTAACAGCTTGAACTTGGCAGGTCTTTTCCTTGATTCAGTTGGTGTATACAGAGGTGGACCGCTGGTCAGTTACGTCCACGCTGAGTTCTCAGAGGCTCTCCGAAGCAAGATTCGCCAACCTGGTGCCCTCCATGCTGGCAGGGGGCTGGTGGGAGTTGTAGTTCAACACGCCTGGAGGGCACCGGGTTGGCTAAGGCATCGCCAAGACTTCTGGCAAAGGTCTTACCAGCAGTAGCAGAGGTCTAACTCTGTGCAAATCTCCTCTGCTAAGGAGCAACAGGCCACCTTCCAAACATATGGATGCTTCCCCTTGTTAAGTAATTTCGTCCACAAATTATACAGAAAAATCAAAGGCCAGTTCTAAAGGTTTGTAACTAACTTGAGGATCACTTAACAAGAATGTGTTTTGCACATGTTATGAGCTGCGACATGTATGTACGGGAATACAGCTTTTGCACAATGTGTTTTGGGGGTCTCTGGGACAATTTAAAGACTTAAGAAAACCTTTTTAAAGAAAGCATTTAAGGTTAGGCACCGCACAGCAACCCTTGGCCTCAAGCAACAACACAGCAACCCTTGGCCTCAAGCAACAACTCTTTAGTAACGGCACCTCCCCTCACTGGCCTCTGAGGAGGACCACGTGCCATCCCAGTGAGCCTCAGAAATTAGCAGCTCAAGGTGCAGCGAGCATCACCCTGCCATGCGCTTACCCTCATGGATGGGCACACATGCGCACACATCCCTTCCGAGGTTCCTTGCTCGCTTTGTTTAGAATAGCTGAGATTCCTGGCATGCAGAACACACCGTTCCTCGGAGGGTGTGAGTCTGAACAGCCATCCCTTAAGGCATGAAGAGTTCGGTTTGCCTGACTTGGGGGCTGAGGAGTGTGTTTTCTTGTGCGATAGTCAACCGTGGTTGCACATTGATAGGAAAACACTCTGTACATGCTCCAAGGGACTCCGTTATTTCTGATCCAGCACTGAGAACCTCCAGGCACCAAACTGATGGTCCGGTGCTGTAGAATCATATAATAAGCTTCCAGCAAATTTAAACAGCAAACACAGTAAAAACATCAAACACTAAAGAATTGTAGAGTTGGAAGGAATGCAGGAATCTTTAGCCCAATGTGGGGCTCGAACTCACAACCCTAAGATTAAGAGTCTCATGCTCTACCAACTCAAATCAGGCCTTGGAAAGGGTCTGATATAAGCCCCAAGAAGTAAGTTTGCCCAGGTTGCTTCTCTCTGCATGATTATGAGCAGTTTTTTGTGAAATTAAAAAACAGGCAAACATTAATCTGTGTCCTGTACATAGCACAGGGATGGGGAACCTTTGGTCCTCCAGACGTTGATGGACTCCAACTCCCATCAGCCCCAGGCAGCGTGGCCAATGGTAGGGGATGATGGGGGCTCGGGGTTCAACATCTGGATGGCCACAGGATACCCATCCCTGACCTAAAAGATGTCAATTCTGCAGCTTGTAAAAAGCACGCAAACTGAGTGCATCTAACTATGGTATTTCCCTATTTTCCATAATTAATTCTGTTTCGGCTAATGACACAGACGCTTCAAAGGGCTACTTCAGGCCAGCTCATCTCTATAGCCCTCAGGTCTATAAACTCGTGTGTGTGTGCCAAACATCTGTCATTCCGCATATGGTTTTCATATTAAAATTCTGCACATGCTCAGAGTGATCACAGACGTGTGTGGCATGTGGGCCGCCATAATGATGGGAGGAGGGGTTTTGTTTTGTTTTATTATTAAGTAATGTAAAAATACAAAACAAGAACACGAATGCATAATAAAACAAAAACAAACCAATAAAACAAACCCATTGAAAAGTCCACAGAAATGTTAATCAGCCAAAAGGCCTGGTTATAGAGGATATTTTTTGCCTGGTGCCTAAGGATAGGTAGTGAAGGCACTAGGTGAGCTTCCTTGGGGGAAGAGTATCCCACAAGCCACAGAAAAGTCCTGCTCTCGTGTTGCCAACCTCCAGACCTCTCACGAAGGAGGGACACAAGGAAGGGGCTCTGGTGATAATCTCAGGGTCCAGTCCTTTAGGTATTGTAGCCCTGAGCCATTTCAGGCTTTAGAGTTCAAAACCAACACTTTGAATTGGACCCAAAAATGAACCGTCAGCCAGTGCAGTCGAGCCAGGATCGGTGTGATATGCTCAAACCCATCTTTCCCCGGTGAGCAACCTGGCCGCCGAATTCTGCACCGGATGAAGTTTCCGAACAGCCTTCAGAGGCAGCCCCACGTACGTGTTGCAGAGCGTAGAGGACGGAAGTGAGGCTATCCCTGCCCAGATTGGGGCGCAGATAGGCCACCAGCTGAAGCTGATGGAAGTCACTCTGCGCCCCTGAGGCCACCTGAGACTCAAGCGACGGCAAAGGATGCAGAGCTATCCCCAAGGAACCTGTTCCCTCAGAGGGACCGTAATCCCTTCAAGAGCTTTAACGTTTAATGTCTTCCTCTCTGAAGAACACGGGATTCTGCAACACTTTATGTACTTGACCCCATTTGGATTGCCGTTGAAACGGGAGATAGGTTCCTGCACCTCTGAGTCAGCCGCAGAAAGGGCCCAGCCTCTTTGGAGAAAGGCAGCCTTGCTTGGGAGAGATCCTTCCGTCTGTTCCCCCAAAGAAACGGCCCTGGCACCAATGTTTACACAGCTGCCCAGGGCAGGTTGCTCCAAGTGTGGCATGGCACCCACTCACTGAGGCGTGATTCACAGCTCGGGTGGGGGCTCAGACTGGCCGAGAGAGGGGCTGGGAAGACTTAGCTATGGGACAGGTGACTCAGGGCCTGCCGTGTAATTTCAGGCCGCAGAGAGGTATCATTAAAACGGCCCACGGAAGATCGAAATAGCCCCAGGGCCTTCCTGATCTCGTGCCAGCCACACGGCACGGCCTAAACAAAAGCGGGAGGATCATGATAGAGAAGCCGGGGAAACACTGGCCTCAGATAACCCAGCACCTAAAATTCTGACTATATGGGGAATGCCCTAATGCTCTCACTTATTGGCCGCACTTCTCCTTTCCCTTTCTGTTCTATCCTGCTACAGGTAAGAGTTGGATTGTAAGCCCTTTGGGGCGGGGACTTCGCATTTTGGATGATGAAACTCTGAAGGTAGTGCGCGCTCTAGTATATACGTGCGCACATGCATGCAAACGCAGAAATGGTGGATTCCGCGACTAGCGGATTATGGCAAATGAAACAATTCTGCGTTTTTGCGGTTGTGGGTGTTTTGTGAATTTTGGTCTTGCTAGCTGTGGGTTGGCTGGTCAAGAGCATCCCAGATGGGATTTCAGGGCCCAAACCTGAGACCTAAGGGTGGTCCCAAATGATATCACAGTGGCAGTTCCTGGTGATGTGACGGGACAAGCCCAGGAGACAGAAGTTAATTGGGAGAAGGGAGAGAAGGAGCACAGATCTCCCGCCAAGTGACCGTGCTAGAATCTGCAGTCAGCTCCTGCCGGACTGAAGCTTGCAAGTTGTATGTACAGCTTTATTAGCAACATTTGTTTTATTTTATTAAATACACTCTGGCCCAGCTGGGGAATCAAAACCTCCTCCAGTTGCCTGGAAGGGGCCAGACCAACCTGGAGACTTCAGGTCAGCCCTGGAGGTCTGGCAAGGTGCTACCCAGGGCATCTAAGGACCTTCCCCAGCTGCTAGAAATCTTATTCGAGCAACCATTCTGGCTTTTGAGAATTTAGCAGACATTGCCCATGCACTGTTAAATTGCAGTGATAAGGAATAGAGACATGCTTTACTGTTGTTAATGACAGCAGACTCTTAGCAAGCCTTAAAGACTCACATGCAAAAAAAAAAAAAAAAAAAAACAGAGAGGAAGAGGAGAGGGAATTTTAAGATTATGCTTTGTGATAAATTTAGAGCAACTATCACCCTGTCTACTTTTAATCTCTACTGCCCACTTAAGAACTACTTACTGACCCAGAACCTTTCAGTAGAGAGGATCCTTCAATCTGGTGGCTAACAGATTGAGGTTGGATCCTGACAAGACAGAAGTACTGTTTTTGGGGGACAGGAGGCTGGGCAGGTGTGGAGGACTCCCTGGTCCTGAATGGGGTAACTGTGCCCCTGAAGGACCAGGTGCGCAGCCTGGGAGTCATTTTGGACTCACAGCTGTCCATGGAGGCGCAGGTTAATTCTGTGTCCAGGGCGGCTGTCTACCAGCTCCATCTGGTACGCAGGCTGAGACCCTACCTGCCCGCGGACTGTCTCGCCAGAGTGGTGCATGCTCTAGTTATCTCTCGCTTGGATTACTGCAATGCGCTCTACGTGGGGCTACCTTTGAAGGTGACCCGGAAACTACAACTAATCCAGAATGTGGCAGCTAGACTGGTGACTGGGAGCGGCCGCCGAGACCACATAACACCGGTCTTGAAAGACCACAGTACGTTTCCGAGCACAATTCAAAGTGTTGGTGCTGACCTTTAAAGCCTTTAAAGCCCTAAACGGCCTCAGTCCAGTATACCTGAAGGAGCGTCTCCACCCCCATCGTTCCCGAGACACTGAGGTCCAGCGCCGAGGGCCTTCTGGCGGTTCCCTCACTATGAGAAGCCAAGTTACAGGGAACCAGGCAGAGGGCCTTCTCGGTAGTGGCACCCGCCCTGTGGAACACCCTCCCACCAGATGTCAAAGAGAAAAACAACTACCAGACTTTTAGAAGACATCTGAAGGCAGCCCTGTTTTTAGGGAAGCTTTTAATGTTTAATAGATTATTGTATTTTAATATTCTGTTGGAAGCCGCCCAGAGTGGCTGGGGAAACCCAGCCAGATGGGCGGGGTATAAATTATTATTATTATTATTATTATTATTATTATTATTATTATTATTATTCTAAACTCAGGAGCCAGCCGTTAAGAGCAGGATTTGTGAGCTGGAAAGTCACGAGTTCAAGTGTCACCTTGGCCTATCCAAGCAGCTTTACCCAAGCTACTCTCTCTGATCTCCCATCTGCAAAATGGGTATAATAGTGCCGACCTCCCTTTAGGGTTGTCATAAAGCAGGAATAGGGGGTCCTGTGGCCCTCCAAATGCTGTTAATTTCCAACACACATCAGCCGCAGCCAACATGGAAGATGATCAGTACCACAAGTTCTCCACTCGCCATAAAGATTACAAGATAAATGACCCGTTAAGAGGCTCAGGACAAAGCTATTATTAATAATAAAAGCCCCGGATCCTGGCTCCAGAAAAGATGACATAGAGAAGAATCTCTCAAATTACGTAGGTGGATTGCTCAGTCTCATTTTTCGATCCTCACGCACAGAGAGAGACCATCCGTTGGGAAAGTTTATTGGGCCTTGGAAATTGTACGGGAGCCAAACCAACCTCCCACAAGCTCCCGGGAAACAGGGCCGAGGGCGACAAGCGGAGAAACACAAACAGTTGTGTCAAACCGCAAGCGTCTTCCAGGCCAATTGCACCCTGCAATCTTCCTAGCTGTGACCTCAGCGAGCTAGAAACGTCTTCCCGCTCCCAGGATCCCCGGCATGCAAAGCCCTGTAAGAGCAGACACAGCAACCTCCATGCTTTGCTACGATTCTGCACGCCTCCTTCGGCCTCCCTGCGGCGTATCGCCGCCAGGACCTCTGCCGTATTCTCTGATCCTAAAGTTGCAGCGTGTGTTCAGGGGTGCAGAACTTAGCACCCTGAGAATCGTGTCCTATATTTCCCGTTGGACGCAACAAGTTTCTAGTCCTCATGGCCGCAGATAGAAACTTGAAAGTGCGCCTGGTTCTGCCAAAACTCTGTGAGTCAAGAAAGTGCTCAAAGCCTTAGGGGGATGCCCTCTGTTTGGGCCCGGGCTGCATCCTGTTAAACAAATGAATGAATAAACAAACGCGGAAAATGCCTACGATTGCAGGTTCAGTCTGGGCCTAGCAGCAGGCCGAGGCCTGACGGTTGCCTAGCAGCAGATTAATCACCAGGGGGTTTCCCCAGGTCTCTCTGTCTAGAGAGGGAAAGTGGCGAGGGATCAAAAAGCGAGCTGGCAGCACCCTCCGCTCTGCCCCTGAGGCGGCAGGATGGGGCTGGGCTTTCGCACCCACGGTGCGCGGCTCCGGCTTGCCAGCGGAGTCGGCCCGGTGCCCTGCGTCTGTGGGATTTGCAGAAGAACAACAACTGGAAGCTGGCATGGAGGAAGCGATGCAGGAATGCATGGCTGAATGCCAGAACTCCTGGGTCCCGATGCCCCTGGCATCCGGGCGGGCATTCCTGGGCAGATTCCTGGGTCCTAGGGCTTTTGGGGAAGCTCTGATATCCAAAGCAGCATTGCTAAAGACACATCTGGCTGGTATTTATCCATCATGGATAAGTGAGGAGTGATGTTTCTCTCTCTCTCTCTCATATATGTGTGTGTGTGTGTGTGTGTGTGTGTGTGTGTGTGTGTGTTTTACATAAAAATGATACACCATAAATGTAACATTTTCACACATTAAAAAAGGGGCTTCTTTCGAACCTTGAGACCTCCTTCCCTCCCTCCATGGGTTTCAATTCTAAATTTTATTCCCGCATCTTTCACTCTAATCTATCTATTATATAATCATAGCATCCAAAATCCATGTTACTTTACAAGTGTCATTGTATTCCTGCCAATGATTTTAACTGTTTACAGTGGTCTCTCAAATATGTTAGAAAACTATTCCAGTCTTTTAAGAACACTTGGTCTTCCTGATTTCTGACCTTTCCCGTCAGCCTTGCCATTTCTGCATATTCCATCAGCTTGGTCTGCCACTCTTCTCTGCTCGGGACTTCGTCTTCTTTCCATCTCTGGGCAAGAAGCATCCTTGCTGCTTTTGTTGCATACTGTACATAAACAGTTTTTTGTTTTCTTTTGGTAGTTCCGCAACTATAATGCCTAACAAAAAAAGCCTCTCTTTTTTTAAACAAAAGTTATCTTAAACATTTTTTTCAACTCATTATATATCATTTCCCAGAAAAGCTTTTATCACCCCACATGACCATCACATATGAGAAAACGTACCCTCTTTCCTTTTACATTTCCAGCACACATTTCAACTGCTTCTATACATTTTCGCAGTTTTACTAGGTGCAATTTTACCAGTGGTGCATCATTTTCATATAATTTTCTTTCAATGAACAGCAGGCTGTAAACTTAAAATCCATAACTTTTCCCATGAAGAAAACTGTATATTACAGTATAACCAAAATCTCTTGCCCAGTGAAAGCAAGGAGTGATGTTTCTAGGTTACTGTTTGGTCTGAGTTTACTGCTAGGCCTGCGCTGGCTCTGCCCCCTTTTTTCAAGAGCTGGGGTGGTGTCCCGTAGCTGTTGTTGGGGCTAAAACTCCCAACCCCCCCTGAAAACTGGGGTCAGCCCAGCTGGGGGCGACGGGAACTGGAGTCCCGGATCACAGATTTGTTCACACTCCGTCCCCTTTTTACGGGGAACAGAAGGCAGGGCAGCCTAAAATATGTAAATAAATAAAATCGCAGGAGCTCCGAACATCTCATGTTGGGTGCTGGGGTCACCCTGGAAGGGTGCCTTCTTAAACACAACCTTGAGTCCATCTCTAGGAAGAAGATCTTGGTAAGCGAAGTGATGTGAGCCCTCTCGTCCGCTCTTCTCTTTCTAGTGGACGGAGAACACATCTGCGCTGCACATTTAAAGCTGTTTCATACCACTTTAAGCAGCCATTTCTCCCCGCAAAGAATTCTGGGAAGTGTAGTTTGTTAAGGACGCCCAGAGTTGCTGGGAGACCCGACAAAGAGCTACAAGCCTGGGTGGCTCAGTCGGTGAGAGTGTGGGACTGATAATGCCAAGGTTGTGGGTTCAAATCCTGAATGGAACAGCTGCATTATCCTGCGTGGCAGGGGTTGGACCAGATGGTCGCCAGGGTCCCTTTCAACTCTACGATTCTATGAATTCCCAGAGTCCCCAGGGAAGTAGGGTTGATTGTTAAACCGCTCTGGGAATTGTAGCTTTCGGAGGGGAATAGTGGGGTCTCCTTACCACCCGACACCCTTGACAAACTACCCTTCCCAGATTCTTTGAGACTGTTTAAAGTGTCATAGTCATTCTGAGTAGACCTGCTGAGATGCATAAGACTGACTCAGGTAAGTGCTGGATATGCAATGAGGTCGAGGTTCTTTCACATGTGGTAGACCTGTCAAAGGGTAAAAGAGTATTTGGGAAATAATTTATAATAAATTGGAAAAAAATTGTTAAAGTACTTAAAAAAAAAACACCAGAGGATAATTTAGATGGGAATTCCCAGGTGTCAAAAAAGGCTATTTATGTATGCAGCCCGTGTTTTGTTAGCCCCAAAATGCAAAATGAGCGAGGTCCCAACTAAAGAGGAATGGCAACTTAAACTGGTGGAATATTTGCAGCTTGTGGACCTAATAAGAGAACAAGAAGAACGTATGCCTAAAGAAGATTGGAAAATGTTTATCAATATATGGGGGGGGAACTGTGTCCACTTGAAAATGTTGGCAGCATTAAGATAAATTTAACAAGTTTTGATGGATGTATTAATGGAATACTGAATGGATTAGGTAAAGGTAAAGGGACCTCTGACCATTAGATCCAGTCGTGTCCGACTCTGGGGTTGCGGCGCTCATCTCGCTTTACTGGCCGAGGGAGCCGGCGTACAGCTTCCGGGTCATGTGGCCAGCATGACAAAGCTGCTTCTGGCGAACCAGAGCAGCGCACGGAAACGCCGTTTACCTTCCCGCCGGAGCGGTACCTATTTATCTACTTGCACTTTGACGCGCTTTCGAACTGCTAGGTTGACAGGAGCTGGAAGCGAACAACGGGAGCTCACCCCGTCATGGGGGTTCGAACCGCCGACCTTCTGATCGGCAGGCCCTAGGCTCAGTGGTTCAACCCACAGCGCCACCCGCGTCAAGTTTATGTCAAATATACAGGGATTTACAATATGCAAATTGAACCATGGACAGGGAAGAAGGGAAGTCGCTGACATTTTAAGGTTGTCGAGGTGAATATTTTAAATGGCGATACAGAAAATTTAATAGAAATTATATACAAAAACAAAATAAAATAATGTGTCGTGGTTCTGTTGCGCAGTGCAGATGAGGCCATACGAGTCATGCTGAGAAAGGGGGAATAGGAAACAAGGTTCTTTGAAGACGAGGCTCTGCCGCACCTCCCATTTCACGCAAACTCCAGGCTGATTCACACGTACACCAAAGGACGCTGATTCACATGGTACGGGACAATCAGTCAACACCCAGTCACTTTGACTTCCTGCTTGGGGCATGAGCTGCCCCCACTGACGGCATCCCTATGATAGGAACCTTCTGCCAGTGGTGTAGCAGCTGCCTGGGCTCATTCGCACATGGGAATCATCACTCCCGGCAGTGTTCTGCAAGCCAAGCATGTGGAAGATCATCCCGGAGGGCGGTGGGAGCATATTCACACCCAGGTTGCTGCCACAGGCGCAAACCACTTGGAAAACTGCACATGGCATTAAAAGAGAGACACTTCGCTTTTTAAAAAATTGCCGCCTGTCTGAATTTAACTCTCTAGTTCATAGGAAAGCGTGTTAAAATATTTCAAGTGTCCCTATTTTCCAGGGACAGTCCCGGATTTACATAAGCCATCCCAGTTTCTGATCTGATCCTGGAATGTCCCACTTTTCCTATTTTCATCGGAGAAATGTTGGAGGGTATGGTAAAAAGGTAAAGGGACCCCTGACCATTAGGTCCAGTCGTGTCCGACTCTGGGGTTGCGGCGCTCATCTCGCTTTATTGGCCGAGGGAGCCGGCGTACAGCTTCCGGGTCATGTGGCCAGCATGACTAAGCCGCTTCTGGCGAACCAGAGCAGCACAGAAACGCCATTTACCTTCCCGCCGGAGCGGTACCTATTTATCTACTTGCACTTTTGACGTGCTTTCGAACTGCTAGGTTGGCAGGAGCAGGAACTGGGCTGAAATTAATGGGCCTAGGTTAGACACGACCATCAATTTCAAGAGATCTTCTCTGAATTCTCTCTCCACTGCAAGCATTTGAGTTCAAGATACACGAATCAAGCACCTTGCTTTGCTAAATTTGCTGGATTTTTTATACATGTTGCAGAATTCCGGCATTTGGCGACGCACAGCTTACACTAACCGAAAAATGCCCCACCCCATGGGCTGCTGACTTTAACAATATCATTAAACGCCCAAGCATTTCCTTCCGCACAAAGTTTCGTGGCCCAGGGGCACGTTGGCAAAGTTCTCCCACCATTGCTGCTTTTCAACAGTACCACGCCAAATAAGCTACGGGCATTCTTGTTTTGAATATGTAAAAGACAACCAATAATAATAATAATAATAATAATAATAATAATAATAAGGCGGTGCATATATATTACACGCAAGAGAGACATATTCTGAGGAAAAAGTTAAAGCTGGTACAAACTGACATCTATTTCAAAGAAGCCTCATTTATACCAAGAAAGAACTACCGGTAATCTCCCTTACTAATCGCACTGTGGGCAGCAGAATCATCGTGGAAGAGAGTCTTTCACAAAATGTGAGAGAGTGCTTAGGGGGAAAAAAACCACATGCACACCGAGAGCTGTCTATGTTCCCGAGAAGTTGCATTTAAGTCCAGCCACATGGTACCTATGGAAGAGCTTGAAGTTTTGTGCCTAGGAAAGGGAGCCTAGTGTAGGAATCTTTTGCCCAGCGTGGGACTCGAACCCACAACCCAGAGGTTAAGAGTCTCATGCTCTGCCAACTGAGCTATGGTAATCTATTAGGCATCAAGGTAGGGAAGGGGCTGGATTCCTCCAAGAGTGGAAGTCAGTTTGCTCTTCAGATATCCAAAGTGCTGTCACGTGCAAGATGCAGCAAGCTTGTCTTCTCCTGCTCCGGAGGGTAGGACTCGAACCCATGGCTTCAAGTTACAAGAAAGGAAATTCTGACTAAACACCAAGAAGAACTTTCTGGCAGTAAAAGCTGTCTGACGGTGGAATGGCTCTCACTCAGGAGGTTGGGGACCCTCCTTCCTTGGAGGTTTTTAAGCAGAAGTTGGATGGGCATCTGTCATTGATGCTTTAGTTGAGATTCCTACATTGCAGGGGGTTGTACTAGATGACCCATGAGGTCCCGTCCAACTCTACAATTTTGTGATTCTATATAGGTTCCTGGAATGGCCTGTTGAAAAGATTTGAAGTGTGCAGGTAAGGTAAAGGGACCCCTGACCATTAGGTCCAGTCGTGTCCGACTCTGGGGTTGCGACGCTCATCTCGTGTTACTGGCCAAGGGAGCCGGTGTACAGCTTCCGGGTCATGTGGCCAGCATGACAAAGCCGCTTCTGGCGAACCAGAGCAGCGCACGGAAACGCCGTTTACCTTCCCGCCGGAGCGGTACCTATTTATCTACTTGCACTTTGACGTGCTTTCGAACTGCTAGGTGGGCAGGAGCTGGGACCGAACAACGGGAGCTCACCCCGTCACGGGATTTGAACCGCCAACCTTCTGATCGGCAAGCCCTAGGCTCTGTGGTTTAACCCACAGCGCCACCCGCATCCTCATTAAATCTAACTGCTGAAACTCCACTAACACTGCCTTTCACACCAGCTTACCTTAACTCTCATAAACAGGAATCAGCTCGTAATACATAGCACTTTTGGGGAGGGGGTCGTACATGTATTATGCTAGAAACCCCCCACCCTATAAAGCAGAGCAACTCTTTTGGCCCGAAGGAGTGCTAAGGCAGAGAGCATATTCCAACATCCCTTATTTATTTTAAAAAGAAAATTCAGCTGCTTAATATGTTGTCAAATGGTCCCAGGGAGAAGAGAGGTTGTGATGTCACAGCCGCTAGGCAATCAGAGCTGTGCAAAGCTGTCTACTGTGATTTCCCCTAAATGGTTCCTGAATAGCGATAAATATGTCTTGTCAACAACGTAGCAAGAGTGCTCACAGAAAGCAGCCGCCGCCGCTGTTTTTTATGTACATCTGTTATGCTCCCTGAGTGAGTTGAAATTTGAATGTGGGGCTTACTGAGTCATGTCTCTGTCCTTCCACTATCAGGGTAGAGTAGCTCGCAAAAGCAGATTATAAAGGCCCTTTGGGGGGGGGGCAATACCACTTTAGGGTGCAAAAGGGGCACTGCCCGTGTGAAAAAGCACAAGTTTAAACAAAGCCTCCTGCATGTGGAAAGCTAGTACGCCAAGCGGATGAGCTTCAGCCTGCAACACTAGCTTTCCACATGCAGGGGGGCTGAAGCTGCACAGGATTTCCCCCCACCCCTTTAATGAAAGCGATTGGATAGTAGACGGGAGCCACCTAGTGGCAACACTGTAAACGGCAGCCCACCTGCGCACAATACAGTATAACGCCCCAGTTTGGGGGGATCCTTCCTCCTGCTGGGTCCAGCCGCTTCCCAGCCAACCTATTAATTTGGAGCGGGCAGGATCAACAGAGGCAGGAGTCCGGGGAAGGAAAGAAGAGCCCCATGGCTCCTGCCAACGAGGGAAAACGCAGCCAGGATTTCGATGGAAATCCCCATGCTGTAGGTGGAGCTGAGTCAGACGTTTGTGAGTAGTTTGGAAAATGGAAAAAGCAGAGCTGAGCCAAGTGAGAAAGGGTGGAAAGACGAAACAGAGTGGGAGCTCCTGACTGCTATGACGGATGTCATTCAGTCAGTCACTGACATCTGGACACGCTTGCCTCTCACCACCCAAAATCCCTTGCAGATGCCCTTTTCCTGCCATTGGAAAACTCTGCAGGGACTGGCATCAACAGCAGCAGCAGCAGCAGGATTTTACGGAGATATTATGGGGTGGGTGGGTGGGAAGGGGGGACAGTTTACGCCGAGCCTAGAGGACCTACAGTCGTGTCCGAGTGCCAAGTGCAGCAACGCTCTGCCTCCTCGGCACTATTTCTCAATATTCGGCACGGGACCTCTTTAGATGCAGCGGCAAACCCATCCATAAACGTGACATGACATTGCAGACGCCCAGCCAAAGTCAGTGGGCTCCACACTAGGGCTGGGCGATATCCGGTTTTCAACATCGCGATATATCACCAGCTGAACATTGCGATGTACTGATATATCACAGTGTCTGAAATAAGGGCGTAGAGGCAGGTATTGACTGGCTTTGCCGTTGTCCCCACATAGTGATTTTTTTGCATCGCATACACACACACACACACACACATCCTGATTTGTGATCTATTGCCCGGTCAAAAATTACGAAACTGATAGCATGATATGGACTTCAAACCGGTTTTGGATAGTAATAGAACACAGTGAATTCTAGGCCTTTTGAGAAATGTGCCCCCCGCACCCTAACAATAATTAACATCAGCCAGGGCAGCGATCTTTTCAAATGCAAGAGTCCTTGCACTGGGCAATGATGGAGTCTTGCACTTTTGCTAAAAACCCCCGCAGGTTAGAAGAAATAATAAACAAACACCCAACTGTCAGGACATGCTGTCCAGGCTTCCTCAACTAGGGCATGTGACTTTGGTGATTTAGGAGCCCGAAGCAATTGCAAATGACGTAGAAGAGTTCCTGCAAGCTGCAGGAGGAAAAACCTGTAATCTGATCCCAAAAAGTGAGCTTCCTGTAGGCAAGCAGCTCCCGGTTCAAGCCAATGATACCGGGTGCTTTTATCTCTGCAAAGAGCACCTCAGATCAGCTCCCAGAATCCTCACAAACGCACAGAGAGTTTCCTTGTCTTGCGGGCCTGTGCCCGGCCACCCTCCGAATACATGGTGCTGTCGGAAGATACAGGAAAGCACTTCTTTACACAGCACGCAACTTACGGAACTCACTGCCGCAGGAGGAAGTGACGGCCTTGGGCCTAGACGGGTTAGACAAATTCGTGGAGGGAAAGGTATGGATAGCTACTTGTCGCAGCTGGAGGCAGAAATGCGTCTGAATACCAGCTACAGGAAACCGCAAGATAATAATAATAATAATAATAATAATATAATTTATTATTTATACCCTCCCATCTGGCTGGGTTTCCCCAGCCACTCTGGGCGGCTTCCAACAAAATATTAAAAATACAATAAAACACCAGACATTAAAAACTTCCCTAAACAGGGCTGCCTTCAGATGTCTTCTAAAAGTCAGATAGTTGTTTATTTCCTTGACATCTGATGGGAGGGCGTTCCACAGGGTGGGCGCCACCACCAAGAAGGCCCTCTGCCTGGTTCCCCGTAACCTCAAATCTCGCAGGGAGGGAACCGCCAGGAGGCTCTTGGAGGTGGACCTCAGTGTCCGGGCTGAACGATAGGGATGGAGATGCTCTTGTAAGCAGCTCCAATTGCACGCTTTCTGTAGGCATCTACTTGGCCACTCTGAGAACAGGATGCTGGACTAGTTGGGCCACTGGCCTCATCCAGTAGCCTCATATAATGATCTTATGGACTCATATCTCCCTTTGGGACTTCCCACAGGCTTCTGGTTGCGTCCTGCAAGAACAGGATAAGAACAAAAACAGGGAATTGTCCCACAGGCCAAATTTGGCCTCCCAGCCTTCCACATTTGACCCACAAGGCCGTTTCCCCCAAACCACCTCGCCCTGCCCCACACCTGACACATCATATGTGATGTCAGGTGTGGGGCATGTAGGGATGCGGCCAAAAGCCTGCAGAAAGCAGGATCGAACTCCTTGCGCATCAGCTGATGGGAGTTCATTCCTGCTTGGCTCAGGTGCATGAACAAGGTCCCCAAAGGTGAGCTCCCTGGGACATGTGAAGCCTGGAGAAAGCAGAACTGAAGTCCCTGGCACTTAAGTTGGACTGTGGTGGGTAGAAGATAAAGATCCGGCCCACAGGGTCAGACAGGTTCCCCCACCCCGTCCTAAAGTTATTATACCAGGTCATAAAAGTTGGATTTCCTGGCAGTGAGGAGGACGGCGGGAGGCTCTCATTATCAACCTTCCTGTGCTCTGAGATTGCCACTAAAAGCTCTGCTGCAGATGCAGCCCGGCTTGAGGTGAGGCAAGTAGCAACTGGGGAGATGGAATTCTCTCCACGCCAACCCTGGGAGGTAGGCCTGGAGCCACCACAATTTTATTTCCCGCATAATGTGAGGATCTTCTTAGGGTTCCCAGGCTTTTCGAGTTATATCCTTTAAAATGCTTTAATCTCCAGCTCTTTGCCGTTCCCTATTGCCGTGCATACGTCATTTTAGTTCACCGTTGTGATTTGGCTATTCTGTTTTTGCATAACTGCTCTGGAAACACAGCACTGATTTTTTTGATTTTTTTTTACGATAGCTAAAGGAGAAACGCTGACTATTACGGAACTGAGATGCGGCCTGGGGTGTTGTAGGGCTGATCTCCCAAACCATCTCTCAGCACTTACGCCACTCCTCTCCAGTAGCAAGGGGGGGGGGGGAGAGAACCCAGGAATCCTGGCCCTGGGTTACTTAGTAGTTGCTGCCCCCTGCTGGCCGCAGCTGGTCAAGGTTGAGTTCCTGGTGTCAGCTCCCAGTTCAACAGACATCACTAGCACCCCTCATCCTCAGAGTAAGAAACTCCACCCAGGGTTTCTATATTCCAGCTTTCGGTCTGCCCTCTTCCGACCAGGTCTCAAGTCCACTGCTGCAGCTGAAAACAGCACCTTAGAGGCTTACATCTCCAGGCCTTCTGATCAAACCGGGATCGCCAACTTTTCAAACAGCCTGGCTCCTGAGCTTTTGGTGGAAGGAGGCTGCCAGGCAGAAAAAAGGAGCCGTCGAAGATTTCCCTGCCAAGGAGATGGAGGACTCTTCAGCTGCTGCAGCATAAAAAAGAATGACGCTGATGCAGTGGCTGGGTTGGGCAGAAAACACAGCGAAGAGTCAAGCGCTGCTTGTCTATCAATGAGGGGGATGTTGCAAGGAGGAGACTATGAGAATGCTGGGTTCCACGGCTAGAAGTAAAACCGGTTACAAAGATCATGGTTGGCAGCCATCTGTTTCAGGAAGAAGAGTTTGGATTTGATATCCCGCCTTATCACTACCCGAAGGAGTCTCAAAGCGGCTAACATTCTCCTTTCCCTTCCTCCCCCACAACAAACACTCTGTGAGGTGAGTGGGGCTGAGAGACTTCAGAGAAGTGTGACTAGCCCAAGGTCACCCAGCAGCTGCATGTGGAGGAGTGGAGACGCGAACCCGGTTCACCAGATTACAAGACCACCGCTCTTAACCACTACACCACACTGGCTCAAGAGACAATGGAGAAGTGTGCCTTTGGAGGAGTATATCTTGGGTGTTAGGGGAGGGGTGGTACCTCTGGTGGGGGACACGTCATGCTCCTTCTGGGGTAGTTTGTCCCCCTTTGGTCCCCACCCTGCACTCAGCTCTCACCTAGCGCTCCCAGAAGCTGTCAGCATGTGACAGCGGCCACACCCCAGGAATGGCTTTGACTGGCCAGCTAAACCAGGTGAGGGTAGCTGATGGGTCTCCAATCCTCAGTGAGTTAGGGACTCGTAGGCTCCGGCAGAATGAGCGGAAAAGACCAATATGTGGGAATGTTTAGGAGTGTGGATGATGTTATACTACTTCATATATCTCATCCCAGCTTAAATTAACAAGCTCCAAACTTAGCAGAGTTTCATTCCCTTTTAAAACACACACAGCAGACGCGCTTGCACAGGCTTGCTAAAGCCTCTATAAGAAATATATATTCCTGGTATATATTTCCCCTTTATCCCTCTTAAAAGACTACACATGACACAATGTATCTTAAATGAATAAAAAGAGTTTACTTACATACTTCCTGAGTTACACAGCGTTTCTCAGAATGGCAGGCTTGCTTAGTAAAAAGTATTTACATGTGGTTGCTACTTCCATAGGGAAAAGTAGCTTCCTTTGTTCTCTTGGCTGGGAGCCAAGGAGAACATCTTTGTTGCATCTTGAACAGACGGAGGCAAAATGGGGACTGCTCCCTGGGATCTTGTTCCCAGGTAAGACCACACCTACTTCTGGTCAGAGAGGAAGTTAACTCAATCCAGGGAGTAGGAAGTTATGCCTGGAGGACTGAGTTACCTTCATGTCCACTCTAGCAATGTTGGGTTGGACTGCTCTCTGTTTACATCCCACACAATAGTGTGGCCCATGGTCAAGAAGGTGGCTTCTGCGTGTGATGCAGAGAGAAGTGAGGGGCAGAAGGGACTCATCCACCTGGGAAGGGAGCCCATCTAGGAGAAGGAAAACTCTGATTCCAAAGATCACTTGCTCCCTATTCCCATCTCCCCTTTCCTAAGTGGTAACCCTTTAGGGCAGAGATGGGAAACTGGTGCTGAGCTCCAAAACTCCCGTCAGCTGCAGCTGGCAAAGGGATAGCAACGATGGGAGTTGTAGTCCTGCAACAGCTGGAGGGCCACAGGTTCCTCACCCTTGGATGAGGCGCATCTTGTGTTAAATATGCTGTAAGCCGCCCAGAGTGGCTGGGGAAACCAGATGATGATGATGATAATAATAAACTTTTGATATGGTGCAGTAATGTAAATAAACGTGGCCTTGATCCACTGGGAATGGTGAGCAAGTCAGTTAAGGAAACGCAAAACAAAATCAAGATGGGGCAAAGGTCCTTCTCACTTTGAAGAGACCACCCAACAAATTACTTAAAAAGGTTGTTTATTTTCAGCTGTCAAACGCTGCGAAAAATAATGATCGATCGGACATAGTCAGATACTGCAAAAAGCCAACTTGCCAGCCAGCAATGTCTCTCGCACAGGAGGGCCTGGGCTTCAGGCCAGCCCCATCTCCAACACGGAAGACCCATTTCTTACAGGCCATGGGAAAGAGACAGAGAAACATCTCTACAACAGGGATGTCCAGAAGTGAAGGCGGCGCCACGGAAGGGAAGCCAAGATCTGCCCTGGTGCTTCAAATCCAGACAGACGATAACCAGTCCCAGAGAGCAACATTCCCTTCTTCCCCCTCTTTAGCAACTGGGGAGCTCAGGAGTTGCGGGGTGCAGAAGATGCTGCAGGCATCACAGACCATCCATTGCCATAGACCTCAAAGACAACTCACCCTACGCTCCAATGCCATTCTGATCCCTATCAGGCAGAGCCACCCTAGCAGGAGAGAGGTTGCGCACAAGATGGGAAGGAAATAGCCAACACATGGCTCCTTGCTGCTGCATCCTGGCACCCTCTGCCTTGGGGGGTCAGGATCTCAGTCCCATCTACTCCGCTTCCATAGCGTCTGCGTCTTCTGGCTCCTCCCCGTCGAAGTAGCGCTCCTCCTCGTCCCGCGACACGATGTCCAGGTTGTCGAAGTCGGGGTTCTCGTCAACCTCGCTGGAGGGAGGGAAGGCAGGTGTTTACACTGATAAACCCGGAAGCAGGCTTCAGGTCTGCGGAGTTGGCACCGAGGAACCAGCTTGCTCTGTGGGAGGGAGAGGGGTCTGCAAACTCTGGCCGACCCACAGAGCCAACCACGATCTGCGGTTGCTGCCGAGCATGCCCCCTGCCCCCACAAGCCCCCTGGCATGTCCAGAGAGCATAAGGCAGCGGGGAAGCAATGCAAGATCTTCACTACTCCTCAGAGTCTCCAAACCCCAGTGCAGTGGGAGCCTCCAAAGCAGGGGTGGCCAATCAGTGCTCTCCACCCATTGTTGGACTACAACTCCCATCATCCCTGACCACTGGGGTCTGATGGGATTTGGAGTCTCACAACTGCCCCTGCTCCAAAGCCTAGCAGGAAGAGAATGCCCCTCTCCCTTGCCCCACACTCTGCATGTTCTAGATCGCCCTTCCGTGTTCTGGAGACCATCAGATGTTTTGGAAAACGACTGCCACCGCACCTGACCACTGGCCATCTTGGTTGTGCCTAATGGGAACTTGAGTCCAGCAACATCTGGAGGGCACAGGGCTGGGGTGGGGCGGGGATGTTGTTCAGAGTAACGAAAGAGGGATCTGGGTCTGTCTGTCTCACCCAGCGTGGAAGTGTGGGGAACTCTCCCCCTCTGAGTTCTGTGCAATGCGAGACGCGAGATGCTGGCTGGGCCAGGAATGGGCTCGTTCCTTTATTTGTTCATTTATAAACTGCTTTGCAGGCAGAAATCACCGAACCAGTGTACAGCAACATACAAAAGATCTTCCATTCAAATAAACTAAGGGCATGAGAACCATTTCTACAGCTGTAGTCATTGTTCCATCGAGTGATGGAAGCTGTCCCCCAAACACCTGGAAGGGACCAGATTAGTTGTGGGAGGCTGCCGGAGATAGAACCTTGGGTCCATGTGTTTTTCAGTGGCGACGGCTCGTCACCAAAGTGATACAGAGAAACATCCACAGCAAAGAGTGAAAGGACCTACCCGCTGATGTCCCGCCCTGATTCCTCACCTGTAGTTGAAGTCTCTATCCTTGCCGTCGAGGAAGCGCTGGTACATGCGGCTTGTGAACTCTTCCCGCAGGTAGGCCTTCTCCTCCTGTTCGGGGACCCACTCCTCCATGTCCAGGTCAGAGGCATTGTCTAGAGAGGGAAGAGCGGGCTCAGTGAGACATCTGGAGCTGGAGATAAGTTACCCTTTCTCCCTGCACCCTTAAAAAAAACAAACAACACAATCCCAGCACTCCAGGCCTCTCCCGCTCTAGGGCCCCTGAGATGCCTCCCAAGGCCACAATCACTATCTATGCTCAATGGCCTTCCTCAGATGCATTTCCAGGATGGCTGGACAGTGCTGATGCCTCTTCCTTGCACAAAGGGAGGATGGAGAGATGTTCACAAGGGGCAGGGCGAGTGCATACAGAAACCTCTGACTTTCCTTGGAGAAAGACGAGTGTCGCGCATGATGCTCCACTCACTTTTAGCCCCGGGCACCCACCCCTGGCATGCTGCCCCCATATGAATATAAGAATAGCTTTGCTGGATCAGGCCAGTGGCCCTTCTAGTCCAGCAAGCAATACCCGAGATCTCTCCCCTCCTGTGATTTCCAGCAACTAGTGTTCAGAAGCGTTGCTGCCTCTTGACTGTGAGGCCAGGGCATAGCCATCAGGGTCAGTTGCCATCGATAGCCACCCTCTTCCATGAATTTGTCCAGCCGAAATCCCAAGGGAGCAGAAAAGACAATTTATGTATGCGACTACGGCTGCCAGGATGCTACCAGCCCCAGAGGTGGAAAGAAGATAAAGTCCCTGCCAGAGAAGAATGGCAGATCAAGTTGATGGACTACGCTGAAATGGCAAAAATGACCGGAAGAATCAGAAATCAGGAGGACCAAAACTTTAATAAGGAACGGGGGAAATCTACAATTTATCTTAAAAACCATTGTAAACAGTTAAAATCGTTAATGGGATTGCAATAACACTTGTAGTGACCTTTAAAGCCCTAAACGGCCACGGTCCTGTATACCTGAAGGAGCGTCTCCACCCCCATCATTCTGCCCGGACACTGAGGTCCAGCGCCGAGGGCCTTCTAGCGGTTCCCTCACTGCAAGAAGTGAAGTTACAGGGAACCAGGCAGAGGGCCTTCTCGGTAGTGGCGCCCGCCCTGTGGAACGCCCTCCCATCAGATGTCAAGGAAATAAACAACTATCCAGACTTTTAGAAGACATCTGAAGGCAGCCCTGTTTAGGGAAGCTTTTAATGTTTAATATTTATTGCATTTTAATATTCTGTTGGAAGCCGCCCAGAGTGGCTGGGGCCAGATATAAATTATTATTATTATTATTATTATTATTATTATTATTATTATTAGATAAACTATTGACATAATGGAGATACAAAAAGTTGGATCATTATAAAAGATGCAGAAGGAAAGGACTAACGAAAAGACCCACAAACGGGAGGAGGGAAGTCCAGGAGACTCTCGGGAATCTTGTTTCTATATAGTATGTTGTTATATGAATGTAAATTTTAATTTGGAAAATCTAATAAATAAATTTGTAAAAAAGGAAAAAATAAGAAGCCATCACTACCTCCTTTAAAGCCATCGCTATCTCCTGGAGCAGCGAGTTTCATAGTCTTAACTATTCCCCCTGGTCTCCCCGCCCTCCGCTAGATCCTACCCCAATTCTTGACCAACCTTCATCATCGCTGTCTTCCTCTTCCTCCTCTTCGCAGGCCTCCTCCTGCTCCTGCTGGACCTGCAGCCGCCTCTGGATGACCTGCTCCTGGTAGGAGTCCAGGAGGACGCCCGAGAGAGAGCAGGAGGTCTCCAGCTTGCCGCTGCCCAGGGCCTGCATCTCCTCGTCACTCAGGTATTGCCCGATGTACTGCTCGTAAAGAAGTGGGTCCCGGCAGCGCATCTGCTCGTCGCTGAAGTACTCCCCACCTGCGGGCAGCAAGAGAGAAAAGCAGCCGTGGGGTGGAGGAGTGGAGACGCGAACCCGGTTGTTTCGAACCACTACACCACACTGGCTCTGCGGGCAGCAAGAGAGAAAAGCAGACGTGGGGCTTGTTTCGAGAAGCTTTCCATGTTTGGTGTTGTGGAATTTCCTGTGTTTTTGGTTGGAAGCCGCCCAGAGTCGCTGGGGCAACCCAGTAAGATTGGCAGGGCATAGGATAATAATAATAATAATAATAAACCTTTATTGTCACAATACCACCTGTGTGCAGTGAAATTAAACAAGCCCCCCCCCCATACACTCAGTCTTGTTCGCACTCTGTATGCTTGTCGGAAGTCAATTGCACCACTGTTTTTTTTCCATTCAGCAGCCCAACAGCCCACAGATAAAAACCGTTCTTTAACCTGTTGGTGCGGCTGACTATAGGAGAAGGAGGAGGAGAGAAGAAGAAGACGAAGAAGAAGAAGAAGAAGAAGAAGAAGAAGAAGAAGAAGAAGAAGAAGAAGTGGTGCAACAACAACAACTGCAGTCCACAACAACTAACAACAACGACAACAACAACCTCAGTCCAGAGCTCAGGGGTTCAAGGCTACTGCAGCTTCCTGTGGGGAGAATGACAACTGGGGCAGAGAGCACCAGTGCCTCCCCACACTCCAGCCCGTCATGTACAGTAAGGGCATGGGAGAGGTCAAGGATCAATTGCTTAACAGGTTTGTGTGACGTACACCCCATCCCACCTGCAAAATAATGGCCGCCAAAGCATCCATCTGCCCCCTTCCACTTTTTTACTCCTGCAAAACCTTAGAGCAGGGGTGGAGAGGCTGTGGCCCTCCAGGTGCTGTTGGAATCCAACTACCATCGGCCCCAGCCAGCATGGCTAGTGGTCAGGGATGAGGGGACTTGTAGTCCAACAACGTCTGCCATGGATGCTTTAGCTGAGATTTTCCTTATTGCAGGGGGTTAGACTAGAGGACCCTTGGGGTCCCTTCCAACTCTACAGTTCTATGAATATCCGGAGGGCCAATTCCTTTTTAATTGTGCTTGTGGGAGTGGGGGTTATGGGTTCCGTTTGTTCTTGTTTCTACTGTGTTTTTTTTTTTTTTTAATTCTGTGTGAGATCTTCAGATGAAGGGACCTATACTAATTTAATAAATAAGAAGAAGAGTTTGGATTTGATATCCCGCTTTATCACTACCCGAAGGAGTCTCAAAGCGGCTAACATTCTCCTTTCCCTTCCTCCCCCACAACAAACACTCTGTGAGGTGAGTGGGGCTGAGAGACTTCAAAGAAGTGTGACTAGCCCAAGGTCACCCAGCAGCTGCATGTGGAGGAGTGGGGATGTGAACCCGGTTCACCAGATTACGAGTCTACCGCTCTTAACCACTACACCACTAATTATCATAATTCCCCATCTTCCCTAATGCTGGCTAAGGATGATGGAAGTTGGGTTTCCCACTCCTGCCTAAGAAGGTCTTCCATGGCTCAGAGCAAAGTGTTCCAAGCTCCATTAAAGGCCTCTCCTGGGTTTTGGTGTGCTGGGTGTGGGACAGGAGCAAAGGCCGAACTCTGGGCCTCTGAGGCTCTCTCTTCTCCCTCTCACAGCTCCCGCCTCGATTTCCCTTGTTTCTCCGCTGGGCTAACAAAGATGCTGCCCACCCTCTTCCTCTGCTCTTTGGCAGCCAGGCAACCAAAGGGGGGAAGGGAAAGAAGAGGATGAAAGGGCTCCAAAGATCAGTGGCCAAACCAGGGATGCTGGCTCCATCTTGCCCACCACCAATGTCATGCTACTCAAGAGACTCTCTAAGCATGAGCCTCTTATTCTCAGGGTTGTGGGTTTGAGCAAAAAGATTCCTGCACTGCAGCGGGCTGGACTAGAGGAGCTCTGTGTTCCCCTCCAACTCTACAATTCGATGATTCTAATCCCTTCCCAGAACGGAACCAGGATCTGAAGGCCCGGTACCTTGGATGAGCTGCTGCAGGGCTGCGTAGCGCTTGTTCCGCACCCGGGTGTGGCGCGACTTGCCCAGGCCGGCCCTGCGCACTTCCGCGCAGTAGAAGTCTGCCTCGTAGCTGCCGGAGAGGTGGCGGAAGCAAGGCAGGTGTTCCTCCCGCAGGACCGTCCGGAATCGCTCCAGGAACACCAGCGGCTTGCTGTGGTACAAATCCCGCAAGATAGCCAGCTTCTGCGCGGGTGTGAAATCCGGCTCGTCCTTCTGCTGGCTCCGCACAGGCAAGCGGCTGTTGGCCACGGCGTGGAACATGGCTAGGACAGCAGGGTCGTCGTCCTCCTCTGCGAGTCCAGCAGGCGGCGAACTGGAGCCAACAGACTCCGGCTTTCCGCCGCCACAGTAGAGCGGTTTGGTGTCAGAGGCCTCCCCGCCATTGTGGGGCATGTCTTCAGTAGCCATAGCCTCTGATTCTCCACTGCCCTGCTGCGATGGCTTGCTCAAGTTATTTGCAGATGGGGGCTCAGTCTTCAACTCACTCCAGCAGGAGGAAATAAATGCACTGATGGCCTCGCGCGTCCCAGTAGGAAGGCTGGAGCCAGGGTTCCATGAGTGCTCTTCCCGGCGACTTCCTGCTGCTTTAGATGCCCCATTCCGGTTCAAGGGGGAGCTCTGTGGGTTTGGGACCCCTGACATCTCTTCTCCCCAGAGAGGCCGGTGCAGCGGAGAGCTCTTAGTTGCCCTACAGCCACTGCTACTTGAGGCATCCGGCTTCTGTTCCCCCCTGTGGACCATCTGTAAAGTCTCACTGGGAGCCCCGCTGTCCTTCGGAAGGCAGTCTGTGGCCGCTAGCTTTCCCACCATCTCTTCTGCAGAGTCCAGAGGCTTTGCAGCCTCAATGTTGTCCGGAAGACCGCTTTCTAGCATCCCTCTGTCTGGATTGCCTTCCTCTACATCTGCTCGGGAGCCGATGGCTGGAAAGACAGAGAAATTCCATTTAGTGCCAGTGATACTGCTTCCACACATCATTCAGACCGTGCAAGTTTCCTTATTTTCCAGGGACAGTCCCAGATTTACCAAAGCCGTCCTGGTTTCTGATTTGACCCCAGAATGTCCCGCTTTTTCTTAGGATGTCCCTATTTTCAGCGGAGAAATGTTAGAGGGTGTGGAGTTTGCAACCCCTGAGCCAAGGAGATAGGTCACTATACAACCTTTAGAAGACAGCCCTATCTGGGGAAGTTTTTTAATGTTTACTGTTTTGGTTTTTTAATATATATATGTTGGAAGCTGCCCAGAGTGGCTGGGGCAACCAAGTCAGATGGGGGGAGGTACAAATAATAAAATTACTACCATCATCATTGTGGTTATGATAGAATAGGATGTCCCTGTTTGCATCAGAGAAATGTCGGAGGGCATGCATGATCATTGAAGGGGGTGAACGGTGTCTTACAGCCCAAGCATTTCATTTCATTTCATTGCTATGGCTAGTGGATGATACAAATAAAGACCCGTCTCTCTCTCTCTCTCTCTCTCTCTCTCTCTTAAGGATTGCACAATAAAAAGGATGGAGGCGGGGCATAATGTCGTTTCCGCCTCCGCCCCGTCCTAAGCGCGCCGGAACGGGGGCGCTCACCTGGGGAGGGCGGCTCTCGGGGCTCGGCCCCTCCTGCCTCCATGCCGCGACACCTGTCTCCGCTCGCGGGGGAAGGGGAGGGAACTGATGCCTAAACACCAGCTAACGGGAACTTCCGGTTCCGGTGGTGCGTTGGGTAACGGGATCCTCCTCCGCGGCGCCGAGAGGCTTTAGTTCCGGGGAGAATTCCACCCCACAGGGCGAGGGTTGGAAGGGCAGAGACTTCGCGCATTGCGAGAAGGCGCATTTCTTTTAAGGGGAGAAGAACCCTCGCAAATGGGGCTTGTGTTGTGTTATGTTGTTGTTGTTGTTGTGTTGTTTTGTGTTAGTTTTACCCTGCCCATGTGACTGGGTTGTCCCAGCCACTTTGGGCAGCTCCCAACAGAATTAATGATAATAATTTTTTAAAAGCGATAAAACACCAGACATTAAAAATTTCCCTAAACAGGGCTGCCTTCAGATGTTTTCTAAAGTCAGGTGGTTGTTTATTTCCTTGACATCTGAAGGGAGGGCGTTCCATAGGGCGGGCGCCACCACTGAGAAGGCCCACTGCCTGGTTCCCTGCAACCTCAATTTTCGCAGTGAGGGAACCACCAGATTCTTTTGAGTTGCAAGATAAAGCAACTAACAAATTTAATAAATTAAATAAGGGAAGGGAAGTAGCCCAGGACTGGGGGAGCTGCAACTAAAAAAAAAAAAGGAAATAGAGGAAATATTGGGCTTCAATACCCAATGCCCCCCATCAGCAAGACAATTTTTATGGCAGGAAGCTGTGAGCGATCTTAGCTTAGAAGTAAAGTATGTGGTTGCATGCAGCAGGTCCCAGGTTTGGCTGATGGCTGGGAAAGAGTCCTGCCCAAGATCCTTAATGTTGTACACTGCCCTGGGGTCTTTCGATAAAGGGTGGTATATAAACCGAATAACGAATAATAATCATGGAGAGCTGCTGCCAGTCAGTGTAGACAATACTGAGCTAGGTAAGACCCAACGGTCTGGCTCCCTGTAACACATTCACTGCTTCGGGCAAGTTACTGTCTGAAAGA